>CM077148.1:75922006-76306532 GCA_039583875.1 Platanthera guangdongensis
ATACGCAAGAAACAACCTGATCACCTCGAGCTGAGCCACTGGAGCAAAGATCTGTTAGAAGTTGATCCCCTCTTCTTGTTTGTATCCTTGTGCTACAAGTCTCACTTTGTTCTTGATGATTACTCTATGTTCGTCTAGCTTGTTTCTGAATATCCACTTGGTTTCAATCACGTTCTGTCCCTTTGGCCTGGGTACCAGCTCCCAGACTTTGCATCGTTCAAACTAGTTGAGCTTCTCTTGCATTGCCATAATCCAAGAGGCATCCTTGTTTGCTTCTTCTAACTTCTTCAGCTCAACCTGAGACAAAAAACTAAGATGCATAATCTCATTAGTTATACCTCTTCTGGATCTGACGTCGTTGCCTAGCTCTCCTATAATTTGATCAGTTGGAAGATCTCTTATGTGTCTGAACATTAGATTCCTTTATCTCCCTCCAGCAGGCTCTACAACATCTGGTGCATCCTCTGTAGGTTGTCACAATTCTTCTTCTAGCGGTTTTTCATCCACAAAGCCTGGATCGACGAGCATGATTGAGTTTGGAGCTTCTTCCTTGATAGCTTCATCCAAGCTTAGCTCCTTTAACCTTGTACCTACATCTGCACAAATAACACTAGACGAGCTGCTATGGAGCATGCTTGTCTCATCAAATACAACATTTATTGACTCTTTTGCAACCAGAATTTTCTTATTAAAAATCCTTTATGCCTTACTATGGCTACTATATCCTACAAAAAGACCTTCAAAACACTTTTCATTAAACTTACTGCGGTAATACTTCCCATTATTAAGTACAAAGCATTTACTTCCAAAGATTCTAAAGTAGTACACAGTCAGTTTCTGTCCTTCAATAGCTTATAGTGGGTTTTACGACGGCTTTTATTGATGAGTGCTCTGTTTTGCACGTGACAAGCCATGTTGACTGCTTCAGCTCAGAAGTACTGTGATACTGAAGCGTCGTTCAACATAGTTGTACATGCTTTAATTAGGATTCGGTTCCTTCTCATAGCAACTCCATTTTGCTGTGGAGTGCACGGGGAGGAAAACTCATGAAAGATACCTTGGCTTTCACAAACTTTTGTCCTTGCATCAAACTCAAACTCTATTCTATGGTCACTTCTGATTGTGACCACTGAGCAGTCCTATTCATTCTGAATTTGCTGGATAAAATTAGTGAAAGTATTGAAGGTGTCTTACTTGTGTTTCAGAAAGAACACCCAAGTAAAATGCGAGTAGTCATCAATAATTACTAACGTATAGACCTTACCGCCAAAGCTGTGAATAGGCATAGGACTGAATAAGTCCATATGAAGCAAGTATAAGCTTCGAGAAAAATCTTTTTCAACAATACCCTTGAAGGTAACCCGTGTCTGCTTACCCATTTGACAGGAGTGACATGGACTCTTTTTAAGGCACTTAATGCTTGGGGCATCACACACTAAGTTGTGAGAAAATAGCACATTTATAGTTTTGAAATTAATGTGCTAGTCACTTGTGTCATTGGTCATAGAGAGACGCGCTACTTTTACCCAAAAAATACACTGGGGTGGAATTGTCTAAACAGAGAAAATTCAAATAGAAAATATTTCTGCTACGGGTGCCTGTTAAGACCATCTCCAAATTTGTAGACGATTTTATCAAACACTTTCCTTGTAGAACTCAACAATGTAGTCTTTATCACATAGTTTACTTATGCTTATAAGGTTATGGTGTAATCCTTCAACATAAGCTACGTTTGTGAAAGAGACTACGCTGTCAGAAATCATACCATAACCTTTTGTTGTTCCCCTGTTTGACCCTCCAAATATCACTTTTGGCCCGTCTTCGATTGGGGTATATTCAAGTAAAAGGCTTCTTGTCCCGGTCATATGCCGAGAGCATCCACTGTCCAAATACCAGATCGTATTTTTGGTTGCCTTTGGACATACCTGGAAAAACATTTCACTTTACCTTAGGAACCCAAAAGTATTTTGGGTCCTTGGTTCTTGTTCAGCTTAACACCACTAGGAACATTAACCTTGCGAGTGGTCGGTCTCGCATTGCTAACTCGTTGGGTTACATAATTAGCAGGATTATACCAATAATTTGGGCCAAAATGATTAATTTTGTCGCAGCACCAACAGGCAAACCTGTTGTACCTCCTTTTGTACTCATGCTTTACCTTTTGGAAATGAGGTCTAGCAGGGGCAACATTCTTTGAGGTGGAGGCCTCCTGGTTGCAGCATACACAGGAGCTCCCCATCTCTTTAGCCTTAGGCATAGTAGATTTAGCTTTTGGTGCCTTCATATTGTTATGGCCATGTACATACGAACCATAACTCTTCATCTCAATTTCTTCATAATGTTCTTTAAACAAGCTGGCACCAAAGTCACGAGGACGGGTCCATCCCCAGTATCTATTCTCGGGCTCTACATAAGTAGGCCTAGCATGATAACCATAGGATGACTCAAGGTCAAACTTATTCGTCAGGAAGATTAACTTTCGAAATGAGGGTTGACCCATGGGTGCCTTCCACTTTTATTTGGCGCTAGCCTTCCTGACAGCCTTACACTTTCTAGCTACATGGCCAAGACCACTACCCTTCTTCTGAGCTGAAAACTCATCAATGAGTCGGAGAACAATTTTCGGCTTGGAGAAACTCTCAACGAGTTTTCTCTCCACCATGAGCTTTTCTTCCAACTCATCAAGATACTTTTCTTTCAGACTCAGTATCTCAGCGAAGCCCCTGAGTTCCTCTTTCAAGTAGTGGACTTCATCTCTGAGAGAAAGTAATTGTGCAATTTCTTCCTTTAGATTAGCTTCCACTAGCTTGAGGAAGGCAATCTCTTTTAACTGCTTTCGGACTACCTTACGACATTTGTCGAAAGCCTTTAATAGGTGCTCATGCTTAGCCATCAATTCTGTTTTGTCCTCATCAGAATAATAGTATTCATGACCATTAGTGGACGTTTCAGACTCATAGAGTATGATGTGCGAATTTACCTTCCCGTGGTACTCGGAATTGCCCACTTCCTCATCTAATTGTGTCATAAGCCTGAAGTAGTCTTCCTCATTTTCTGAGCTTGAATCACTCGATTCACTGTCACTGAGAGACTTCGACTTCTTGGCGACGAAGATCTTTTCTTTTTTTCTTTTTCCCCTGAAGGATCTCTTTTCTTCCTTCTTGGAACCATCATTCTTCTTATAGGGACACTCCGCAATCACATGCTCTGTCTTATTACAACAGTAGCAAACAATGTTAGAGGAAAAATGTTTATTCGGTTTTGATTTATACATGTCCTGTTTATTATAGCTTTTCGTCGTTCGATCACCATCCCAACGTGATCTCCTAAATCTGAAGAGGATGACTGATTTTTCATTTGTCTCCTCTTGCACAATAGTTTCTTGAACTGCTTGGAGATAAGAGAAAATTCTCTCATTTGATTGCTTGGAGCCTGACGTGCTAGGCTCATAGTCTTCTAGAGTGTTAGGAGCTCGTGTCCTTGTGGGTGATATAGTTTTGGACCTTTTTGAACCTTCAGCCTTCAGGGCCGCAGACCTTTCTCTGCTAGAAGTTCTGTTGCTTTGCTCTACCTTCTTCCTGGTATTCATCTGGAGTTCGTAGGAGAGCAATTTGGCAAACAGGTTCTGTGGGTCGATTTCCAGCAGCTTCCCAAATTCCCTAATGGCAACAACTTTGGTGTACCAGTCCTTAGTCTTTGATCTTAGAAATTTGTCATTGAGCTCGCCATTAGTGAATGTGGGACCATAGTTCCTGAGGCCATTGACGATCTTGAAAAAAGTTTTGAAGCTGTCAGCAATAGTGTCACTTGGTCCTTATTTAAATACTTCGTACTCTTGATTCAGTAAAGATCTTTGATTGTCACAAACTTCTTCAGTCCCTTACATCAGAACTACTAAGCAATCCCACATCTCCTTGGCAGACTTGTAGTGGAATAGTTTTTGGAGCATAGAGTCGTCCACTGCACTTGCAATGATGTTCTTCGCCTTCTTATCCAAGGATACAAACACAATTTCATCCTTCATTAAATCCATCATCTTCTTGGGAATCTGAATGGCTGTGTTCAGAGATGATGATTGTGTAGGAATATGTGGTCCTTCTTCAACTATCTAAAACAATTCTTAGATTAGAAGCTTCCATGAAGAAACTGACTCTTTCTATCCGCATGGGAAAATTCTCTTTAGTGCATACAGGCAGCTTCATAGATGACATGTCCTTGCTTCTGTCCATGGTGAATATGTGGAATCTCTAAATGCTAGATCAGAGATGTTGTTCAAGGTGTTAGCCTTATCAAACAAAACACCCCTTTAATACCAATTGAAAGTATCTAGCGTCTACCTAAATCACCTAGAGGGGGGTGAATAGGTTATGTTTGTGTCTTTTCGTGGAATTAAAAATCACTTAAAAACAAGCACACAAACATAGAGATTTTATATTGGTTCCCCGAGTTGGGTACGTCCACTTTCCCGCCTCGCCTATCTACCATGAAGGGATAGATTCGGCTGCTTCACCTTTCTCAGATTATCAACAATCTTACACCTCGGAGCAGCAACTCCTATAACTCGAAGACAACGCTCCTACTGCTCGATCCATAACCCGATCTACAAACTCGATGCACAAACGGATCCACTACTCGATCCACAAACGGATCTACTCACTCGATCCACAAACGGATCTACAAACTCGGAGAAACTTCTCCTACAAGATTAAATGAAAGTTACAACAACTATTACAATTAATCCTTTGCAAGATCTGAAAACTTCAGTCCTCCGTTCTTCAAAAAAGGTTGATCTTGATTTTACTTGGAGAATAAGGGGAAATCTAAAATCTTCCAGAGATCTTGAAACTTGCGTCTTAAAAAGTCTAGATCTGGAGGAATAGAAGTGTTTCGAAGGTATCAATCCAGATGTAGAGGTCGAAGAAGACGAGATCTTGCTGCACTCGCAGGTATCGGCCTGTCGGAAAGATGCATGTGGAAGGAGGCTGACGGATTGCAATTTAGGAATATTTTTCTCGTTTGAATCGAAGATCTATTTAGCACAAAACAAGATTAACAATAATGAAAAACATCTCTAGGTATTTATAGAGAGGAATCCTCCAACGGTATAAAAGAAATTTCCAAAAACGAATGACGAAATTTACTGTGCATGGCCGACAGAACCCGTCACTGGTTATTTGAAAATTTTGGAAAAATGGCCTGAGTCAAATTTGTCTAGTATCGTCGAGTATCATAATGATACTCACCGAATGAATCTTAATATATGACAAATATGACTTAGTCAAATTATCCTAGGCCGGCTGTACATTTGACACCATGACGAAGTCATACTCGACATATTCGTCGAGTATCACCAGGAATACTTGATGAATTCATCGAGTATCGGTCAATAGACTCGACGCACTCAACGCCTATATTCGACGAATTAGACTTGTAAAAATCTTGAGAAGTAGTGTCGACTCCATTTGACAAATTTGGCGTGTATCACTTAGCATATTCGACGAATTTGACGAGTATCGTTAGATACATTCGACGGATTCGACGAGTATTCACAATGATACTCGACAAATATTACTTAACAGATTTTCACTACTCCAATGAATTTACCCAAAGTATATACGACAAATTCGACGGGTTTTGGTAAGTATACGCGACGAATTCAGCGTGTATCATGACGATACTCGATGAATTCGACATGTATGCTCAACCATTATTGCCCAATTTTACCTGGATAAAATTCCTATTTTCCTGGGTCTAACCCTTGACCATCCTTGAGCCTTCTCTTGTACTTGGGATAGAAGTATACAATAATAGAGAGATTACACGTGAGTCAACACGTTGGCCTACAAAATGAGGGATTACATTGTGCAGTCCTATGTTTACTGACCCACTGTAACCTGACATTGTTGTGTGCTTAACAATGTGAACCTGCAAGTACATACCTAAATAGTAGCATCAAATACAATCTCAATTCATCTTAGCTTGATTAGACACTTATTCAAATCAGGGTTATTGTGGATACAATACCCAACAAATATGTTAAGAGAAATAATTGGTGAAGCTCAAGAAACTATCTGTAAAGGCTCATTTGAAGAAATTAAAAGGGGGGGGGGTAACATAACCTACCATTCTTCCCAATAGGAAATTTGGATAAAAAACAACATAAGAACTGCCTTGGGTATGAATTCACTTGATTTTACTCCTCAACCGCCCATCCTTGAGACTAACCCAGCTGCTGAAAGTGACTATCTGCCACCAGAGGATTATGAGGCAGCCTGGGGAGGTGATCTCATGCAAAGAAGGGTAAGTCAACCTCAAGGAAGAGGAAGACTAATCAAGCGCATGAGGAAAGGATGGAAGTAAGATAGAGAAGGAGAAAGGAAATTCAGAACATGTCTAGGTATAAAACTAGAGCCCCATTTCAGAGAATATTATCCTTTATACCTGAAACAACTTCGGAAAGAGTGGTACAAATATCTCCAGGTATTACAAATCTGTGAAATGGAGGAGGCATGAATATTAAGATACCATAAGAAGGATTCATAAGAGGAATAACCCATATGAACGTCCTCCTCCTTTTAGATATATTCCAATGCCCATAGGTTACTTTGAAAGGCAGGAATGGAAAGCAAAAGGAGAAGACTTCTAGTATGCTGAGAACATTAGGATGATATTGAAATATTTTGTCTTGTTTAACTTGTTGTAATCCCACTAGTTCTACTTTCAATAATATAAATCTGATTAACCTTTTAGTCTATCATTTTTCTTTGTATGTTTTATTGTATTTATGGTTATTGTCAAGTAAGGTTCTGGCATCTTCAAATAGGGAGAGGTTGTTGGGAATAATGTCCCCAAGATTCCTGATCTGAAGAAGGCCTTAAGTTGACAATAAACATCTTTTATTTGATGGTTGTTCTAGTTTTGATGTGGCAGGTTTAACTTGTACATGACTATAGTATGGTTAGACACTTGGTCACCCAAAAATGATTTTGCAATTGTAATCCCTCAAGAAGCAAAATTCATGTTGACCTCTGTACTAATTATATATTAGACATGTCGCTATCAATAGAAAAGTCGCTAAGGACAAAAAAAATCAATGGAAGGATCAAAGACTTGTCTAAGTAAATAAGAAGGTATATTATCTAGAAAGGTAAAGAAAAATTCGACTGCATCAAGTTCAAAGCTAAGGAAAAATTCGATGGCATCGAGTTCACGGCTAAGGAAATATTCAACTACATCGACTTCATTGAAGAGAAAAAGTCTGATTGTGTAACAACCCCATCCTTTCATATAATATATACTAGAAGGTCCAGTCGGGGCCCCACAGCATATATCACAAAACAGACGATGAAGCTACGGAGTGATACCAGAGTAGCGCAGCGCACCTAACACACTGTAGTCTAGCGGAAGCCTATAACACTACACTTGAACTCCTCACTTGAATGTCCAACATATAAAAACTCCACATTTTATACATAATATGAATTTCTTACAACACACATAAATAGTTGGCATTATGGCCTTACAGAGCTTTCAAACAATGGCCCAAACATTGGCACGCAGGCCGGCCACATCAAAAGAAACCATAACATTATGTCCAAATTAGCCTTTGAGGGCTAACAGTAGCAGCAACAGCTAAAGAAGCATGGACATCAACCCTTTTTCATCCCGCTTGGATCTCCCGTACCTATACAGGGACAATCCACCCAACGGTGGCAAACAAAGGCAACGGTCAGCATTTAGCTGACCAAATTATAACGACCCTACCCCTTTTCTCGGGGCAGCGGTAATCTTCCCTGCAGGCATAGCATATACAAGCATGTATATATATATATATATATATATATATTATATATATATATATATATATATATATATATATATATATATATATATATATAATGTGCTTTCACGAACACATGCCATCACAACCGTCAGCCACCCGGCCCGACAGTCCGTGCACTCAGGGCACATTCTTGGTGTACTCGCAAACTAGTTGCCCACCACCGTATCAGGGTCACGGCCCAATGGCAACTCACTTGAGCATTTACTTCATGACGTGCAGTCGGAGTTTTATAATCTTAGTGAACCGGGACTGGCCCGTAGCCCGCCATTGTATCACAGCGCGTAGGCCTAAGAATCTTGCTTATGCGCTCCAACAGACCGCACTTTCTGTCTCTAACGTCGGACGAACATAACACAGGTCGGATCCTCCACCCCCCCCCCCCCCATTGCTCAAATTGCCTTGCCATCACCGAGTACGGCGTACTCGCGGCTAAATAAAGACGCGGGTAGGTCTCACCGATCTTGTTCTGGCATTCAAGCCTGGGCATAACTCTTACACCCATTCATCTCACAACATTAGCGGGTCTTTCCTGGGCACACCAGTACTTCCTGCTACTCCCTTCGCAGGTGGACACCACAAATAGCACAAATGTCAGGGGTCTTTCCTGGTTACCATGTCAGTACTTCCTGTTACTCTCTTCACAAGTGGACTCCCTATGAACATTAAGCATTACAAAAGGGTATTTCCTTGAATTCCAATCCAGTACTTCCTGCTACTTCCTTTCATAGGTCGAAGCCAACAACACAAGCAGCACAAGCATTCTACTGGTATTTTCCTAGACTACCACTCCAGTACTTCCTGTTACTTCCTTTCACAGGTCCAACCCGTCGACCCATAAACTATGCGTTTATCACGGAGTTTTCTCCGGTTCGTATGCAACATCACCAATCCAGACAAACCTATCCAGATGGGCTTCACACAGCATGCCTATTTCGTACTCCATTTCTGGATCTATATGCCAACAAAGGGGATTCCATGAATCAACCCAAAAGACTCCCAACATCAGCCACCCTTTGGTGGGGGAATCATGCATATGCCAAAAAGGAAGCCTTCATATGGCTAAGAAGAAAGGTCACTGCCCTTGAAGACCGTTTCAGTGCCATGAACTCCTAGCTAGCTCGAAAGAACCGCAAAAGCTTTTCCTCCGCAATGATGGCCTCGAATCTCAGCTTGACACTCTCAAGCTCCACCAGAGATCAGCCCCTCTTCTTCTTCCTCCTTCCTTTCCCTTTCTCTCTCTAGAAGTTTAGAAAGATGAAGGAAAAATAAAAATGAGACTTCTTTCTCAACTCTTCGGCCTTAAGGAAGCAGGGAGGGATCTCAGTTGTAGATCCCAACTAAAAAAGAATGGACGGCCACGAAAACCCGTAAAATCATTTTTCGGGTCCGACATGCCCTGTGACATGCCCATGTCACAGGCTGTGTCACACTAAGCGGTGCACAAACTGACTTATGAACTGCCTTATCCCGAAATAGGTCATGCCCAGGGTACACGCCTGTGACGGCCAGGTCACACCCATGACATAGGGCGTGTACCTCACTCGAGTCATCATCATGACGTACTCGAGAGGACTACTCGAGTAGTTAGCTACGACACGCCCGTGACAGATGACTGACATGCCCGTGACACGGGGCGTGTCACCCACTAGAGACCTACTCGAGAGGACTTACTCGAGAGAAAACCAACTACTCGAGTACGCGGATCGGACACGCCCGTGGCACCCCACCCCCCCCCCCCCCCCCCCCCCCCCCCGCCCCTTACTCGAGTACTTTTCGACCTAATCAAAAGAAAAGTGTCGACCACTCGACACAGCGAAACACGCCCAGTGACATCCCCGTGTCACAGGCCGTGTACCCCATGCTCGACGAACGTCGAGCGCAGTTCGTCGACCAAAGAACTCGAGTGTCGACAGGGGAAGTCACGCCCGTGACAAGGGGTGTGTTCCTCCCGAACACTTCGTCGAACGTATTTTTCGTCGTACTCGCGACGGCTCTGCACCCGAGCAGGACACGCCCTGGGACACGCCCGTGTCCCAGGCCATGTCACCCAAAAATTTGCCTGCTGAAAAATTGGGACGTTACAACCCTCCCCTCCTTCCAGAAATTTCATCCTCGAAAATTGCACACAGGAAAGCACTCAGCAACTAAAAAGCTATAACATCAAAATATCTTGTGACAATAACTTTTCACTATCCACTCAGTTACAGAAACAACTCGGGAAATTCAGCTCGCATGGTCTGCTCTCGCTCCTATGTAAGCTCTTCACGACCGCAGTTGTCCCACCGGACTTTAACCATCTCGACCGTCTTATTTCACAACTGTTTCTCGACTCGATCCTCGATCTGAATGGGTCTAACTCTCGTTGTTAGCCCATACTCCACTGGCACATGATCAGCAGTGATTACTTGAGCTGGATCTTTAATGGCCTTCCGAAGCACCGAGATGTGAAACACATCATGTAGGCCACCCAAGTCTGCCGAAAGAGCTAGCCGATACACAGCTTCTCTGATTCGCTCAACCACTTCAAATGGACCCAAATATCTTGGACTCAACTTTTTCAAACGTCAAATCCTGGATACAACTTTGAAGGGCTTGATCTTCAAGTAGACCCAATCGCCTACCGCGAACTCCACGTTCCGGTGCTTGGCGTTGTAGTACTTCGCTTGACGATCTTGGGCTATGAGTAGCCTTTCTCAAATAGCATGAATGGTTGAGTTTGCTTTATCGACTCCATTATGATTATAAACTTTAGCTTCGCCCGCTTCTACCCAAGCCAAGGGAGTACGGCACTTCCTTCTATATAGAGCTTCATACGGTACCATCCCGATGCTCGCCCGGTAGTTGTTATTATAAGCAAACTTCACCATGTAGAGATGATCTTCCCATCTCTTTCCAAAGTATAGGGCGCACATTCAGAGCATGTCCTCCATCGTTCTGTTGGTTTGTTTATTTTGGCCATCCGTTTGGGGATGAAAGGTCGTACTGAAAGTTAACTTCATGCCCAACAGCTGGTGAACTAGCCTCCAATCCTTTGATGTGAATCGCCCATCTCGATCACTCACGATGCTCTGAGGAACACCGCGAAGCCGTACAATCTGTTCCACGTACAGCTTTGCCAAACTTTCTACCGAATCATCTCGCTTGTTCGGGAGGAAGTGTGCTACTTTTGTCAGCCGATCGACAATCACCCAAATGGAATCGTTCCCTCGCTGAGATCTCAGCAACCCGTGCACGAAATCCATGGAAATATCATCAAATTTCCACTCTGGAATCGGCAACGACTTCAAATAACAGCCCAATTTCTGGCATTCCGCCTTCACCATAGCACAGGTTTGGCATTTGGCCACATAAAGAGCAACATCTTTCTTTAGCCCTGGCCACCAAAATAGCTTTTTCATATCCCTGAACATCTTCGTACTCCCTGGGTGGATTGAGTAATTTGTATAATGTGCTTTATACATCAGTTCTTCCCTCAATTTACCCATATTTGGGACGCACAAACGGCCCTCTTTCCGCAAAAGACCGTCATTCCAGGAGAATTTGCCTTCTGGCCCAGCTTTCGCATAACGTAGGAGATCTTCATCCAACTCCATTGCCCGTCAAACTCGGTCTGCAAGGCCACATTGCACCTCCGTCCAGTTCAAACATGCATTGGCAGTGTAATTCTTGTCAACACAAGAAATCTCTAATGCTTCCAGCTCCTGGATGAGACGTTCATCATGCCTCTATAACCAAGATGCTCTTGCCGGGGTCCGCCGACTCAAGGCATCTGCGACAACATTCCCCTTCCCGAGAGTATAGTGAATCTCAAAGGTGTAGTCCCCGAGGAACTACAACCACCTTCGTTGTCGCATATTCAAGTCCTTCTGCTCCAATATATACTTCAGGCTCTTGTGATCTGTATAGATCTCCACTTTCACACCATAAAGACAGTATCGCCACAGCTTTAGTGCAAAGATCACCGCCGCCAACTCAAGATCATAGACAGGATAGTTCCGTTCATGCACTTTCAGCTGGCGTGAGCCCTAAGCAATCACCTTTCCATTTTGCAGAAGCACGCATCCTAAGTCGCTCCCTGAAGCATCACTGTAGATTACAAATCCATCGGTACCACATGGCGATGACAACACAGGCGCCGTGGTCAACCGAATCTTCAGCTCTTCAAAAACTCACGCGCACTCTGGCGACCAAACGAACTTCTGTTCTTTTTGCATCAGCGTGGTTAGCGGCAGAGCAATCCGCGAGAACTTTTCAACAAATTTTCGATAGTAGCCTGCTAGTCCAAGGAAGCTCTTGACCTCGGCCACTGAAGACAACTCTAGCCACTCCTCTATGGCACTTATCTTTGCTGGATCCACAGCTATACCCGCTCCACTCACCACATGGCCCAAAAAAGCCACCGACGATAGCCAAAACTCGCACTTCAAGAACTTGACATAGAGCTGATTCTGCCTCAATGTATTCAACACCAACCGCAAATGTTGCACATGATCGGCTTCCGATCTCGAGTACACTGGGATATCATCAATGAACACTATTACGAACAGATCCAGGTACTCGTGGAATATTCAGTGCATCAAGTCCATAAATACTGAGGCTGTATTACACAGCCCAAATGGCATGAACATGAACTCGTAGGGCCCGTACCTTGTTCCAAATGCGGTTTTGGGAATATCTTCTTCCCAGATCCTCAATTGGTAATAACCAGATTTCAATTCCAACTTTGAGTAGACGGACGATCCCACTAGCTGATCAAACAGCTCATTAATCCGCGGAATTGGATATTTATTCTTCTCGGTCAGCTTATTCAATTCGTGGTAATCAATACATAAATGCAAGCCACCGTCTTTCTTCTTCACAAAAAGCACAGGGGCGCTCCAAGGAGACATGCTTGGGCGTATAAACCCCTGCTCCATCAATTCCTGCAGTTGGACTTTCAATTCGGCCATCTCCTTAGGCCCGACGTGATATGGAGTGCGGGCCACAGGTTTCGCACCTGGCACCAACTCGATCGTGAAGTCAATCTCACACTGGGGTGGTAGCCCAGGGAGATCCTTGGAAAACACATTTGCAAATTCCGACACAATCGGAACATCACACACACTGGCCTTAGGTTCAATAGCCTGAATCAGGGCGTTGTAGCACTCCGCACCCTTCTGAACAGCCTTCAAGACTTGGAGTGCAGACAACAACATCCCGCCCACTCCTCGCATACCCGCGAACTTTGTCTCCTATTCGGTATTCTGGTCCAACGTGATCTCTTTGGACTGGCAATCAATCAAGGCATGCTGCGCCGCAAGCCAATCCATACCAAATATCACATAGAATTCTGATATCGGCAATACAGATGCAGTCAAACCGAAATCCCAACTTCCTATCTGGACCGCCACATCGCAAGCTTGATTTGCAAGCATCCAACAGCCAGTCGGCAACACCACTCTGACGTTATCTGTCTTCACACGATTAGGTATCCTAAGCTGCGCTAGAAACTTGCTAGACAGAAACAAATGCGACGCACTTGTATCAAATAATGCTCGCGCTAGCGTGTCCCAAATCATCACAAAGCCTATGACAATCATGTCACACACACAAGCCGCATACATATATGCATTAAGCAAAACATACAAGCAATATGATACGCAAAAACTTAACTCGTACCTGTGGAGACGTCACTCTGCTTGATGGCCTCCTGTAGGCCAAGATTGTAGACCCAGGTCTGCGCCTGAGAGGCAGAGGAGTCCACCACTGCCTTGCCCTTCTCCGCATACGATGCTCCCGCCTTCTTTTCACTCTTTGGTGGCACTCGACAGTCCCGAGCTATATGCCCCACCCGTCCAAAATTGAAGCACGTACGAGTATCCGGCTTTAAGGTATCCCCCAACGTTGCTCCCGATGCAACTGAAGAAGGAGCTTGTCCCGCCATCTTGGGCATCTTGCCCCATTTCTTCTTATAAAATGACTTCGTCGGTCGGGGCACTTTAAACTCCGGCTGTGACACAGCCAATGCCCTCTTCCCCTACACCATTTTCATGTCTTTTTCCAGCGCGCTTGTAGTGTCGAGCAACGCCTGGAAGCCTTGGTTCACAGAACTAGAAAGCGGGAACCTCAACTCGTCTCGCAGCCCTTCGTAGAATCTATTTGTCTTCCTTTGCTCATCAGCAAAAATCGAACCCGCATTCCGCCCCAGGCGTGTAAATTCATGCAGGTACGTGTCAACACTGCCATCACCTTGTGTTAGCCTTTGGAATTCATTCTCCATGGCAATCCGTTGTGCCGTAGGAAGGTGCTTCGCTAGGAAGAGTCTAGAGAATTCTTCCATCAATACTTGTGTTAAGGGACGACCAGCCAAGTGATGCAGCTCCATCTTGTCCCACCATAATCTAGCCTCTCCTTCAAATAGGAAGGTAGCTAAGGTGACTTTCTGATGCTCCTTCGTTCCAATCAACGTCATGATCCTCTTGACGTGCGATAACCAATACCCAGCATGTGTAGGAGCTCCCACTCCCGAGAACGTCGGCGAGTGAAAACTCATTAACCGCGTCAACTCCTTCTCAGCCGCTCGAGGCTTCGCAACCACAACAGTTCTGGCCTCGCCTCCACCTGTTCTGGCCACACGGCCTGCTGCGCCTGCCCTTATGCCTGCCCTTACGCCTGCCCAACCGGCCGTCCTTGAACCATAGCAAACAAAGACTCAGCAATTTGTCACACAGTTTCTGCAGACGGCGGAGGGGTAGGCACCTCAACTGGTGCCGAACTTTCAGCCGAACGCTAGGGCTCCGATTGCCCTGCACTACTCCGAGTCACCTAAAGGGGACAAGACACACACATTAGCGGCCTTACACAAGCAACCTGCACAAAATAGGAACCCTCAGGTTCCTTAAACACAAGAATTTGCATTCCTATAATGGACATTCAGGAGTTCAAACGTGTTAACGTGGTTTGCACAGACACGTGCTCGCCACCCCACAAAAGAAGTCGACCACGACTTCGAGAGGGAAAGATAAAGATAGCTGATACCATTAATGTAACAACCTCATCCGTTCATATAATATATACCAGAAGGTCCGGCCGGGGCCCCACAGCATATACCACAAAACAGACGATGAAGCTACGGAGTGATACCAGAGTAGCGCAGCGCACCTAACACATTGCAGTCTAGCGGAAGCCTATAACACTACACTTGAACTCCTCACTTGAATGTCCAACATATAAAAACTCCACATTTTATACATAATAGGAATGTCTTACAACACACATAAATAGTTGGCCTTATGGCCTTACAGAGCTTTCAAACAGTGGCCCAAACATTGGCACGCAGGCCGGCCACATCAAAAGAAACCATAACATTATGTCCAAATTAGCCTTTAAGGGCTAACAGTAGTTGCAGCAGCTAAAGTAGCATGGACATCAACCCATCTTTGTATCGCTTAGCTCTCCCTCACCTGTACAGGGACAATCCACGCAACGGTGGCAAACAAAGGCAACGGTCAGCATTCAGCTGACCAAATTATAACGACCCTACCCCTTTTCTCGGGGAAGCGATAATCTTCCCTGTAGGCATAGCATATCACAAGCATGTACATATATATATCTCATATAATGTGCTGTTACGCACACATGCCATCACAACCGTCAGCCACCCGGCCCGACAGTCCATGCACTCAGGGCACATTCTTGGGTACTGGAAAACCAGTTGCCCACCACTGTATCAGGGTCATAGCCCAACGGCAACTCACTTGAGCATTTACTCCATGGCGTGCAGCCGGAGTTTTATAGTCTTAGTGAACCGGGAATGGCTCATTGCCCCCCATTGTATCACGGCGTGTAGGCCTAAGACTCTTGCTATGCGCTCCAACAGACCGCACTTTATGGTCTCACGTCGAACAGACATAACGTAGGTCGGATCCTCCACTCCCCGTTGCTCAAATCGCCTTGCCATCACCGAGTACGGCGTACTCGCGGCTAAATAAAGGCTCGGGTAGGTATCACTGATCTTGTTTTGGCATTCAAGCCTGGGCATAACTCTTATACCCATTCATGTCACAACATTAGTGGGTCTTTCCTGGGCACACCAGTACTTCCTGCTACTCTCTTTGCAGGTGGACACCGTAAATAGCACAAATATCAGGGGTCTTTCTCTGCTACCATGCTAGTACTTCCTGTTACTCTCTTCACAGGTGGATTCCCTATGAACATTAAGCATTACAAAAGGGTATTTCCTGGAATTCCAATCCAGTACTTCCTGCTACTTCCTTTCACAGGTCGAACCCAACAGCACAAGCATTCTACGGGTATTTTCCCGGACTACCACTCCAGTACTTCCTGCTACTTCCTTTCACAGGTCCAATCCGTTAACTCCTAAACTACGTGTTTATCACGGAGTCTTCTCTGGTTTGTATGCAACATCACCAATCCAGACCAACCTGTCTAGATGGGCTTCACACAGCATGCCTATTCCGTACTCCATTTCCGGATCTATATGCCAACAAAGGGGATTCCATGAATCAACCCAAAAGACTCCCAACATCAGCCACCCTTTGGTGGGGGAATCATGCATATGCCAAAAAGGAAGCCTTCACATGGCTAAGAAGAAAGGTCGTTACACTTGAAGACCGTTTCGGTTCCATGAACTCCTAGCTAGCTCGAATGAATCGCAAAAGCTTTTACTCCACAATGATGGCCTCGAATCTCAGCTTGACACTCTCAAGCTCCACCATAGATCAGCCCCTATTCTTCTTCCTCCTTCTTCCTTTCCCTTTCTCTCTCTAGAAGTTTAGAAAGATGAAGGCAAAATAAAAATGAGACTTCTTTCTCAACTCTCAGCCTTAAGGAAGCAGGGAGGGATCTCAGCTGTAGATCCCAGCTGAAGAAGAAAAGATGATGAGTGTGATTATGATAGGCTTTTTACTATCATAATTGTAATCATGACCACTATTTTCTGCCTCTTTATGGAGTAATTTCGCAAGATTAGTTGAGAAATTTTCTTATCATGAATAGGAGAGCACAGTTAGGATTTTTGGTTACTCCTTGTATTAAGCTATATATTTATCCTTTCATTTTTCTAATGCAGGTAATGTCAACCAATGGAACTAAAAGTCTTGGAGCAAATAGAGGAGTTCACGGAGTCAACATGGCTAATGATAGGACAAAACTTTGGCACACACGGGTAGACACACGGCCACGTCAATACCCATGTCCTATGTGCCCTGGAGCTGAAGAAATTGGATGCAGGAGACAGAGACTCACATAGGTAGGCACACGCCCGTGTGCCTACCCGTGTCCAATTTGAACACGACTGCCGACCAACCTATGTCTGGAGAATATGAAGAACAATACCGTCATGTCAGTACCCGTGTCATCTGACACGGCCCACTACCAGACACGCCTGTTCCTGGGGAACTACTCTAGAACCGTCAACACCGCCTGACACACGGCCGTGTTGGTACCCGTGTTTGACTTTGTTTGCTAGGAGACTATAAAATTCCTGTAGAAAAATGAGAGGGGACTTTTGGATCAGTTTTCGTTGGGTAGAACTTCTGGAGAACGAAGTGGAGCATCTAAGAGAAGGAGGATTTGAAGGGTATTTTTGTATGCATTTAATCTTTCATTAATCCCTTTTGATCTTTCCTATCTCTTGGTGATTCAACTTTAATTATCTTTTATTTTGCATGAACTTTAATTTGGAACAATTTGTTAATCATGTATCGCCTTGTTTTCATTGAATTTGTGGTAATTTGTTCGTATGTAGACTTGCAACCAAAGAGATTTCTCCTAATTATGAATTGCTTATTTGTTTTACATGAATTGCAAATCTCTAGATTGAGAAACTGAAAGTTTGTAATGATAGTTACATGTTCATATTTTGGTGTTAAATCTTTTTGTAATTCAAATTTCATGATGGAGAGATATGTTGTTTGGATACTTGGAATACAAATAAATGGATTCATGGTATTTTAGAGATAAGATTTCATGAATGTATGTAGTAGATAGGGTGTTTCCACAATTGCAGACTTGAGTATTGTAAATTATTCGAGAGAAAGTTTACTAACTTAGGTTTAGATCTTGAATTGCTCAAGAGAGAATTCGATAGATGTTTACCCTTTTCATTACAACAAATTTGATAGTCGTATTATTTCATGATTACGCAAAATTGAGTTAATGAATGAGTATTTCATGTAATTGCTCATAACTTTCGGCTTTTTATCATCTTGAATTCCCTAATGTTTAATTATCCAAATAGTCATAGTTAGGTTAATCTTAGATTAAAAATCAATTTTAAATGTTGGTACGATAATAGAGTGAGGGTGAGTACGAGTATTTGAAATGGCCCTGTGGAATACGACACGAGATATAGATTTCTCCTATACTATGATTGATAGGTGCACTTGCCTGAAAGTTAATTCAATCTAGCTTATGCCCATCTACATAGTTTATACTAGAGTGTAGAATGAATCTACAACGAGTTATTACTTGTTAGCAAAGGAAATCTTCAAGTTTTTGGCGCCGTTGCTGAGAACTCGATTTCATTATTTTGAAAGCCTAAACTTTATTAATCTACCAATTTTTGTTTATTAATGTATAATTGTAATTTAGTTATGGAATAATTGTATCGCTTAATCTATATTTTGTAGTCTGTTAGTCTATGACCAGGGGCAGAAATTCTGGGATAGCACCATTTCATCCTCACCCAGAGCGAATTATCCATAACACTAACCAAAGGGACGTGGGAGTTAATACCACAGATATTTCAAACGAACTAGTAGAAGAAGAAACAGTTAACTAAGGAGAGAATCATCTGAAAAATTTGGATACCATGACCAACCATAATGAGCAAACTATGTCTGACTTTGCTTGACCTAACCTCCAAGAAACTGGGTCAAGTATCGTTAGACCGCCAATAGTCACCAATAACTTCGAATTGAAGCCTAGTGTCATACAGATGGTTCAACAGTATGTCCAATATGATGGCCTGCAAGATGAAGATCCTAACACCCACTTGGCCAGATTCCTGGAGATATGTGATACATTCAAGATCAATGGTGTTTCCAATGATGCCATTCGATTGTGATTGTTTCCATTCTCGTTAAGGCATAAGGCGAAGTAGTGGTTGAACTCATTACCTAGAGGGTCGATTACTACGTGGGATATGATGGTTGAGAAGTTTTTGATGAAGTATTTCCCATCGGCGAATACTGCAAAGCTAAGGAATGACATTTCTACGTTCATGCAATTGGAATCTGAATCGTTGTACGACACATGGGAACGATTCAAGGACCTTTTGAGGAGATGTCCCCACCATGCTCTACCTTCATGGCTTCAGATTCAGACCTTCTACAATGGTATAAATCCGGCCACTAAACAGATGATTGATGCAGCTAGTGGAGGCACCTTGAACAACAAGACACCTGAAGCGGCTCAGCAGTTGATAGAAGACATGGCGATGAACAACTATCAATGGACTACCGTAAGACAAAAGTCTAGCAAGCCCGCAGGAATTTATGAAGTGTATGTTGTCACTGCCTTAGCCATTCAAGTGGAGAAGCTTCACCAAAAGATGGACAACCTTGCCTTAGCATCACCCTCCATGGCACCTCAACAATGGGACCCTTCATATAGTGGAATGCCTAGTTGTGAACCTTCAGTACAAGAGCATGTTGACTATATGGGTAACAATATTAGACCTCCTTTCAATCAAGCGAACAACCCATATAGTTCTACATACAATCCTGGATGGAGGAACCACCCCAGTTTCTCTTGGGGAGGATAAGGCAATCAAGGGAAGCAACCCATGTTAGGACAACAACAATAATAAGAACCAAGGAAGCCTACATTGGAAGATGTGCTCACCAAGTTCATGCAAACTACCGATGTAGCCTTCCGGAATCAAGAGGGCTCGATTCGGAATTTGGAGAATCAGATTGGAAAGTTTGCAAGGATGGTTTCTGAAAGACAACAAGGGACACTTCCGGGAAATACTTAGACAAATCCTAGTGAGCATGCAAAAGCCATTCAATTGAGGAGCGGAAAGGAGTTACAAGACCCAAGGATTATGAAGGAAGCCCCCCAAGTGGATTCTAGCGGCGAAGGACCAAGCGAGATGAACGTGCAACCAATGGAGTATCAACCAGCAGTATCATACCCAGCAAAGCTTAACAAGGAGTGCATGGATGCGCAGTATGGTAAATTTCTATCTATGTTTAAATAATTACATGTCAATTTACCTTTTTCTGAAATTATTCAAATGACTAAGTATGCGAAATTTCTTAAGGATTTAATTTCTAATAAAAGGAAAATAGAGGAATTATCTTTAGTAACACTTAGTGAAGAATGTTCTGCTATTTTGCAAAATAAATTACCACAAAAATTTAAGGATCCCGGTTCATTTTCAATTCCATGTTTAATCGGAGATTTGCAAGTAAATAAAGCTTTAGCGGATTTAGGTGTTAAAATTTTCTCAGCGTGGTCAGCAAGGTAGCCCAAACGCCAAATTAATATCTTCGGAACTACCCAGTTCGCACGTTGAACCAGCGGAAAACCAAGGAACAAGGCTAATCCCAAAAAACAATGGAAGCACAAGCAGATCTTTTATACATTCACTTCTTTACAATGCGAGGTATACGTAGCGAGACATGATTTCTCTAGTATAAACAGCTGAAAACAGAAAGCACCAAACACCAAGCCGGGCGGACAGTACCAGAGTCCGCCGAGACCGCCGAGGTCGCCGAGGTCGCCGAGTCCGCTGAGATCACCCGAACTAAGCTGCAATCCGCCGAATAGCCACGGAGTCCGTTTAAGCCGCGAGGCCGCGCGGACACACCGTTATTCGTCTCCTGCTGAAGCTGAACTGAGGAACACCCCCTACCCGCCTGAAGCCGGCGGACAGGTTATTGAAGCTAGCAAAGTTGAAACAGAGTTGACAAGCCGCAGAGCGACCTCCTGCTGAATCTGCAGAGACCGCACAACTTCCAAGTACTTGACCGAAGTCAAAGCCAAACTCCTGGCTCCTTAAAGCTACCCGCGCGACCTGCACACAGCAAACCGTCAGCCCTGAATCAATCCGCGCGGACAGAAAACTGAGTCCGCAGCTCCTTGCCCAACCCAACTTACTGTTCACTCCAGTTACTGTAGAGGTGTCAGGGGGGGTCCTATTTATAGGCGAGGTGAGGAGTGTGGTCACCGCCCTAGAGATAGCGACACCGCCCTAGCCCGCGCGATAGCAAAACACCATCCGCCGAGTCCGCAAGGACTTAGCCGTATACCAAGGAAAACCGCCAGGAGCAAGGCAACATTGGCGAACCCTCTCCAGTCTGCCCAAGCTATGCAGACAAGGCATCAGCCCGTAAAGCTTCCGACCACTGCAGGACAGCAACTGTAACAGCCCAAAGTTCTGAAACAGGCAAATTTGGGTGACACGACCTGGGACACGGGCGTGTCCCAGGGCGTGTCAGGTGACACGGCCTGCGACACGGGCGTGTCGCAGGGCGTGTCGGGTTGTGTCGACGATTGGGCTTTGTCTCGACGATTTTTCTTTGGTCTCGACGATTCGTCGAGATGAGGCACACGGCCCAGGACACAGGCGTGTCCAAGGCCGTGTCGCATGCTCGACGAATTTTGCTCGACGATCGTCGAGTGTCGAGAAGTGGGTGTCGAGTGCTGAACACGGCCTGTGACACGGGCGTGTCACAGGGCGTGTCAAATCAGGCGACGAACTCAGCCCGCCGAGAGAATTCGACAGGGCGTGTCTTTGTGCCGTGTCGGGGCACACGGCCTGGGACACGGGCGTGTCACAGGCCGTGTGAAGTCTCGGGATGATTTGGGATTTTTTCCCCAGGTACACGGCCACAGACACGGGCGTGTCTGAAGGCGTGTTGGTGACACGGCCCATGACACGGGCGTGTCCCGTGGGCGTGTCACTGGTTTGGATAAGTCGGTTGACCACCGCTTGAGGCACACGGCCAGGCACACGGCCGTGTTCGAGGCCGTGTCGGGTCAAAATGTGTGTTTTTGGCAGAATCGTGGCCGTCCATTTCTTCAGTCTGGATCCAAGGGCTGAAAGCTCTTCTTCTTTTTCCTTAAGGGCCGAAGTCAGAGATGTATTTCTCATAGTCTTTAGCCTTCATCTTTCTTCAAGAGAGAGAAAGAGAGAGAGAAAGGAGGAGGAAGAAGGGAAGGGGGCTGCTGTTGGTGGTGCTGCGGTTTACCGGCGAGAGGTCCGAAGCCAGCGTTGCGGAGGGAACGCTCTTGCGAGTCTTGCAAGCAAGCTTTCAAGCCATGGCACCGAAACGATCGTCAAGGGTAACGACTTTTATTCCTAGCCATGTGAAGGCTTCTGTTTTGGCATATCTTTTGATTCCCCACCAAGAGGTGGCTGCTTTTGGGAGTCATTTGGGTGATTCTTGAAATCCCCTTTTGTTGTGCATATAGATCCGGAAATGAGTACGGAATAGGCATGCTGTGTGAAGCCCATCTGGACAGGTTGGTCTGGATTGGTGATGTTGCATACGAACCGGAGAAAACTCCGTGATAAACGTGTAGTGTTAAGGAGTCTACGGGTTATGCCTGCGAAAAGGAGTAGCAGGAAGTACTAGGGTGGTAGCCCAGGAAAATAGCCTTGTGCTGCTTTTGGGTCCAACCTGTGGATGAGGCACAGGAAGTACTGGTGGGACCAGGAAAGGCCCTTTTTGTGATGCTTGATGTCATAGGGTGTCCACCTGTGGAGTGAGTCACAGGAAGTACTGGTGTGCCCAGGAAAGACCCCTGACATTTGTAATTTGCGGTGTCCACCTGTGAAGGGAATTACAGGAAGTACTGGTGCGCCCAGGAAAGACCCGCTGTCGCCGTGAGGAAATGGGTATCGTGAATTACCCAGGCTTGAATGCCAGGAACAGGATTGGTGAGACCGACCCGCGCCTTTGATATAGCCATGAGTACGCTGCACGCGGAAAGGGCAAGGCGATTTGAGCAACGGGGGGGTGGAGGATCCGACCTGCGCTATGTCCGTCTGACGTGAGACCAAAAGTGCGGTCTGTTGGAGCGCATAGTAAGAGTCTTCGGCCTGCGCGCCATGACACAAAGGGGGGCTACGGGCCATCCCGGTGTCCGAGGACTAACTCCGGCTGCACGCCATGGAGTAAATGCTCAAGAGTGTTACCGTTGGGTGATAACCCTGATACGGTGGTGGGCAAGAGGTTGCCAGAACACCAAGAATGTGCCCTGAGTGCACGGACCGTTGGGCCGGGCGGCGAACGGTTGTGATGGCTTGTGTGCGTGAAAGCACCTTTGATGATATAGCTTGCCATACTTGTGCTATGATATGCCTGCAGGGAAAATACCGCTGCCCCGAGAGGAGGGGTAGGGTCGTTATAATTTGGTCAGCTGAACGCTGACCGTTGCTTTTGTTTGCCACCGTTGGGTGGATTGTCCTTGCACAGGTGCTGGAGAGCCGAGCGGGTCGCATAGAGGTTGATGCTCCTGCTGGTGCTGTTGCTACTGCTAGCCCTCGAAGGCTAATGTTCTTTTGAGTGTTTTCTTTTTGTGGCCGGCCTGCGCGCCAATATGTTTAGGCCACTGCATGAAAGCCCTGTAAGGCCATAAGGCCAATACTTTATACATGTTGTAAGACATTCCTATCTCTATATAAAATGTGGGGTTTATATTTGGACATTCATGAGGAGTTCTAGTAGTTCAGGCTTCCGCTAGAATGTTTATGATAGGTGCGATGCGCTGCTCTGGTATCATCCTGTACCTTCACCGACTGTTTTGTGGTATATCCTGTGGGGCCCCGGCCGGACCTTCTAGAATATATCATATGAACGGATGGGGTTGTTACATTTTTGGTATCAGTTGTCTTGGTCTTTCCCTCTCGAAGTCGTGGCCGACTTCTTTTGTGGGGTGGCGAGCACGTGGTTGTGCACACCAAAGTCTACGATTGAACTCCTGAATGTCCATGATAGGAATGCATTTTGTATGTTTGAGGAACCTGCGTGTTCCTATTTTGTGTTGTTTGCTTGGGTACGACCGCTAATGTGTGTGTCTTGTCCACCTTTAGGTGACACGGAGTGGAGCTGGGCAGTCTGAGCCCCAGCGTTCCGATGAAAGTACGGCACCAGTTGCAGTGCCTACACCTCCACCGTCTGCAGAACATGTCTGTTTAGTTGCGGAGGCCTTGTTTACTATGATCCAAGGTCAGCCACCGAGGCAAGAACAAGCGGCTGTGAGGACAGAACAGGTGGTGGCAGGGCCTGAACCTGTCGTGGAAGTGGTTCCTCGAGCGGCTGAGAAGCAGCTAACACGGTTTATGAGTTTCCATCCGCCTACGTTTTCGGGAGCGGGAACCCCGACGCAGGCTGAGGATTGGTTGTCGCGCGTCAAGCGAGTGATGACGGCGATAGGCACGGCGGAACATCAGAAGGTTACCTTAGCCACCTTCTTGCTTGAAGGAGAAGCGCGTTTATGGTGGGATGAGGTGGAGCTGCATCATTTGGCGGGTCGTCCGTTAACCCAAGTGTCGATGGAAGAATTCTCCCGGCTCTTCCTAGCGAAGCACCTTCCTGTGGCTCAACGGATAGCCATGGAAAATGAATTCCAACGGTTGACTCAAGGTGATGGCAGTGTTGACGCGTACCTGCATGAGTTTACTCGCTTGGGGCGGTATGCGGGTTCGATTTTTGCTGATGAGCAGAGGAAGACTAATAGGTTCTATGAAGGACTGAGGGACGAGTTGAGGTTCCTTGTGTCTAGTTCGGTGAACCAGGGTTTCCAAGCGTTGGTTGACACTGCGACCGCGTTGGAAAAAGATATGAAGAGGGTGCAGGGGAAGAGAGCGTTGGTGATGACGCAGCCAGAGTGGAAGGCGCCCCGATCGGGAAAGTCATTTTATAAGAAGAGATGGGGCAAGAAGTCCAAGTCTAGTGGACAAGCTCCTTCATCAGTTGCGTCGGGAGCAACATCAGGGGCAACCTCTAAGCCAGAAACTCGTACCTGCTTCAATTGTGGTCGGATGGGGCATATTGCGCGAGATTGTCGGATGCCGCCAAAGAGTGAAAAGAAGGCGGGAGCATCTTATGCGGAGAAAGGAAAAGCGGTGGTGGATTCTTCTGCCTCGCAAGCGCAACCCCGGGTCTACAATCTTGGCCTGCAGGAGGCCATCAAGCAGAGTGACGTGGTCACAGGTATGAGTTTAGTTTTGCATATGCTATTGTTTGTATGCTTAGCTTAGTACCCCTATGTTTGTGGTTTGTGTGTGTGACATGTTTGTCATAGGCTTTGTGATGGTTCGGGACACGCTGGCGCGAGCACTGTTTGATACAGGTGCATCGCATTCTTTTCTGTCGAGTGAGTTTCTTACGCGGCTTGGGATACCCAGTCGTGCAAAGGCAGATAGCGTCAGAGTGGTGTTGCCGAATGGTTGTTGGATGCTTGCGGATCAAGCTTGCGATGTGGCGGTTCAAGTAGGAAGTCGGGATTTTTGTTTATCCGCATTTGTTTTGCCAATCTCGGAATTCGATGTGATTTTTGGGATGGATTGGCTTGCGGAGCAGCATGCTATGATCGATTGCCAGTCCAAAGAAATCACGTTGGGCCAGAATACCGAACAGGAGACCAAGTTCGCGGGTATGCGAGGAGTAGGCGGGACGTTGATGTCTGCACTCCAGGTAGTCAAAGCTGTTCGGAAGGGTGCGGAGTGTTACTTTGCACTAATTCAGGCTGTTGAGCCTAAGGCCACTTTGTGTGAGGTTCCGATTGTGGCAGAATTTGCTGATGTGTTTCCCGCAGATCTCCCTGGGCTACCACCCCAGTGGGAGATTGACTTCACAATTGAGTTGGTGCCAGGTGCGAAACCAGTGGCCCGTTCGCCATATCGCGTTGCGCCTAAAGAGATGGCGGAGTTGAAGGTTCAACTACAAGAAATGTTAGAGCAAGGCTATATCTGCCCAAGTATGTCACCTTGGAGCGCGCCTGTGCTTTTTGTAAAGAAGAAAGATGGTGGGTTACGGTTGTGTATAGACTACCGTGAATTGAATAAGCTGACTGAGAAGAATAAGTATCCGATACCTCGGATTGATGAATTATTTGATCAGCTAGTGGGCTCGACCGTCTATTCAAAGTTGGACCTGAAGTCTGGTTATTACCAGTTAAGGATTCGGGAAGGTGACATTCCCAAAACCGCATTTGGAACGCGTTATGGGCACTATGAGTTCACAGTCATGCCCTTTGGATTGTGTAATGCGCCTTCGGTGTTTATGGATTTGATGCACCGTATTTTTCGTGAGTACCTGGATCTGTTTGTGATAGTGTTCATTGATGATATCCTGGTGTACTCAAAGTCCAAAGCGGAGCATGAGATTCATTTGCGGTTAGTGTTGAACACGTTGAGGCAAAATCAGCTCTATGCCAAGTTCTCGAAGTGCGAGTTTTGGCTATCGTCAGTGGCATTTTTGGGCCATGTGGTGAGTGGAGCGGGCATTGTAGTGGATCCAGCGAAGATAAAAGCCATACAAGAATGGCCAATATTGTCTTCCGTGGCCGAGGTCAGGAGTTTCCTTGGACTTGCGGGCTACTATAGAAGATTTGTGGAGAACTTCTCGCGGATCGCTTTGCCGCTAACCACACTGACGCGAAAGGATCAGAAGTTCGTTTGGACGCCAGAGTGCGCACGAGCTTTTGAAGAGCTGAAGGTTCGGTTGACCACGGCGCCGGTGTTGTCTTCGCCATGTGGCACCGATGGGTTTGTAATATATAGTGATGCTTCAAGAAGCGGTTTAGGCTGCGTTCTTCTGCAGAGCGGAAAGGTGATTGCTTATGGCTCACGCCAGCTGAAGGTGCACGAGCGAAACTATCCCGTCCATGATTTGGAACTAGCGGCGGTGATTTTTGCACTTAAGTTGTGGCGGCACTACCTTTATGGAGTGAAGGTGGAGATCTATACCGATCATAAGAGCCTAAAGTATCTATTGGAGCAGAAAGAGTTGAACATGCGACAACGAAGGTGGTTGGAGTTCCTTGGGGACTACACTTTCGAGATTCACTATACACCCGGGAAGGGAAATGTTGTCGCGGATGCCTTAAGTCGGCGGGTTCCGGCTAGAGCGAATTGGTTACAAAGGCATGAGGAACGTCTTATCCAGGAATTGGAGGCATTGGAGATCTATTGTGTTGACAAGAATTCCACTACCAGTGCATGTTTGAACTGGACCGAGGTGCAATGTGACCTTGCGGACCGAGTTCGACGGGCAACGGAGTTGGATGAAGATCTCTTGCGCTATGTGACTGAAGGGCCAGAAGGCAAGTTCACCTGGATTGACGGTCTTTTGCGAAAAGAAGGGCGATTGTGCATCCCAAATGTGGGGAAACTGAGGGAAGAACTGATGTATGAAGCACATTATACGAAGTATTCCATTCACCCCGGGAGCACAAAGATGTTCAACGATATGAAAAAGCTCTTTTGGTGGCCAGGGCTCAAGAAAGATATTGCCCTTTATGTGGCCAAATGCCAAACATGTGCGATGGTGAAGTCTGAATGCCAAAAGCCGGGCGGTTATTTGAAGTCACTACCGATCCCAGTGTGGAAATTTGATGATATTTCCATGGATTTTGTTCATGGATTACCAAGATCGCAGCGAGGAAATGATTCCATTTGGGTGATAGTTGACCGGCTAACAAAAGTAGCACATTTTCTCCCGAACAGGCGGGAGGATTCGGTTGAAAGTTTGGCAAAGTTATACGTTGATCAGATTGTGCGACTTCACGGTGTTCCTCGAAGCATCGTAAGTGATCGAGATGGGCGATTTACGTCTAATGATTGGAGACTCGTTCACCGACTGTTGGGCACGAAATTGACCTTCAGTACGGCCTTTCATCCCCAAACGGATGGCCAAACTGAACGTACCAACAGAACAATGGAGGACATGCTCCGAATGTGCGCCCTTGACTTCGGAAAGAAATGGGAAGATCATCTCTATATGGTCGAGTTTGCATATAATAACAGCTACCAGGCAAGTATTGGGATGGCACCATATGAAGCCCTATATGGAAGGAAGTGTCGTACCCCCTTGGCTTGGGTAGAAGCGGGTGAAGCCCGGGTTGTTAAACCAAATGAGCTTGATGAAGCAAACTCAACCATTCGGACGATTCGAGAGAGATTGCTGATTGCTCAAGATCGACAAGCGAAGTACTACAACGCCAAGCACCGGAACGTTGAGTTTGCGGTTGGCGATTGGGTCTACTTGAAGATCAAGCCATTCAAAGGTGTCTCCAGGATTCGACGATTGAAAAAGTTGAGTCCAAGGTATTTGGGTCCCTTTGAAGTGGTTGAGCGAATTGGCGAAGCAGCTTATCGGCTAGCTCTGTCGGCGGACTTGGCTGGGTTACATGATGTCTTTCACATCTCGGTGCTTCGGAAGGCCGTGAAAGATCCAGCTCAAGTGATCGCGGATGATCGGGTGCCGGTGGAGTATGGGCTAACGACGAGAGTTAGACCCATTCGGATCGAAGATCGAGCCGAGAAACAGTTGCGGAACAAGACGGTCGGTATGGTGAAAGTCCGGTGGGACAACTGCGGCCGTGAAGAACTGACATGGGAGCGTGAGCAGACCATGCGAGAAGAGTTCCCTGAGCTGTTTGTGTAAGTTGTAGCGAAAAAGTTGTAACATTAAATTTTATATGTTGTACCCTTTTTCTTGCTGGTTTCTGTTGCTTTCCTGTCTCCAAATTTCGAGGACGAAATTTCTTGTAGGAGGGGAGGATTGTAACAGCCCAAAGTTCTGAAACAGGCAAATTTGGGTGACACGGCCTGGGACACGGGCGTGTCCCAGGGCGTGTCAGGTGACACGGCCTGCGACACGGGCGTGTCGCAGGGCGTGTCGGGTTGTGTCGACGATTGGGCTTTGTCTCGACGATTTTTCTTTGGTCTCGACGATTCGTCGAGATGAGGCACACGGCCCAGGACACGGGCGTGTCCAAGGCCGTGTCGCATGCTCGACGAATTTTGCTCGACGATCGTCGAGTGTCGAGAAGTGGGTGTCGAGTGCTGAACACGGCCTGTGACACGGGCGTGTCACAGGGCGTGTCAAATCAGGCGACGAACTCAGCCCGCCGAGAGAATTCGACAGGGCGTGTCTTTGTGCCGTGTCGGGGCACACGGCCTGGGACACGGGCGTGTCACAGGCCGTGTGAAGTCTCGGGATGATTTGGGATTTTTTCCCCAGGTACACGGCCACAGACACGGGCGTGTCTGAAGGCGTGTTGGTGACACGGCCCATGACACGGGCGTGTCCCGTGGGCGTGTCACTGGTTTGGATAAGTCGGTTGACCACCGCTTGAGGCACACGGCTAGGCACACGGCCGTGTTCGAGGCCGTGTCGGGTCAAAATGTGTGTTTTTGGCAGAATCGTGGCCGTCCATTTCTTCAGTCTGGATCCAAGGGCTGAAAGCTCTTCTTCTTTTCCTTAAGGGCCGAAGTCAGAGATGTATTTCTCATAGTCTTTAGCCTTCATCTTTCTTCAAGAGAGAGAAAGAGAGAGAGAAAGGAGGAGGAAGAAGGGAAGGGGGCTGCTGTTGGTGGTGCTGCGGTTTACCGGCGAGAGGTCCGAAGCCAGCGTTGCGGAGGGAACGCTCTTGCGAGTCTTGCAAGCAAGCTTTCAAGCCATGGCACCGAAACGATCGTCAAGGGTAACGACTTTTCTTCCTAGCCATGTGAAGGCTTCTGTTTTGGCATATCTTTTGATTCCCCCACCAAGAGGTGGCTGCTTTTGGGAGTCATTTGGGTGATTCTTGAAATCCCCTTTTGTTGTGCATATAGATCCGGAAATGAGTACGGAATAGGCATGCTGTGTGAAGCCCATCTGGACAGGTTGGTCTGGATTGGTGATGTTGCATACGAACCGGAGAAAACTCCGTGATAAACGTGTAGTGTTAAGGAGTCTACGGGTTATGCCTGCGAAAAGGAGTAGCAGGAAGTACTGGGGTGGTAGCCCAGGAAAATAGCCTTGTGCTGCTTTTGGGTCCAACCTGTGGATGAGGCACAGGAAGTACTGGTGGGACCAGGAAAGGCCCTTTTTGTGATGCTTGATGTCATAGGGTGTCCACCTGTGGAGTGAGTCACAGGAAGTACTGGTGTGCCCAGGAAAGACCCCTGACATTTGTAATTTGTGGTGTCCACCTGTGACGGGAATTACAGGAAGTACTGGTGCGCCCAGGAAAGACCCACTGTCGCCGTGAGGAAATGGGTATCGTGAATTACCCAGGCTTGAATGCCAGGAACAGGATTGGTGAGACCGACCCGCGCCTTTGATATAGCCATGAGTACGCTGCACGCGGAAAGGGCAAGGCGATTTGAGCAATGGGGGGTGGAGGATCCGACCTGCGCTATGTCCGTCTGACGTGAGACCAAAAGTGCGGTCTGTTGGAGCGCATAGTAAGAGTCTTTGGCCTGCGCGCCATGACACAAAGGGGGGCTACGGGCCATCCCGGTGTCCGAGGACTAACTCCGGCTGCACGCCATGGAGTAAATGCTCAAGAGTGTTACCGTTGGGTGATAACCCTGATACGGTGGTGGGCAAGAGGTTGCCAGAACACCAAGAATGTGCCCTGAGTGCACGGACCGTTGGGCCGGGCGGCGAACGGTTGTGATGGCTTGTGTGCGTGAAAGCACCTTTGATGATATAGCTTGCCATACTTGTGCTATGATATGCCTGCAGGGAAAATACCGCTGCCCCGAGAGGAGGGGTAGGGTCGTTATAATTTGGTCAGCTGAACGCTGACCGTTGCTTTTGTTTGCCACCGTTGGGTGGATTGTCCTTGCACAGGTGCTGGAGAGCCGAGCGGGTCGCATAGAGGTTGATGCTCCTGCTGGTGCTGTTGCTACTGCTAGCCCTCGAAGGCTAATGTTCTTTTGAGTGTTTTCTTTTTGTGGCCGGCCTGCGCGCCAATATGTTTAGGCCACTGCATGAAAGCCCTGTAAGGCCATAAGGCCAATACTTTATACATGTTGTAAGACATTCCTATCTCTATATAAAATGTGGGGTTTATATTTGGACATTCATGAGGAGTTCTAGTAGTTCAGGCTTCCGCTAGAATGTTTATGATAGGTGCGATGCGCTGCTCTGGTATCATCCTGTACCTTCACCGACTGTTTTGTGGTATATCCTGTGGGGCCCCGGCCGGACCTTCTAGAATATATCATATGAACGGATGGGGTTGTTACAGCAACCCCCTTCAATGGCTGTCTGCACAAACCCGAGGCAGTCCGCAAGACTCATGCCTCAATCCGCCACAAGTCCACAACCAAAGGCAGATAGCAACAGTCTGCCCGGTCAACAGTGGACTTGGCGGACACGACGGACACCATGGTCTTGGCACAGAGTGTGACCAAGTCCAAAAGCCATCAAAGGCCAATGCGAGCATGGCGGACATAAACTTCGTCCGCCAAACATCCTAGCACAGACCGCCAGCAGTCCGCAAGCTACTCGCACACCTGCCCCATCGCAGCAGCCTTCTCCCAGACTCCAAACATTAGTCCGCCAAAGACCTCCACAGCAAAACACCTGATGTAACACCAGAGCTCGACAAGACCTCAGCCAAGCTCTAAGCCCAGTCCGCAATAGCCCAAAACCACGGAAACACCAGTCCGCAAGCTTCCCGCTGATATGAGCCAAAACACCAAACAGCACAAGCTTGCAATGCGGCCACTGAGGAAAGCACCAGTCTGCAAGCCTCTATCCGCTCAGGCCGCTCCTTGGCTAAACCAAACAGCCAACGTCCTATCCACAGATAACAGACCGCATAGTCCACGGACTTCACCCGTGCAATCCGCTCAGAAGAACAGTCGGCTTCCACTAGACTTTCCATCAGGCCGCACACAACAGTCCGCCCAGTCCGCCTAGTCCGCCAAAGCTGTCCGCCCAGGCCACCCGGCCTGTCCCGTCAACCACTTCCACTTCATAAATTTCAAGACTCCCCCTTGAAGTGGGAAGTGGAGACCAAGCCCAGCAAGCTGCGCAAGAGCTCAAAGGGCCCCTTCGACAGTGGCTTCGTAAAGATGTCAGCAAGATTATCTTCACTCCAAACATGCCCGACCAGTAGAGACCCCTCCAACACCTTCTCCCTGATAAAGTGGTGATCAATCTCTATATGCTTGGTCCTGGCGTGACACACTGGATTGTTAACCAGTTTGAGAGCACTCTCGTTGTCACCCCGGAGTAAAGTCGGCCCTTGCACTTCTTCATGAACGTCCTCTATAAGCCTCCTCAACCAGATGGCTTCCCGAGCAGCCAAGGCCGAAGCCTTATACTCTGCCTCTGTAGTTGAGACTGACACCGAGCCTTGCTTCTTGCTACACCACGAGATGCTAGCTGAACCGCAAGTGAACACATAACCTGAAGTAGACCTCCGATCATCCGAATCACCACCATAGACAGCATCCGTGTACCCAAGTAACGCAAACTCCGAGTCCCTTCCATAGAGGAGTCCCATGTCAGAAGTCACCTTGACATACTTCAGAATACTCTTCTCCGCCACTAGATGAGATTGCCTTGGTTCAGCCATATACCGACTTACTCGGCCAACAGCATAAGAAATGTCCGGCCTTGTAATCGTCAGGTAAATCAAGCTCCCAACAAGAGCCCTGAACACCAAGGGATCATGAAGAACCCTTCCCTCATCTCGTCGAAGCTTCAGCCCATGTTCTAGTGGAGTAGAGCACTTCTTCCCTTCGCCCATGTCGAACTACTTCACAATGCGATCAGCATACCCTTTCTGGCAAATGAGAACCCCGCACTCCTTCCTCTCCACTTCAAGACCGAGAAAGTGATGCAACTCTCCCAAGTCTTTCATCTCGAAGCGTATAGCAAGCTCAGCCCTGAGCCTTGCTACTTCCCCCTCTGAATTCCCTGTGATGATCATGTCATCCACATACAGCAGGACCAAGACTTGTAGCTCCCCCTTCTTCTTGACGAACAAGCTTGAATCCGAGTTAGAAGCAAGGTATCCACAGAATTGCAGGTACTCTGCAATCTTCTCATACCACGCTCTAAGAGCTTGCTTCAACCCATAGAGAGCCTTCCTGAGTTTGCAGACATAGTCCGGATGCTTTTCAGAGACAAAACCAAGCGGTTATCCATGAAGATGTCCTTGTTAATCTCTCCGTAAAGAAAGGCATTCTTCACATCGAGTTGCCACAACCTCCATCCCTTGCTAGCAGCCAAGGCGATCATCACTCTTACTGAACTTCGCAACTGGACTGAATGTCTCCTCATAGTCTTCTCCATACTGCTGTGAGAATCCTCTAGCGACCATGCGAGCCTTGAACCTATCAATTCTCCCATCAGCCTTCTTCTTCAACTTATACACCCACTTGCAAGTAACCAGAGTAATGCCATCAACCTTGGGCACAAGGTTCCAGGTTTCATTCTTCTTCATAGCATCAATCTCTTCTTTCATGGCATCTTCCCACTCCTTCACTCCAGTGGCATCGTTGAAGTTTGCAGGCTCTCGCTCATCCAGAGGACCTGCAAAGAAATAGGAGACAAAGCTCACTGCATTCCCATCATAGTACCGAGTCGGTGGCTTAACAACCCTCTTCGATCTCCGAAGGGCCGGCTCCTTGCTCACTGCTTCCGTTGCTTCTTTGGGCTCAACTCCTACCTGGGGCAAGCTTTGAGCAGTGCTCCCCCTGCTTCCTGAGCCAGAAGACTCAGCCTCGGAGTTAGAAGCAACAGGAGCTGCTGGTGAAACAGCAAGCTCATCTTCCAAGCCTTCAGCAGCCACCATCGGTGCTTCATCAGCCTTGCTACTTCCGGTTAGCTCAATTGAGCCACATTCATATGACGTCAGCTCGTCAAAGACAATGTCTCTTAACACCACGAACTTCTTCATCACAGGGTCCATGCATTTCCATCCCTTCTTCGGCTCATCGTAGCCAACAAAGACAAGCTTCCTTGCCTTCGCATCCAGCTTAGTCCGTGAAGCATCCGGGACATGCACGTAGCAAGTTGAACCGAACACCCGAAGGTGTCCCACACTCGGCTTCTCCTTCAGCAACAGCTCAAGAGGAGTCTTCATGTTGATAGGGCTGAGTGGCATCCGGTTGATGACATAAGCAGCACAAGATATTCCCTCCGCCCAAAAGGACCTTAGGATATCTTTCGTATGAAGCCAGCATTTGCAGGTCTCCGTCAGATGACGGATCTTCCGCTCCGCTACCTCATTTTGTTGTGGAGTGTGAGCACAAGTAAGCTCTCGTTGGATCCCGTGCTTCCTGCAGAAGTTAGAAAACTCGGAGGAAACAAATTCACCCCCATTATCAGTCCTAAGCTTCTTAATCCGCAAGCCAAGCCGGCCTTCTACCAACTCCTTATACTCCACAAACAAACGGAAGGCTTCCGACTTCTCCTTTAAGAAGTACACCCAAGTATACCTTGAGTAGTCATCAACCAAGACAAGCATGTATCTGCTTCCACCAAGGCTGGCTGTAACCGTCGGTCCCATCAAGTCGCCATGAATGCACTCCAATGGTTTCTTGCTCCTTGTTTGTGATTTATCAAACGGAAGGCGATGTGCCTTACCGTATTGACAGCCCGCGCAAACATGCCCGTCACCAAAGGAGGACAACTTAGGCAACCCCTTCACCAAACTTCTACTAGTCATTGCCTTCAGCTTGTCCATGCCAACATGCCCCAGCCTCTCATGCCAGATAGCAGCGCTATCATTGGCCCTCATCCTATCAACATATGAATTGGTGGCAAGAACATACAAGTTCTTCACCCTCCTCCCTACATGAGCAACATCAGCCTTCACCGCTGATACGTTGCGAAGGAACCTCACGTCTGTTGGCCCAAACAGAATGTGATAACCAGCGTCCACCACATTGGTCACCGAGAAGAGGTTTTTCTTCATGCCCGGCACGTGATACACACTCCTTAACGTGAGTGGACCCTGATCACTACCCAAAGACACGACCCCCTCTTTCTCTACTGCATAAACAGTATTATCAGCAGTGATAATAACTTCATTACCTGAGTAAGCCTGCATGGAGGTGAACTTTGATTTGTCTCCGGTGAGGTGATGACCACACCCGCAGTCCACGATCCACTCGCCGTTGAAGTCCTCAGCAGATAAGGCCCGGACACAAGTGCCCGTCATAAAAGCTCCGCCCCATTCTGCTTCTTCACTTCTCGAGCAAGTTTCCTCCTTTTCCGCGGCATGCCCAGGCTGCAGTTTGACCTTGCAATCCCGCTTGAAGTGCCCTCGCTGATGACACCGGTAACACTTCAAATTCTTCTTCTAGTCCTTATGAGCATTGCTTCACTCCGGCTGATATGAAGTTGAAGTCTCCTTCTCACCAGCGACCTGCACCTTCTTCTTCTTCTTCCCTTCCCATCCTTTCTTCTTGCCTGAGAAGAGAGCTTCGCTACCTTCCTGAATAAGGTTCACTCCAGCCATCTGCCTTGCCAAGCTCTCCTGCGATGCAAGCAGATTCTCCAGCTCTAGCAAAGATGGCTGAGTAGCCCACCCTTTAACAGATGTTACAAAGGCCACATACTCCTTCCGCAAGCCGCGGATGATGTGCCTTTTCATCTTTACCTCAGAGATAGGCTCATCAGGATCCAGTGCCGACAGCTCAGCACACAAGCTCTTCATCTTTAAGAAGTACTTCGAGATGGAAAGGTCTCCCTGAGTTGCCCTGGCCAACTCATTATCCAGGAACTGAAGCCGCGGCACATTCTTCCTATTGAACAACTCATCAATGGTTGTCCAAATATCAGCAGCCGACTCACATCCAACGATGTGATCAAACAGTTCCGGAGACACGGCCCTCTTCAGAATGAACTCTGTCTTAGCATTTGTTCTTCTCCAGAGCCTACCCTGCTCAGCAGTACCGATCGCAGCCGTGACTTCCTGTCTGTCGTCACCACCGATGACTTCCCACAGCTCCTCGCCAAGAAGATAACTCTTCATGCATGACTTCCACTTCTTAAAGTTAGTCGGCGTTAAGAGTTCAATGCCCAGACCTCTTGCAAAGCTCCCTTCCATTGCAACACCTGTTGGCAACCTTCAGAAGCTCCGAGCAACAATACAGGTTGATCACCACTCAAGCCCTGAGTAACAACACTGGTTGACTACCGCTCACGCAACTGAACTTGGCTCTGATACCATGTTAAAATTTTCTCAGCGTGGTCAGCAAGGTAGCCCAAACGCCAAATTAATATCTTCGGAACTACCCAGTTCGCACGTTGAACCAACGGAAAACCAAGGAACAAGGCTAATCCCAACAAATAATGGAAGCACAAGCAGATCTTTTATACATTCACTTCTTTACAAAACGAGGTATACGTAGCGAGACATGATTTCGCTAGTATAAACAGCTGAAAACAGAAAGCACCAAACACCAAGCCGGGCGGACAGCACCGGAGTCCGCCGAGACCGCCGAGGTCGCCGAGTCTGCTGAGATCGCCCGAACTAAGCTGCAATCCGCCGAATATCCACGGAGTCCACCTAAGCAGCGAGGCCGCGCGGACACACCGTTATTCGTCTCCTGCTGAAGCTGAACTGAGGAACACCCCCTACCTGCCTGAAGCCGGTGGACAGGTTATTGAAGCTGGCAAAGTTGAAACAGAGTTGACAAGCCGCAGAGCGACCTCATGCTGAATCCGCAGAGACCGCACAACTTCCAAGTACTTGACCGAAGTCAAAGCCAAACTCCTGGCTCCTTGAAGCTACCCGCGCGACCTGCACATAGCAAACCGTCAGCCCTGAATCAATCCGCGCGGACAGAAAAACTGAGACCGCAGCTCCTTGCCCAACCCAACTTACTGTTCACTCCAGTTACTGTAGATGTGTCAGGGGGTCCTATTTATAGGCGAGGTGAGGAGTGTGGTCACCACCATAGAGATAGCGACACCGCCCTAGCCCGCGCGATAGCAAAACACCGTCCGCCGAGTCCGCAAGGACTTAGCCGGATACCAAGGAAAACCGCCAGGAGCAAGGCAACATTGGCGAACCCTCTCCAGTCCGCCCAAGCTATGCGGAGAAGGCATCAGCCCGCAAAGCTTTCGACCACTGCATGACAGCAACCCCTTCAATGGATGTCCGCACAAACCTAAGGTAGTCCGCAAGACTCACGCCTCAATCCGCCACAAGTCCACGACCAAAGGCAGATAGCAATAGTCTGCCACAAGTCCACGACCAAAGTCAGATAGCAACAGTCCACCCGGTCAACAGCGGACTTGGCGGACACGGCGGACACCATGGTCTTAGCACAGAGTGTGACCAAGTCCAAAAGCCATCAAAGGCCAATGCGAGCATGGCGGACAGAAACTCCGTCCGCCAAACATCCTAGCACAGACCGCCAGCAGTCCGAAAGCTACTCGCACACCTGCCCCATCGTAGCAGCCTTCTCCCGAACTCCAAACATCAGTCCGCCAAAGACCTCCACAGCAAAACACCTGCTGTAACACCAGAGCTCGACAAGGCCTCAGCCAAGCTCTAAGCCCAGTCCGCAACAGCCCAAAACCGCGGACACACCAGTCCGCAAGCTTCCCGCGGATATGAGCCAAAACGCCAAACAGCACAGGCTTGCAACGCGGCCACTGAGGAAAGCACCAGTCCGCAAGCCTCTATCCGCTCAGGCCGCTCCTTGGCTAAACCAAACATCCAACGTACTATCCGCAGATAACAGACTGCATAGTCCGCGGACTTCACCCGTGCAATCCGCTCAGAAGAATAGCCGGCTTCCACTAGACTTTCCACCAGGCCGCACACAACAGTCCGCCCAGTCCGCCTAGTCCGCCAAAGCTGTCCGCCCAGGCTGCCCGGCCTGTCCTGTCAACCACTTCCACTTCACAAATTTCAACATATAAATTTAATGTCTTATAAACTATATTTGAAACTAGGTCTAGGAGAACTTAGCCCAACTAGAATGAGTATTCAACTAGCAGATCGATCGGTTAAGTATCCTAGATGAATATTGGAGGATGTATTGGTTAAGGTAGATAAGTTTATATTTCCCGCTGATTTTGTTATTATAGATATGGATGAAAAATTAAAGTACGACTTATATTAGGTCATCCATTTTTAGCCACTTCTAGAGCGTTTATTGATATTTTTGATGGTAAATTAGTTTTGCGAGTAGGAGAAGATGAAATCACTTTTCAAATTGGCAATACTATGAAACAATCTTTAGATAATGATGATTATTGATATTTTTCTCATGGTATGGATAATGTTATGCCTTCTATAAATTCTAATTTTTATTGTAAAAATCCTTTAGAAATTTGTATTACAAACTACTATCTAGAAGAAGAAAAAAAATAAAGATATTATTGAACATTTATTTTTTCTAGATAATAGTGTTGCGATAAATAGAATGACTGAATATAGTTTGATTACTCAAGGAGATCATGAAGCTCTTAATAATAATACTAAGAATCCACCAATAGTAGAACTTAAAAAATTACCGGATCATCTTGAGTATGCATTCTTAGGAACTAATTCTTCTTATCCAGTTATTATTTCCTCTAATCTGTCTAATACTGAAAAAGATAAATTAATAATTGTATTGAAGAAATGTAAAGGTGCAATAGCATGGCAAATATCTGATATAAAGGGTATAAATCCTAGTTTTTGCACTGACAAAATCCTTTTGGAAGAAAACTATAAATCTTCTATTCAACCGCAACGTAGGCTAAACCCGAATATGAAAGAGGTAGTCAAGGCGGAGATTGTTAAGTTATTAGATGCTGGTATTATATACCCTATTTCGGATAGTTCATGGGTTAGTCATGTCCAAGTCGTTCCTAAGAAGGGTGGTCTAACAGTGGTAGCTAACAATAAGAATGAGTTAATTCCTACGCGAACGGTAACAGGTTGGCGTGTCTGTATTGACTATAGGAAATTAAACGATGTCACTAGGAAATACCATTTCCCTTTGCCTTTCATTGACCAAATATTAGAATATTTGTCAAGACATTCCTATTATTGTTTTCTAGATGGACTTTTTGGATACTTACAAATTCCTATAGCACTAGAAGACCTGGAAAAAACAACATTTACTTGCCCATTCGGTACATTTATCTATAGACATATGCCTTTTGGGTTATGTAATGCACCCGCCACTTTTCAAAGGTGCATGCTAGCAATCTTTAATGAATATTTTGAGGATATCATGGAAGTATTTATGGATGATTTTTCTATTTTTGGCGACTCATTTAATCTATGTTTGGATAATTTAGAGAAAGTTCTTAGGAGGCGTGAGGAGACTAACCTAGCGCTTAGTTGGGAGATGTAAAACCCCAATTTTTGTTTGCAACAACCACCGGGGTCTTAGGCCCAGAACCGCCGCTTTGCGGTGACACCTTCGCACCCGGGAAGATCATCACTACAAAACATCGATCCTGCCGGCCAAATCGATCACCATCGATAGAATGTATAAAGAATGAAAGTGTAAGCATCCAAGTCCACAATATTATAAAGGAGGAAATCACATGACAAATAAATAGTCCACACCAGAAAGTAAATACGAGCTTAAGCCTGGTACATGATAACCTCACGATAATTCACTCATAAAAGTAAAACTACTAATACTCGGCTCCACTCACGGATCCGGATGCCTGTCCACCCGAGCTACACTGGCCCATCTCCATCTGTACCGTACCCTGTTGGTGTTGCGTCTCCTGCAGCTGTTCCCTGTCTTCCATCCGGAGCACCTAAAATATGGTGGTCAAATGACCGTCAGTCAAACTAGACTCAGTCAACAATCCCCCACCCCTCTACCCGTGGCTCCTAGGCACCGGGCGGAAAGGAGTGAAAAGGAGTACCAAAAGCAGGGCGTAATCAAGCAGGTGTCATCTACCCTAAGGAATAAAATAACAAGGTATGGTAGGGGTATCACAATAATTAAACATGAGTAAACAAGTATGTAACAAAAGTAAACAGTAAGGAGTAGCAAGTAAGTAAAAGCAGTAAGAAGAGTAAGTAAGCAATGAGAAATATAATTGTTGATTTATAGGGATTACCCCTATAGACCAAGGGGTCGTTTTGCGAGGCCTACCATATAAAACGTCCCATACCATTTTATACGATAGGTGTCAGGGGTTAAATACAATGATTATGCTATGACATACAAGTATGTTATGGTATGCACAAACAAGTACAACTCACACACACGACTCTATACGCACAGACCTTTAGATCCCCTTTTTGGAGTTAGCTAAACTCGCAGGAGCCTCTCGTCGTGGCCAACGGGGACAGTGGGTTGGGCCTCTCCACTCCTAAACTGGTAATCACACTACCCTGTCTAGCCCCTCACGTACGTTTTCGTACTATTCCTAGCAAACCAGCTAGTCTCCCCGAGTCAACGTACCTACAACGGTGTGATCGATCGTCCAATACCGAGGACCCACCACTGTTATGCACATGCAACCATGATAGTTTGTATCTAATCATAGTATCGAGCCTCCAGCTCTTTAGACTACCGAGTCTACTAGTTCACCATGTTCCCGAGCCCACGGCTCCCTGGACTAATCAAGTCTCTTTTTTTCCAAGTCCCCGAGCATCCAGCTCCCCGGACTTCCAAATCAATACCGAGTCCATTTAACTCTACCAGTAAGCCCTTAGGCCATGGGCCTACTCTATCCTTTCACTAACAATTCATCTCCCTACATGTACAAGTGTGAGTGTAAGGTGAAACTATTATTAGGGTTACTCTTGCCCAAATTATTCCTAAGGTTTACGTTAGCCCAGGACTACCCAAGGTATTCCCCGTGAAGGGCTCTCGAAGGCACTAGGAACTATGATGGGATTACGCCCAAAGCTCCCTTTCGCAAGGCACTTAATATTATTGATTTCTACCCTTGATCAGATCTCTCATTTATTTACTCAAACCAGCAACCTACTAAGGATTCAACTCTTCAAATTCATTACCCACTCTAGTTCAGTTTTCGCAGTTACTATATGCAGACCACCATATACTATATGAGATGTATAAAAGGAGGTACTCTGGATTGTCTTCCAAATCTCCTATAAACTTTACCAGAGGTGTATCATAACAAGTTTAGTCTAAAATCAGAGAATCATAATTTTTCTAATTAATTTGATATTTATTGAATTTTTCCAAATGGTTGGCCATGGGCAATTTTGAACATGAACTATATGATCTACTTAAGTAATGGTAACCCAAAAATTTTGAACACTAAATAACAGAGATATATGACTAGATATTAATTACCATAATTTTTCAGAAAATATGTGACCTCTAATTAATTTATCCAACATAATTCCCTTAATCATATGTAAAGAAGGAAGTACCAAAATTACTCATCAGAAAATTATATAAAAATTACAGAATCTTAAAATGGTTCAAAAAAGATAATTGTACAAAAATAATAATTTTTGAGGCTTGCTACACTCCAAAATAAATTAAATTAAGCTTTCATGAGAAACAATACCTAATGAAACAACCCTTAGAAATATTCTTCCAAAAATCCCATAAATATTCACAAAGCTTTAAAACATGATATGGAGTCCCCTGGCTAAAGTTCATCAATTTCCAGCAAGTAGTTCCTTCATAATAAATTTCTAAGCAAATATTACAAATTACTAAATTGTTAATGAAGTATCCAAAATAATAATCCTAAATTCATAACAAAATCTCCAGAGCTTGTACTAACTTTAAACACTACTCTACCCAAATTTCAAGTGATTTTAAAGTGATTGGATAGCCTAATACTCCAAATTAGGTTTGGTACCCTAAACTAGGGTTAGAGTTTTGAGGGGGTTTAAGACTTTCAAATTCCCTAAAATTCTAACCAGAGGACTATACTAACCCTATGGTCCTCTCCACCAATTTGCAAGCCATTCCAAGGTCATTTGACCCCATGACCTTCAAACCCTAAAAATCCCAATCATGGGACCTTCCCTAGGGTTCTAGGGTTACCCTGCTCTTAACCACCCCAAATTCCATTGGAGTGTGTGTCATATCATAGAGAGTCAGTGGGCAAAATATCAGCCTCTGTTGAGGTGATTTGACCACTCAAAACCTAAAGGGGGTGTTTTGACCTAATTAACCCTATAAGGGGCAAATTAGGGTTGGATAAAACCTAATCAAAACATCTCCAAAGGAGATGGAATTTTTAACAGAGCCCTAACATGCTCTCTAAGACAACCCACCCAAATATGGGGGGATTTTGAGGTGTTTATGACACCTAATTAATTTATACTTGGTTTATTAAATTTTTTTTAAAAACTATAGGAAAATATTTTCCAAATATTCTAATTTTTGGATATGTCCTAGATATAGTTAATAATAGCCCCTCCCCTAAATTTCAGATTATTTGCATGTATGGTTTGGAGTCGGCACTTAAATTAAGCTCTGGACAGCCCTATGGATAGACCTCACCAAAATGAGTGTTGTGGCGTAACCAGGACTCCAAATTGAGTGAAATCAATTTTCAATTACAATAGACAACAAGGGCTACATTTGCATTGTTGACCACTTTTACAGTAGAGGCATCTAAGTATTTTTAATAATTGAACATATCTACTATTAATAATCTCCAGAAAAATCAAAAACATTAATATCATTTGAATCACCTTGGTCAAAACGGATGGCATCCGTTCATCCTCAACCTCCAGACAAGGGCCAAGATTGGCCCAACCTGGAGCCTCTTCCAGCCAACTTTCTGGCCACCCCGACCACCTCCCTGGCCGGCCACCACCACCACCACCTCTGTTGAGGTGGTGGCTAGCGTTTGGCGGCGACCATGCCGCCGGAGGCGGCGGTTTCCGACGAACTCTCACCACCATTTTTCATGGAATTTCAAGGAAATTTTCTCTCCAATCCGGCTCGTTTGAGCCCGACTTCTCAACCTAAACAAGTCTAGATCTAGCATACATAGAGAGGAGAAGGATTGGACCTTGCCAGCAGCCTGAAGTTGGGAAGATCGCCGGGAAGCCATTTCTGAAAGTTGCGTCGCTCGGCTTCTGCAACTGCAAGGTGGGGAGGCTATGTTTCTTCGGGTAAGGATTGGGAAAGCCTCCTCTCAACTCACTGGTGGTGTTTAAAGCCTCAGATTGGGAGAGGAGGGGCTGGAGCATTAATGTCCTTCAAATCCATTAATAGCTAGGCTCGGCCATGGAGGAGGGGGGCGAATCGGGTCTGATGGTCAGGGGAAACAGCTGGAAACTTCTCCCCTTCCCTGGGGAATTGAATTCAGCCATTAAATGTGGCTTTTGGCGAACCGTTTCCTTCCCTCTCCTTCCTCATTTCTCTCTCCTACTCACAGCGATTCTGCGTAGAACCGCCGTATCATTCCTGGTGACACGGCTGTGACACGGGCGTGTATCATCCGACACGGGCATGTCGGGTGGGCGTGTCCCCTTCTGTTCTACGAAGTGAACTCGACGATCGCCGATCTGAGCTTGATGATCGTCGGGCTGACGACATGCCTGGCAACACGGGCATGTCGGGGGCGTGTTCCCCCGTGTTCTATGAACTGAACCTGATGATCGTCGATCTGAGCTCGACGAAATGAGCTCGACGATCGTCAAGCTGACGACACGCCTGGCGACACGGGCGTGTCGGGGGCGTGTTCCCCCTGTTCTGTGAAATGAACTCGACGATCATCGAGCTGGGCTCAACTAAATGAGCTCGACGATCGTTGGGCTGACGACACGCCTAGCGACACGGGCGTGTCGGGGGCGTGTTCCCCCTGTTCTTCGAAATGAAATCGACGATCATCGACCTGAGCTCGACAAAATGAGCTCGACGATCGTCGGGATGACGACACGCCTGGCGACACGGGCGTGTCAGGGGTGTGTTCCCCCCTGTTCTATGAATTGAACTCGACGATCGTCGATCTGAGCTCGACGAAATGAGCTCGACGATCGTCGGGCTGACGACACGCCTAGCGATACGGTCGTGTCTGGGCCGACACGGGCATGTCAGACCTGGAAGAGTTGTTTTCAGGGAATTTTTATGGCTGTTTATTTCTTCCTATAGGATCTGACAGTTCAGATCTCCCCTTGCTGATATAGGGCTCAGCTATAGGCAGACCAAGGTGATTTTCACCTTGGCCTTCTTCACTTGGTCCCTTGGGTTTCCTAGGGTTTTAACATGACCAAAACCACTCTTCGGGGTCTAGTCGGAAATGGGATGTTACAAATCCCAATATATAACAAAAAATTTCGTCCTCGAAATTCTAGTTAGGCCTACGGGGTTTCAAGTATGCAAGAAAAATTGTAACATCCCGAAAGGCTGAGAATAATCCTTGACCAAAGAGTTCCAAGTACCGCTGCTGCATCAAGACCTGGGGCTCCCAAGTGTGCTCCTCCTGGCCGTGATTTATCCAAAGAACCTTAACCAGTGGGACCTTCTTGCGACGTAAGACCCGCATACCTGTGTCATCAATCCGGACCGGCTCCATGTGCACTGATCGGTCAGATGCTACTAGCCCATCCGTGATGTCTATCTGCTGCTCTAGACATAATATCATGCAGGCCTTCCAGCTCTAGCGGCAGCTCCAGCATGTATGCTAAGGGGCCGACCCGCTCCAGGATCCTGTAGGGCCCCATATATCTCGGGCTAAGTTTCTTCCTCCGCCCGCGAACTCGAGAGACTCTGTAAATCGGCCGTATCTTCAAAAACACTTTGTCTCCTACCTGAAACTCCACCTGTCGATGATGCGCGTCGTAATATTTAGCCTGTCTACTCTACGCCTCCAACATCTGGTCCCGTATCAGTCTCACTTGGGTCTCGGTGTCCTCCACAAATTCCGAGCCCAGGACCTTTGGGTCCTCATCCTGTATCCATGACAGGGGAGTCATGCACCTCCGTCCATATAGAGCCTCGTAGGGGGCCATACCTATACTGGCCTGAGGACTGTTGTTGTATGAGAACTCTACCAGTGGCAGCATCTTCTCCCATGGCTCTCCTCGATCTAAAATGCACAGACGTGGCAGGTCTTCCAATGTCCGATTTGTGCGCTCTGTCTGCTCGTCCGTCTGAGGGTGGAAGGCTGTGCTAAAAGTCAGTCGGGTGCCCAGGTATGCCTGAACTGACCGCCACTCCCTGGATGTAAACCGCCCATCACGATCTGACACTATCATCCTGGGCACGCTATGATAACGAATGAACTACTCCACAAACTTCCGCACCAGTACTCCCACTGAATCGTCCTTCCTGATCGGTATAAATCGAGCCACCTTCGTCAACCGATCAACGATCACCCAGATCGAGTCATTCCCTGTCTGAGACCGGGGAAGCTCATGTATGAAGTCCATGGCTACATCATCAAACTTCCACTCCGGCACCGGGAGTGGATGTAACAATACTGCAGGGTTCCTGCACTCCACCTTCACTAGCTGACATGTCTCACAATGGGTCACGAAGTAAGTGACATCCTTCTTCATGCCCGGCCAAAACATAGTCTTCTTCAAATCAGCTGTCATCTTTGTGATCCCCGGGTGCACAGAGTACCGGCTGCAGTGCGCCTCTGTCATAATATCCTCCCGAATCTGGCCTCCCTCCGGTATATACACTCGTCCTCTGAAGCATACCAGGTCATCCCTCAGTGTGTAATCTCCTGTAGTGCCTGCCTCCAGGGTTTGGAAGATGGGCTCTAACTTGACATCCTGTCTCTGTCCTTCTCTGACTCGGTCTCTGATGTCATCGGTGACGCCCATCGCGGCCAAGTACTCCTCATAGAGTTCAGGGTCGTCAGACGACACTAGAGTAATGTGCATGTCCTCTAGTCTCTACAGCAGCTCCATAGACATCAGTTGAGGCTCTGCTCCCGCTGTGGCGGCTCTCCTACTCAGTGCATCTGCTACCACGTTCGCCTTCCCCGGGTTGTAGTGCATCTCGTACTGATAGTCAGATAGAAACTCCACCCACCGCCTCTGCCTGATGTTCATTTCCTTCTGTGTGTCCACATACTTAAGGTTCTTATGATCTGAGTATATATCACAGTGGACTCCGTAGAGGTAGTGTCGCCATATCTTCAATGCGAATACAACTGCTCCCATCTCCAGGTCGTGCACTGGATAGTTCTTCTCATGGGTCTTCAGCTGGCGGGATGCATATGATATGACGTGTCCATTCTGCATCAGCACCGCTCCCATCCCCTGATATGATGCGTCGGTATACACCTGGAATCCTTCCTTCCCTGATTGAAGGGCCAGAATAGGGGCTGAGATGAGTCAGTTCTTCAACTCCTGGAAGGATGCCTCACACTGTGGAGTCCATACAAGGGCACGTCCTTCTTCGTCAATGAAGTGAGAGGAAGGGCGATCCGAGAAAACCCCTCCACAAATTTCCGGTAATAACCGGCAAGCCCCAGGAAAGTCCGCACGTCTGTGGCCGTCTTCAGTGGTGTCCAATCCCTGACTGCCTGTACCTTTGCAGGGTCCACCGCTAACCCAGCTCCGCTGATAATGTGGCCCAAGAAAGCCACCTCCTTCAACCAGAACTGACAGTTACTGAACTTTGCATAGAGGCAATGCTCTCGCAATCTCTCCAAAGTCAGTGCCAGGTATCGTGCATGGTCCTCCTCCGTCCAAGAGTAGATAAGGATGTCGTCTATGAATACTGTGAAAAACACATCCAAATAAGTCTCGAAGACCCGGTTCATGAGGCCCATAAACGCTGATGGAGCATTCGTGAGCCCGAAGGGCATCACGATGAACTCATACAGTCCATATCTGCTACTGAAGGCCGTCTTCGGAATATCCTCCTCCTGGATCCGCAGCTGGTAGTAGCCTGACCTCAAGTCCAGCTTCGAGAAATAATGGGCTCCCTCCAGCTGATCGAACAACTCGTCTATCCTTGGGAGCGGATAGGTATTTCGGACGGTCAGCCTGTTTAGTGCTCGATAGTCAATGCACGGGCGAAGAGTGCCATCCTTCTTCTTCACGAATAGGATCGGAGCTCCCCATGGCGAGGAACTCGGTCTAACGAATCCTGCTTCCACCAACTCCTACAACTGTGTCCGAAATTCTGCCAGCTCCCTTGGGGCCATCCGATAAGGGGCCTTGGATACCGGCTTAGCCCCTGGAACCAACTGAATCTGAAAGTCCTTCTCCCTCTGCGGAGGCAGTCCTGGCAGCTTCTTCGGAAATACATTGGCGTAGTCATAGACCACCGGAATGCTAACAATCGAGTCCTTCTCCTCAGTCATCTCGAACAGCACCTGATATACCTCGTCTCCCTACATGTGGGCCTTGACGGCCTGAATAGATGAAAGGAGGTGGCGGGAAACCGGAGTAGTACCTTCGAATGTCACATAAGTGTCGCCGTTTATCAGCACGACCCTCCTCGCCGGGTAGTCAATCTGGGCATGGTTCCAGACAAGCCATGTCATGCCCAAGACAAGTTCGAAGTCCGGCATTCTCAGGATCATCGCCGGGGCCTCGACTGTTAACCCGTCTATGGTAATCGTCAGGAGGCACTTCTCTGTGGACTGGATCTCCATCCCATTGGGGAGACGTACCCTCCTGGCATCTCCCTTATAATATCAAATCTGGCCCAGATCCTTGATGAAATCCTCCAACACAAAGTTATGTGATGCCTCCGTGTCGAACAAGGTACGGGCAGGTTTGCCGCACGCCATCACTATTCCTAAATTAGTTAAAGGAAAAACATCTTAGCTCTAAAGTTTTCTAACCTAGGTTGTGTAATTATTCTACATGAATACTATAAATTACTCTCATACCTGCAATATCCCTGTTCGGGTTTCGGGGCTGCGCTAAATCCAGAGCGTAGACCTGCTCCCCATCCTGCCTGTGTTCACCGCCCTGAAATCCGCATCCGCGACCACATCCACGACCTCCCATCTGGTGAGCCGGTGGGCCACCCTGTGCAGCAGGTGTGGCCCCATTCCTCATAGGGCAATTACTCCGAATGTGCCCTGGCTGATGGCAGTGATATCACAGCTGTGGTGGGGGTGGTCCCTGCCCTATCCAGGGCACCTCCCTCATATGTAGCGGCTGCGGGGCCAGCACTGCCTACTCCCTTGGTTCCTGTCTTTCCTCCTGGCGGGGTTGATCCATGTTCCTTCTCTCTCCCATGACCCAGCCCCTCTGCGGGTCCCTTCTCCATCCTAGCACTACATCATCCCCATGTCTCTTCCTGCCTCAGACTATAAGCTGGTCCGCCTCCAGCTTCTTGTCCATCTCCAAGATCCTGGCCATGGTACCATCAGACACGAACAAGAGGGCCTACCTCAGGTCATCATAGAGGCCCTTGTAGAACCTATTAGCGTAACACACATCATCCATCTTGTAAGAGTCCGCAAACCGTGCCAAATGAGTAAACTCCCGGTGATATTCCAGAACTGTCATGTTACCTTGCTTCAACTGCAAGAATCTATCCTGCAATTCATCCCTTGCGGACTGCGGCACAAAATGCTCCAGTAGTGCCGCCCTAAAATCCTCCCACGTAATGTCCGTGACCTCCACTCCCGCATAAGTGGTGTCCATCACCGACTTCCACCACCTCTTCACATGCAACTCCAGACAAGAAACCACCAACGATATTGCCAGGTCCACCGGGCACTGTATTCCCACCAACATCTCGGACATAATGTCTAGCCACTCCTCTGTGTGCACTGCCGTCTCTGTCCCCAAGTAGGATGGTGGGGCAAGGCCCCGGAATGCACTCAACCAGTTCACTCCAGGGTTCGGCTGAGGAGTCGGAGCCTGTTGTGCCCTAAAGGCCTCCAAGATGGCCGTCAAAGTTTGTCTCAGCTCCGTCTGCTGCAACGGGGTCAGAGCCGGCGGGGGTGGAATCACATTCGGGGCTGGAGGTGTCCCCTGCGGCAGGGGAGGATTCGTCGCACCCTACAAAAGATGGTCTTAAGTTTAGTAAGTTGACCTAAAACTCTTTGTTACTGGTGAGCATTGCACGTGATTCCTCCCATGGGCACACCATTGCTTCTGCTGCTAGTTTGTCCTCAAACTAAGCCCACGCGTGGTGTCCCATGTTTTGTGGACTACATTCTGTCGGATCGAAGTTTCCTTTGATACCACTTGTAAGACCCCAATTTTTTTTTTGCAACAACCACCAGGGTCTTAGGCCCAGAACTGCCGATTTGCGGTGACACCTTCGCACCCGGGAAGATCATCACTACAAAACGCCGATTTTTTTTTTGCAATATCGCTACAAGATCATCAGAATCACCGCTTTGCGCAGCGGAAGCATGGTGGGCCCATAACCTACAGGTCCCAGGATCGAAACCTGGCTTTGATACCACTTGTAAGACCCCAATTTTTTTTTGCAACAACCACCGCGGTCTTAGGCCCAGAACCGCCGTTTGCGATGACACCTTCGCACCCGGGAAGATCATCACTACAAAACGCCGATCCTGCCGGCCAAATCGATCACCAACGACAGAATGTATAATGAATGAAAGTGTAAGCATCCAAGTCCACAATAGTATAAAGGAGGAAATCACATGACAAATAAAGATTCCACACCAGAAAGTGAATATGGGCTTAAGCCCGGTACATGATAACCTCACTACAATTCACTCATAAAAGTAAAACTACTAATACTCGGCTCCACTCACGGATCCGGATGCCTGTCCACCAGAGCTACACTGGACCATCTCCATCTGCACCGTACCCTGTTGGTGTTGCGTCTCCTGTAGCTGTTCCCTGTCTCCCATCCGGAGCACCTAAAATATGGTGGTCAAACGACCGTCAGTCAAACTAGACTCAATCAACAATCCCCCACCCCTCTACCCGTGGCTCCTAGGTACCGGGCGGAAAGGAGTGAAAAGGAGGACCAAAAGCAGGGCGTAATCAAGCAGGTGTTGTAACAACCCCATCCGTTCATATGGTATATTCTAGAAGGTCTGGCCGGGGCCCCACAGTATATATCACAAAACAGGCGGTGAAGGTACAGGATGATACCAGAGTAGCGCATCGCACCTATCACAAATCATTCTAGCGGAAGCCTAGACTACAACTGGAACTCATCATGAATGTCCAAACATAAACCTCCACATTTTATATCATATAGGAATGTCTTACAATAAGTACAAAAGAGTTGGTCGTATGGCCTTACAGGGCTATCAAACAGTGGCCTAAACAACTTGGCGCGCAGGCCGGCCACAATAAAAGAAAATACACACATAACATAGATAGCCTTCGAGGGCTAGCAGCAGCAGCAGCAACAGCAGCAAGAACATCAACCTCTATGAGTCCCACTCGGCTCTCCAGCACCTGTACAGGGACAATCCACCTAATGGTGGCATACAAAAGCAACGGTCAGCGTTTAGTTGATCAAATTATAACGACCCTACCCCTTCTCTCGGGGCAGCGGTATTCTTCCCTGCAAGTATAGCAAATCACAAGTATGGCAAGATATATATATATATCATCAAAATGTGCTTTCACGCACACAAGCCATCACAACCGTTCGCCACCCGGCCCAACGGTCTGTGCACTCAGGGCACATTCTTGTTGTTCTGGCAAATCTCTTGCCCACCACCGTATCAGGGTCATAACCCAACGGTAACTCTCTTGAGCATTTACTCCATGGCGTGCAGCCGGAGTTAGTCTTCCTACACCGGGATGGCCCGTAGCCCCCCATTGTGTCATGGCACGCAGGCCGAAGTCTCTTGCTATGCGCTCCAATAGACCGCACCTTTTGGTCTCACGTCGGACGGACATAGCGCAGGTCGGATCCTCCACCCCCCGTCGCTCAAATCGCCTTGCCTTCTCCGAGTACAGCGTACTCATGGCTATATCAAAGGCGCGGGTCGGTCTCACCAATCCTATTCTTGGCATTCAAGCCTGGGCATATCTCGATACCCATTTCCTTAGCACAACAGCGGGTCTTTCCTGAGTTTCCCAGTACTTCCTGTGACTCTCTTCACAGGTGGACACCGCACAAGCACAAATGTCAGGGGTCTTTCCTGGCTATCCTGCCAGTACTTCCTGTTACTCGCTTCACAGGTGGACACCCTACGACATCAAGCATTACAAAGGGCATTTCCTGGTCACACCAGTACTTCCTGTGCTTCATCCACAGGTTGGACCCAAAAACATCACATGGCTATTTTGCTGGGCTACCACCACAGTACTTCCTGCTACTCCTTTTCGCAGGTATAACCCGTAGACTCCTTACACTACACGATATCACGGAGTCTTCTCCAGTTCGTATGCAACATCACCAATCCAGACCAACCTGTCCAGATGGGCTTCACACAGCATGCCTATTCCGTACTCCATTTCCGGATCTATATGCTAACAAAGGGGATGTCAAGCATCCACCCAAGGATTTCCAAAATTAGCCACCTCTTGGTGGGGGAAATCACAAAGCTATGCCAAAAAGAAGCCTTCACATGGCTAGGAAGAAGAGTCGTTACCCTTGACGACCGCTTCGGCGCCATGGATTCAAAGCTAGCTTGCAAGACTCGTAAGATCGTTTCCTCCGCAACGCTGGCTTCGGAACTCTCGTCGGTAAACCGCAGTACCACCAGCAGCAGCCCCCTTTCCCTCTTCCTCCTCCTTTCTCTCTCTCTTTCTCTCTTAACTTGAATACGAGCAAGGCCAAGGAAATAAGAATCCTTTCTCTGATTTCGGCCTTTAAGAAAAAGAGGAAGAAGCTTCAGCCCTTGGATCCCAGCTGAAGGAATGGACGGCCACGATTCTGCCAAAAACACTGATTTTGACCCGACACGGCCTTGGACACGGCCGTGTGCCAGGCCGTGTGCCTCAAGCGGTGGTCAACCGACTTATCCAAACCAGTGACACGCCCATGGGACACGCCCGTGTCATGGGCCGTGTCACCAACACGTCTTCGAACACGCCCGTGTCTGTGGCCGTGTACCTGGGCGAAAAAATCCCAAATCATCCCGAGACTTCACACGGCCTGTGACACGCCCGTGTCCCAGGACGTGTGCCCAGACACAGCACAAAGACACGCCCTGTCGAAATCCTTCGGCGGGCTGAGTTCGTCGACCCGATTTGACACGCCCTGTGACACGCCCGTGTCACAGGCCGTGTGCAACTTCTCGACACTCGACACACACGTCTCGACACTCGACGATCGTCGAGTAAAAATCGTCGAGCATGCGACACGGCCTTGGACACGCCCGTGTCTTGGGCCGTGTGCCTCCTCTCGACACATCGTCGAGCAAAAAAATCATCTAGACAAAGCCCGATCGTCGACACACCTCGACACGCCCTGCGACACGCCCGTGTCGCAGGCCGTGTCAACTGACATGCCCTGGGACACGCCCGTGTCCCAAGCCGTGTCACCCAAAAAATTCCTGTTTCAGAAATTTGGGCTGTTACAATCCTCGCCTCCTACAGGAAATTTCATCCTCGAAATTCAGACATAGGAAAGGTAACAGAAAACAGCAAGAAAAATGGGACAACATATAAACTTTTATGTTACAACATTCTTGCTACAGCTACAAAAACAGCTCAGGGAACTCTTCGCGCATGGTTTGCTCTTGCTCCCATGACAGCTCTTCACGGCCACAATTGTCCCACCGGACTTTCACCATGCTGACCGTCTTGTTCCGCAACTATTTCTCGGCTCGATCTTTGATCTGAATGGGTCTAACTTTCGTTGTTAGCCCATACTCCACCGGCACACGATCATCCGCGATCACTTGAGATGGATCCTTCACGGCCTTTCGAAGCACCGAAATGTGAAAAACATCATGCAACCCACCCAAGTCTGCCGACAGAGCTAGCCGATAAGCCGCTTCGCCAACTCGCTCAACCACTTCAAAAGGACCCAAATATCTTGGACTCAACTTTTTCAATCGTCGAATCCTGGAGACACCTTTGAATGGCTTGATCTTCAAGTAGACCCAATCGCCAACCGCAAATTCCACGTTCCGGTGCTTGGCGTTGTAGTACTTCGCTTGTCGATCTTGAGCAATAAGCAATCGCTCTAGAATCGTCTGTATGGTTGAGTTTGCTTCCTCAACCTCATTTGGTTTAACAACCCGAGCTTCGCCCGCTTCTACCCAAGCCAAGGGAGTACGACACTTCCTTCCTTATAGAGCTTCATATGGTGTCATCCCAATGCTCGCCTGGTAGCTGTTATTATAGGCAAACTCGACCATATAGAGATGATCTTCCCATCTCTTTCCGAAGACAAGGGCGCACATTCGGAGCATGTCCTCCATTGTTCTGTTGGTACATTCAGTTTGTCCATCCGTTTGGGGATGAAAGGCCGTACTGAAAGTCAACTTCGTGCCCAACAGTCGGTGAACTAGCCTCCAATCATTTGACGTGAATCGCCCATCTCGATCACTTACGATGCTCCGAGGAACACCGTGAAGCCGCACAATCTGGTCAACATATAACTTTGCCAAACTTTCAACTGAATCATCCCGCCTGTTCGGGAGAAAATGTGCTACTTTCGTTAGCCGGTCAACAATCACCCAAATGGAATCTTTTCCTCGCTGCGATCTTGGTAACCCATGCACAAAATCCATGGAAATAGCATCAAATTTCCACTCTGGGATCGACAGTGACTTCAAATAACCGCCCGGCTTTTGGCATTCCGCCTTCACCATCGCACATGTTTGACATTTGGCTACATAAAGGGCAACATCTTTCTTGAGCCCTGGCCACCAGAATAGCTTCTTCAAATCGTTGAACATCTTTGTGCTCCCGGGGTGAATGGAATACTTTGTAAAATGTGCTTCATACATCAGTTCTTCCCTCAGTTTCCCCACATTTGGGACGCACAAACGGCCCTCTTTTCGCAAAAGACCGTCAATCCAGGTGAATTTGCCCTCTGGCCCTTCATTCACATAGCGTAAGAGATCTTCATCCAACTCCGTTGCCCGTCGAACTCGGTCCGCAAGGTCACATTGCACCTCGATCCAGTTCAAACATGCAGTGGCAGTGGACTTCTTGTCAACACAATAGATCTCTAATGCCTCCAACTCCTGGATAAGGCGGTTATCATACCTTTGTAACCAATTCGCTCTAGCCGGAACTCGCCGACTCAAGGCATCCGCGATAACATTCCCCTTCCCGGGCGTATAGTGAATCTCGAAAGTGTAGTCCCCAAGAAACTCCAACCACCTTCGTTGTCGCATGTTCAAGTCTTTCTGCTCCAAAAGATACTTTAGGCTCTTATGATCGGTATAGATCTCCACCTTCACTCCATAAAGGTAGTGTCGCCACAACTTGAGTGCAAAAATCACCGCCGCTAGTTCCAAATCATGGACGGGATAATTTCGCTCGTGCACCTTCAGCTGCCGTGAGACATAAGCAATAACCTTTCCGTTCTGCAGAAGAACGCAGCCTAAGCCGCTCCCTGAGGCATCACTATAAATCACAAATCCGTCGGTTCCACGTGGCGAAGACAACACCGGCGCCGTGGTCAACCGAATCTTCAGCTTTTCAAAAGCTCGTGCGCACTCTGGCGTCCAAACGAACTTCTGATCTTTTCGCATCAGTGTGGTTAGCGGCAAAGCGATCCGCGAGAAGTTTTCCACAAATCGTCTATAGTAGCCCGCAAGTCCAAGAAAACTCCTGACCTCGGCCACGGAAGACAACATTGGCCACTCTTGTATGACCCTTATCTTCGCTGGATCCACGGCAATGCCCGCTCCACTCACCACATGGCCCAAAAATGACACTGACGATAGCCAAAACTCGCACTTCGAGAACTTGGCATAGAGCTGATTTTGCCTCAACGTGTTCAACACCAACCGCAAGTGAATCTCATGGTCAGCTTTGGACTTTGAGTACACCAGGATGTCATCAATGAACACTATCACAAACAGATCCAGGTACTCGCGAAAAATACGGTGCATCAGATCCATAAACACCGAGGGCGCATTGCACAGTCCAAATGGCATGACTGTGAACTCATAGTGCCCATAACGCGTTCCAAATGCGGTTTTGGGAATGTCACCTTCCCGAATTCTTAACTGGTAATAACCAGACTTCAGGTCCAACTTCGAATAGACGATCGATCCCACCAGCTGATCGAATAACTCATCAATGCGGGGTATCGGATACTTATTCTTCTCGGTCAGCTTATTCAATTCACGGTAATCGATACACAACCGCAACCCACCGTCTTTCTTCTTTACAAAAAGCACAGGCGCGCTCCAAGGTGACATACTTGGGCGTATATAACCTTGCTCCAACATTTCTTGGAGTTGAACCTTCAATTCAGCCATCTCTTTTGGCGCAACGCGATATGGCGAGCGGGCCACAGGTTTCGCACCTGGCACCAACTCGATCGTGAAGTCAATCTCCCGCTTGGGTGGTAGCTCAGGGAGATCCGTGGGAAACACATCTGTAAATTCTGCCACAATCGGAACCTCGCACAAACTGGCCTTAGGCTCGACAGCCTGAATTAGTGCAAAGTAACACTCCGCACCCTTCCGAACAGCCTTGACTACCTGGAGTGCAGACATCAATGTCCCGCCCACTCCTCGCATACCCGCGAACTTTGTATCTTGTTCGGTCTTCTGGCCCAACGTGATTTCTTTGGACTGGCAATCAATCATAGCATGCTGCTCCGCAAGCCAATCCATCCCAAAAATCACGTCGAATTCCGATATTGGCAAAATAAATGCAGTTAAACAAAAATCCCGACTTCCTACTTGAACCGCCACATCGCAAGCTTGATCCGCAAGCATCCAACAGCCATTCGGCAACACCACTCTGACGCTATCTGTCTTTTCAAGATTGGGTATCCCAAGCCGCGTAATAAACTCACTAGACAGAAAAGAATGCGATGCACCTGTATCAAACAGTGCTCGCGCCAGCGTGTACCGAATCATCACAAAGCCTATGACAAACATATCACACATACAAACCGCAAACATAGGGGTACGAAGCAAAGCATACAACCAAAAGCATATGCAAAACGAAACTCATACATGTGACCACGTCACTCTGCTTGATGGCCTCTTGCAGGCCAAGATTGTAGACCCGGGGTTGTGCCTGCGAGGCAGAGGAATCCACCACCGCCTTTCCTTTTTCCGCATAATATGCTCCCGCCTTCTTTTCACTCTTTGGCGGCATCCGACAATCTCGCGCAATATGCCCCATGCGGCCACAATTGAAGCAGACCCGAGAATCTGGCTTGGAGGTAGCCCCTGATGTTGCTCCCGTTGCAACAGATGAAGGAGCTTGTCCACTAGGCTTGGACTTCTTTCCCCATCTCTTCTTATAAAATGGTTTCCCAGATCGGGGCGCTTTCCACTCCGGTTGCGTCACAGCCAAAGCTCTCTTCCCTTGCACCCTTTTCATATCCTTTTCCAATGCGTTTGCGGTGTCAACCAACGCTTGGAAACCTTGGTTCATAGAACTTGACACAAGGAACCTCAGCTCGTCCCTCAGTCCTTCATAAAACCGATTAGTCTTCCTCTGTTCATCAGCAAATATAGAACCCACAAACCGCCCCAAGCGAGTAAATTCATGTAGGTATGCGTCAACACTGCCATCACCTTGTGTTAACCTTTGGAACTCATTTTCCATGGCTATCCGCTGAGCCGCAGGAAGGTGCTTCGCGAGGAAGAGCCTGGAGAATTCTTCCATTGAGACTTGGGTTAACGGACGACCCGCCAAATGATGCAACTCCATCTCATCCCACCACAATCGAGCTTCTCATTCAAGCAAGAAGGTAACTAAAGTAACTTTCTGATGCTCCGGCGTTCCTATCGCCATCATCACTCGCTTGATGCGCGATAACCAATCCTCGGCCTGCGCCGGAGTTCCCGCTCCCGAGAACGTAGGCGGATGGAAACTCATAAACCGCGTAAATTGCTTCTCAGCCGCTCGAGGAGCCACAGCCACTACAGGTTCAGGCCTCGCCGCCACCTGTTCTGGCCTCACAGCCGCTTGCTCCTGCCTAAGAGGCTGGCCTTGGATCATGGTAAATAAGGCCTCCGCAACTAAACGCACGTGTTCCGCAGACGGTGGAGGAGTCGGCACCGCGGCTGGTGCCGTACTTTCATCAGAACGCTGGGACTCAGACGGCCCAGCTCCACTTCGTGTCACCTAAGGTGGACAAGACACACACATTAGCGGTCGTACCCAAGCAATCAACACAAAATAAGAACACGCAGGTTCCTCAAACACACAAATATGCATTCCTATCATGGACATTCAGGAGTTCATTCGTAGACTTTGGTTTGCACAAACACGGGCTCGCCACCCCACAAAAGAAGTCGGTCACGACTTCGAGAGGGAAAGACCAAGACAACCGATACCAAAAATATAACAACCCCATCCGTTCATATGGTATATTCTAGAAGGTCCGGCCGGGGCCCCACAGTATATATCACAAAACAGGCGGTGAAGGTATAGGATGATACCAGAGTAGCGCATCGCACCTATCACAAATCATTCTAGCGGAAGCCTAGACTACAACTGGAACTCCTCATGAATGTCCAAACATAAACCTCCACATTTTATATCATATAGGAATGTCTTACAATAAGTACAAAAGAGTTGGCCTTATGGTCTTACAGGGCTATCAAACAGTGGCCTAAACAACTTGGCGCGCAGGCCGGCCACAATAAAAGAAAATACACACATAACATAGATAGCCTTTGAGGGCTAGCAACAGCAGCAGGAACATCAACCTCTATGAGTCCCACTCGGCTCTCCAGCACCTGTACAGGGACAATCCACCCAATGGTGGCAAACAAAAGCAACGGTCAGCGTTCAGCTGACCAAATTATAACGACCCTACCCCTTCTCTCGGGGCAGCGGTATTCTTCCCTGCAAGCATAGCAAATCACAAGTATGGCAAGATATATATATATCATCAAAATGTGCTTTCACGCACACAAGACATCACAACCGTTCGCCACCCGGCCCAACGGTCTGTGCACCCAAGGCACATTCTTGGTGTTCTGGCAAATCTCTTGCCCACCACCGTATCAGGGTCATAAGCCAACGGTAACTCTCTTGAGCATTTACTCCATGGCGTGCAGCCAGAGTTAGTCTTCCTACTCTGGGATGGCCCGTAGCCCCCCATTGTGTCATGGCGCGCAGGCCGAAGACTCTTGCTATGCGCTCCAACAGACCGCACCTTTTGGTCTCACGTCGGACGGACATAGCGCAGGTCGGATCCTCCACCCCCCGTTGCTCAAATCGCCTTGCCTTCTCCGAGTACAGCGTACTCATGGCTATATCAAAGGCGCGGGTCGGTCTCACCAATCCTGTTCTTGGCATTCAAGCCTGGGCATATCTCGATACCCATTTCTTTAGCACAATAGCGGGTCTTTCCTGAGTTTCCCAATACTTCCTGTGACTCTCTTCACAGGTGGACACCGCACAAGCACAAATGTCAGGGGTCTTTCCTGGCTATCCTGCCAGTACTTCCTGTTACTCGCTTCACAGGTGGACACCCTACGACATCAAGCATTACAAAGGGCATTTCCTGGTCACACCAGTACTTCCTGTGCTTCATCCACAGGTTGGACCCAAAAACATCACATGGCTATTTTCCTGGCCTACCACCCCAGTACTTCCTGCTACTCCTTTTCGCAGGTATAACCCGTAGACTCCTTACACTACACGTTATCATGGAGTCTTCTCCGGTTCGTATGCAACATCACCAATCCAGACCAACCTGTCCAGATGGGCTTCACACAGCATGCCTATTCTGTACTCCATTTCCGGATTTATATGCTAACAAAGGGGATGTCAAGCATCCACCCAAGGATTTCCAAAATCAGCCACCTCTTGGTGGGGGAAATCACAAAGCTATGCCAAAAAGAAGCCTTCACATGGCTAGGAAGAAGAGTCGTTACCCTTGACGACCGCTTCGGCGCCATGGATTCAAAGCTAGCTTGCAAGACTCGCAAGATCGTTTCCTCCGCAATGCTGGCTTCGGAACTATCGTCGGTAAACCGCAGCACCACCAGCAGCAGCCCCCTTTCCCTCTTCCTCCTCCTTTCTCTCTCTTTCTCTCTTAACTTGAATAAGAGTAAGGCCAAGGAAATAAGAATCCTTTCTCTGATTTCGGCCTTTAAGAAAAAGAGGAAGAAGCTTCAGCCCTTGGATCCCAGCTGAAGGAATGGACGGCCACGATTCTGCCAAAAACACTGATTTTGACCCGACACGGCCTCGGACACGGCCGTGTGCCAGGCCATGTGCCTCAAGCGGTGGTCAACCGACTTATCCAAACCAGTGACACGCCCGTGTCATGGGCCGTGTCACCAACACGCCTTCGAACACGCCCGTGTCTGTGGCCATGTACCTGGGCGAAAAAATCCCAAATCATCCCGAGACTTCACACGGCCTGTGACACGCCCGTGTCCCAAGCCGTGTGCCCAGACACGGCACAAAGACACGCCCTGTCGAAATCCTTCGGCGGGCTGAGTTCGTCGACCCGATTTGACACGCCCTGTGACACGCCCGTGTCACAGGCCGTGTGCAACTTCTCGACACTCGACACACACGTCTCGACACTCGACGATCGTCGAGTAAAAATCGTCGAGCATGCGACATGGCCTTGGACACGCCCGTGTCCTGGGCCGTGTGCCTCCTCTCGACATATCGTCGAGCGAAAAAATCGTCGAGACAAAGCCCGATCGTCGACACACCTCGACATGCCCTGCGACACGCCCGTGTCCCAGGCCGTGTCACCCAAAAAATTCCTGTTTCAGAAATTTGGGCTGTTACAGGTGTCATTTACCCTAAGGAATAAAATAACAAGGTATGGCAGGGGTATCACAATAATTAAACATGAGTAAACAAGTATGTAATAAAAGTAAACAGTAAGGAGTAGCAAGTAAGTAAAAGAAGTAAGCAGAGTAAGTAAGAGCAACAAGAAATATAACCGTTGATTTATAGGGATTACCCCTATAGACCAAGAGGTAATTTTGCGGGGCCTATCGTATAAAACGTCTCATACCATTTTATACGATAGGTTTCAGGGGTTAAATACAATGATTATGCTATGACATACAAGTATGCTATGTTATGCACATGCAAGTGCAACTCACACACACGACTCTATGCGCACAAACCTTTAGTTCCCCTTTTTGGAGTTAGCTAAAATCTCAAGAGCCTCTCGTCGTGGCCAACGGAGACAGTGGGTTGGGCCTCTCCACTCCTAGACTGGTAATCACACTACCCCGTCTAGCCCATCACGTACGTTTCTGTACTATTTCTAGCAAACCAGCTAGTCTCCCCGAGTCAACGTATCGACGACGGTGTGATCGATCGTCCAATACCGAGGACCCACCACTGTTATGCACATGCAACAATGATAGTTTGTATCTAATTATAGTACCGAGCCTCCAGCTCTTTAGACTACCGAGTCTACTAGTTCACCATCTTCCCGAGCCCACGGCTCCCTGGACTAATCAAGTCTCCTTTTTTCCAAGTCTCCGAGCATACAGCTCCCCGGACTTCCAAATCAATATCGAGTCCATTTAACTCTACCAGTAAGCCCTTAGGCCACAGGTGTAACACCCCCTATCCGTCGCATAACATATAGCAGTAGGTCCGGTCGGGGCCCGACGCCATATACCACAGACAGACCGGGTGGTTACTTATGGAAACCATCCAACCAATCTCAACGTCCTACACAGAGCATTCTAGCGGAAGCAGTTAATATAAGTTGTAAACAAGAACCCAGCATAAGAGCACGAATGTCCACTAATACAACATTTAGGAATGTATACAAAATACCCAAACATTGGCCTTAAGGCCTTACAAAAAGTTTCACTTGTCCGTTACATGATTTACCAACCTCGGCACGCAGGCCGGCCATACATGAATAAAAATAGAAAACATTTCACTTGGGCCTTCGAGGGCCAGCTTCGCAAAAAGGGCTTTAGCCCGCTATTGACCGCTCGGTCCAGCTGCACCTGCAAGCAAACAAACCACCGCACTGTGGCAAACAAAGCAACGGTCAGCAATGCTGACCAAATTATAACGATCCCGCCCCCAACTCGGGGCGGCGATGCTCCTTCCCTGCATTTCATTAGCATAAGCGAGCATTATAAATATAGTCATTTCATCACAGGCGGAGGCTCAACGGCCACACACCCCGTGCACTCAGGGCACATTCTTGGTGAACGCAGTCTAAGTCTGCCGACTCACCGCCATCCTCTCTTGGACGGCCAAACAATGAGCAGTTTGTCTTCCTGGCATGGGTCACGGTAATTAAAACCATAGACCGCCGAAGACCCTCATCTATGCCAACGGCCCTAATTCGAACGACATAGAGTGGGTACGGTTCTATCTAACCCGTGCTCACAACGCAACGGTAATTTAAACCATATGCGCCCGCAACGGTAATTTAAACCATATGCGCAGGTCAAACTTCTACCGAGTCCCATTTTCATCACAAGTCACATAACCCGGTTATGTTCAAGTTGGCTTCCAAGCCACCAAGTTGGCAAGACCTCGTGTCCGCCCAGTTTTCTGGGTGCACCTTTGGGTTAGTCCCCAAGGCTCCCTGCTGCAATCTACCGCGTAGAAAACCCGAAAACACCAAATAGCACGGAGTCTTCTCCGGCCTTATGCAATGCAACATCACCGATCCGGACTAACATGTCCGGGTAGGCTTCAACCAAAATGCCTATGTCCGTTCTCGCATACGGACGCTAAACAACGGGGACTTTACATATCTACCCGAAGGAACGCCTCCAACTCTTCGCAAACTCGCGAGAGAGGGCTTCCTATGCTAAGAAAGAGAGCTATCATGCTCACAAGTGAGGATCGTTACCCTTGCGTTCCTCTTTGGCGCCATCGAAATGTAATCGGATAGAAATCACCGCGCTTGCGTTGCCTCCGTGGATCCGGAGTCGGCTTGCGATTCGGAGCTCCGAAGCTCCTCCAATGGCGGATCTAGCTCTTCTTCCTCCAATAGCTTTCCTCTTTCTCCAAGGGTTTGGAGAGATGATCAAGTGAAGGAAAATGGATTTTTCTTAAGTCAAACCCGTGTATATCCTCCCAGGAACCATCCCCAGCCGTCGGATCTCAACCTAAGAAAACGAGCGGCTTTGATTCGGGGCTGAAATGCCCAAACTGGGCCGAACACGGCCTGGCACACGCCCGTGTCCAGGGCCGTGTGCCGCATTCGCCGTCAAAATCGAATCTTCTGAACACGCACACGGGTATCGGACACGCCCGTGTTCGAGCTGACACGCCCGTGTTCCAGCTGACACGGCCGTGCATCCGGCCGTGTACCCCATGATTTTTCCCCCGTTTCCAACCCGAGCACTGCACGGGTTCTAGGACACGCCCGTGTCCTTGCCCGTGTCACATTGACACGCCTGGGCCCCCAGGCCATGTACACGGGGCATTTCGTCGAGGGGAGAACGACGACTGGATGACACGGCCTTGGACACGCCCGTGTCCTAGGCCGTGTGCCTTGTCTCGACGATCGTCGAGTGAATCTCGACGATTTCACCTTGACGATCGTCGACACGGGTCGACATGCCCTGCGACACGCCCGTGTCGCAGGCCGTGTGCCCATTCTCGACGAATCGTCGAGAATAACTCGACGATTTCACAGCTAAGTGTCGACACGTGTCGACACGCCCTGCGACACGCCCGTGTCGCAGGCCGTGTGCCCTTTCTCGACGAATCATCGAGTATAACTCGACGACTTCGCGACTAAGTGTCGGCACACACTTGACACGCCCTGGGACACGCCCGTGTCCCAGGCCGTGTGCCGTCAGCCAGAAACCAAAACTGGCCCAAAACGTCCCCCTTTGCTCCTTTGAGTTTCGGGGCGTTACAACTCTCCCCCTCTTAAAAGAATTTCGCCCACGAAATTACATAAAGGAAAGATATACAAAAACAACATTTGTACCTGAGCGGAACAACTCCGGATACTCGTCAAGCATAGTCTGCTCTCGCTCCCAGGAGAGCTCCTCACGACCGCAATTGTCCCATCGGACCTTGACCATCCTGATCTCTTTATTGCGTAGCCGCTTGACCTCCGAGTCCTCAATCCGCACGGGCTTGACCTTTGTCGTTAGCCCACTATCCACCGGCACTTGATCGACCGCGATCACTTGCGTAGGCTCTTGCACCGCCTTCCGAAGCACCGAAATGTGGAACACATCGTGTAAACCACTTAGCTCCACTGAAAGCTTCAACCTATAGGCCGCTTCTCCAACTCGCTCCAGAACCTCAAACGGTCCAAGGTACCTCGGGCTTAGCTTTTTCAACCGTCGCACCCGCGAGACACCCTTGAACGGCTTGATCTTTAGGTACACATAATCACCCACAACGAACTCCACGTTCCTGTGCTTGGCATTATAGTACTTTGCTTGCCGGTCCTGAGCGATGAGTAACCTCTCCCGAATGGTTCTCACCAAAGAAGTAGCATCATCTACTTCCGATCGCTTATACAACTTCGACTCGCCCATTTCTAACCAAGACAACGGCGTGCGACATTTTCTACCATATAGGGCCTCGAAAGGCGCCATCTGAATACTTGCTTGGTAGCTATTGTTGTATGCGAACTCCACCAAATAAAGGTGGTCCTCCCATTGCTTTCCGAAATCCAAGACACACATGCGAAGCATGTCTTCCATGGTTCTATTGACCCTCTCGGTCTGCCCATCCGTTTGCGGATGGAAGGCTGTGCTAAACTTCAGCTTTGTTCCCAACATTTGCTGCACCAGCCTCCAATCATTGGACGTGAACCGCCCATCTCGGTCACTCACGATGCTGCGGGGCACACCATGAAGCCGCACTATGTTATCCACATAAAGCTTTGCCAGCTTCTCCACCGGATCATCCTTCCTATGCGGAATAAAATGCGACACCTTCGTTAATCGATCCACGACCACCCAAATGGCGTCGTTCCCCTTTTGCGACCTTGGCAAACCATGCACAAAGTCCATAGAGATGTCGTCGAATTTCCACTCCGGAATAGGCAAGGACTTAAGAAATCCTCCCGGCTTTTGGCACTCCGCCTTTACTAAGGCGCAGGTTTAGCACTTCGCTACGTATAGCGCCACATCCTTTTTCAAACCCGGCCACCAAAATAGCTTCTTAACATCACGGTACATCTTCGTGCTCCCCGGGTGAATCGAGTACCTGGTATGGTGTGCCTCGTACAACAACTCCACCCGTAAATTGCCCACGCTTGGGACGCACAGACGACCGTCTTTCCACAGCAATCCGTCCTCTACAACGAATTGGGAATTTGACCCATCCAAAGCCTCTATCATGAACTGCTTCATATGAGCATCCATATCCAAAGCCTGCCGAATCCGATCAGCCAGGTCATATTGGACTTCAGTCCAATTCAGCACTGCTTCAGCACTAGATTGTCTATCTACACAAACAATCTCCAACGCCTCCAGCTCCTGCACCAACCGCTCATCATGCACTGATAGCCAATTTGCTTGAGCTGGGGCTCGGCGACTCAACGCGTCCGCAACCGCATTCCCTTTGCCAGGCACGTAGTGGATCTTGAATGTATAGTCCCCTAAGAACTCCATCCATCTACGCTGCCGCATATTCAGATCCTTCTGATCAATCAGGTACTTTAGGCTCTTGTGATCGGTGTAGATATCAATCTTCACACCGTACAAATAGTGTCTCCACAGCTTCAAGGCAAAAATCACGGCCGCTAACTCCAAGTCATGGACCGGATAATTCCTCTCGTGCACTTTTAGCTGTCTCGAGCCATAAGCTATCACGCTTCCGTGCTGCAGTAGCACACAACCCAAACCGCTGCCTGAAGCATCGCTATATATCTCATAGCCTTCGGTCCCAACCGGTGAACTCAACACAGGCGCCGTGGTCAACCGACACTTCAATTCCTCAAAAGCTCGCGCGCACTCCGGCGTCCAAACGAACTTATGCTCCTTCCTCGTCAAAGTAGTGAGAGGTAGCGCTATCCGCGAGAAGTTCTCTACGAAGCGCCTATAATAACCGGCAAGCCCCAAAAAGCTCCGGACTTCTGCTACCGTAGCAAGCTCAGGCCACTCCCGTATCGCAACAATCTTCGCCGGATCCACCGCAATACCCTCTCCACTCACTATATGTCTGAGGAACGCTACTGAGGATAGCCAAAACTCGCACTTCGAGAACTTGGCATACAACTGGTTTCTCCTTAGCGTCTCCAGCACCAAATGAAGATGCTTGAAGTGATCTTCCTCACTTTGCGAGTACACCAAAATATCGTCGATGAAGACGATCACGAAATGGTCCAAGTACTCCCTGAACGTCCTGTTCATCAAATCCATAAATACTGACGGCGCATTAGTCAGCCCAAACGGCATGACCGTAAACTCATAATGCCCGTATCTCGTACTAAACGCTGTCTTCGGGATATCACTCTCCCTTATCCGCAGCTGATAGTACCCAGACTTGAGATCTAACTTCGAGTACACCGTCGACCCGACTAACTGATCGAAGAGATCATCAATCCGGGGGATCGGGTACTTGTTCTTCTCAGTCAGCTTGTTTAGCTCCCGATAATCAATACACAACCTCAAGCTTCCGTCCTTCTTCTTAACAAAGAGGACCGGTGCGCTCCAAGGCGAAGAACTCGGGCGCACATACCCTTGCTCAAACAACTCTTGCAGTTGAACTTTCAGCTCCGCCATTTCCTTAGGCGCTAGCCGATACGGAGATCGTGACACAGGCTTTGCACCTGGCACTAGCTCGATCGTAAAATCTATCTCCCGTTGAGGCGGGGCTCCAGGAAGATCTGCGGGGAACACATCAGGGTATTCCGATACCACTGAAATACAATCCAACGCGGGCTTCGGCTTTGCAACCTCCACTAGTGTAAAGAACAGTTCTGCTCCAGCACGAACCGCCTTCACCACCTGAAGAGCAGACATCAACGTCTTGCTCGACCCCTTTAAGCCCGTAAACGTCGTCTCACGACTTGCTCCCAGCTTTACTTCCTTGCTACCGCAATCTATATGGGCCTGCTGCTCCGAGAGCCAGTCCATGCCAAATATGACGTCAAACTCCACTAACGGAAGTAAAGACGCCCGCAGGTGAACTCCTGCTCCCCAATACGAATCTTAACATCGCAGATCCTAACCGCTCGCATCGAACACCCATTGGGCAACAACACATCCAACTTATCCTTCGCCATCGAAGAAGGGACTCCGATGCGTGATATAAATCCTTCGGACAAGAAGGAGTGTGAAGCTCCCGTATCGAAGAGTGCTCGTGCGGGATTTTCACAAATCATTACAAATCCTAAACAAGCAGTGGTAAGGTAACATATACATAACAAGCATATAAAGGAATTGACTTGCTATAAATTAAACCGTACCTGTCACCACGTCAGCTTGTTTAATGGCCTCCTGTTGGCCAAGATTGTAAACCCTTGGTTGGGCCGGAGCATAGTGAGATGCGGTCGACTCCACCGCCTTTCCCTTCTCTTCGTAGGTAGCTCCTGGCCTCCTTTCGGACTTAGGACGTCCGCTCCAACAATCACGGGCGAAATGCCCCGTCTTGCCACAAGTGAAGCACGCGCCCGGGGTCCGACTCGTAGTCGCCCCAGAAGCACCAGAAGGAGCTGGACCCGAAGTCCTATGCTTCTTGAAAGTCCTCCGATAGCCTGACTTTGAGGTAGTCGGCACTCTGAACTCAGATTTCTTATCAGCCAAGCCTTTCTTCGCTTGTACACTCTTCATGTCCTTCTCCAAGGACCGGGCAGTATTGACCAAGGTTAAGAAACCCTGCGTCATTGGCCCCGACAGTAACAATCTCAGCTCATCCCTCAAGCCTTCATAAAAACGATTAGTCTTGCGCTCCTCATCCATGATGATGGAGCTAGCATAACGACTCAACCGCGTAAACTCGTGGAGATATTCATCCACGCTCCTCTCACCCTGCACCAACTTCAGGAACTCATTCTCCATTGAAATCCTCTGAGTAGAAGGGAGGTATCTTGCTAAGAACAATTCCGAGAACTCTTCCATCGGAACGTCTATCAGTTGTCTACCTCTCAAATGATGCAGCTCCAAACCTTCCCACCACATCCTCGCTTCCCCATCCAGAAGGAACGTAGCGATGGTGGCCATTTGCCACTCCTCCGTCTCCGTCGCTGTCATGACTCTCTTCACCCTAGAGAGCCAATCTTCAGCCTGCGATGGGGTTCCCAACCCCGAGAATAACGGAGGGTTAAAGCTCATTACATGCTTCAACTGCCTCTCAGTCACCCTCCTTGGCACTATTGGTTCTACAACCACTTGCTCCATCCTCCTCGGCTCGGCCTCTTGAAGAGGTACTTGCTCCATCACAGGAGCGGGCTGCTGCGCTTGCCTCCCAGGCTGCGCATTTGTCACGGCCAACACCGCTTCAGCCACAAATCTTATATTTTTAGCCGACAAAGGTGTTGCGGGAGCAACTTCTGGTGCACTACTAGCCTCAGAACCTCGGCGTTCTGACGGCCCAACACCACTTCGGGTCACCTATAGTGGTACAAAACACCGTTAAGCGACCAAATAACATTGCAAACAGCAATTATAGGAACACGCAGGTTCCTCAAACACGAGTATTTTCATTCCTAAGTGGACATTCATGGGTTCTTTTACCATTATAACGATGACGCACACAATGTGCTCACCACCCCTTAAAAAGAATTCGACCACGAATTCCGTTTAAGCCCGACCAAAACCAGTAGTCTGATACCAAATTGTAACACCCCCTATCCGTCGCATAACATATAGCAGTAGGTCCGGCCGGGGCCCGACGCCATATACCACAGACAGACCGGGTGGTTACTTATGGAAACCATCCAACCAATCTCAACGTCCTACACAGAGCATTCTAGCGGAAGCAGTTAATATAAGTTGTAAACAAGAACCCAGCATAAGAGCACGAATGTCCACTAATACAACATTTAGGAATGTATACAAAATACCCAAACATTGGCCTTAAGGCCTTACAAAAAGTTTCACTTGTCCGTTACATGATTTACCAACCTCGGCACGCAGGCCGGCCATACATGAATAAAAATAGAAAACATTTCACTTGGGCCTTCGAGGGCCAGCTTCGCAAAAAGGGCTTTAGCCCGCTATTGACCGCTCGGTCCAGCTGCACCTGCAAGCAAACAAACCACCGCACGGTGGAAAACAAAGCAACGGTCAGCAATGCTGACCAAATTATAACGATCCCGCCCCCAACTCGGGCGGCGATGCTCCTTCCCTGCATTTCATTAGCATAAGCGAGCATTATAAATATAGTCATTTCATCACAGGCGGAGGCTCAACGGCCACACACCCCGTGCACTCAGGGCACATTCTTGGTGAACGCAGTCTAAGTCTGCCGACTCACCGTCATCCTCTCTTGGACGGCCAAACAATGAGCAGTTTGTCTTCCTGGCATGGGTCACGGTAATTAAAACCATAGACCGTCGAAGACCCTCATCTATGCCAACGGCCCTAATCCGAACGACATAGAGTGGGTACGGTTCCATCTAACCCGTGCTCACAACGCAACGGTAATTTAAACCATATGCGCCCGCAACGGTAATTTAAACCATATGCGCAGGTCAAACTTCTACCGAGTCCCATTTTCATCACAAGTCACATAACCCGGTTATGTTCAAGTTGGCTTCCAAGCCACCAAGTTGGCAAGACCTCGTGTCCGCCCAGTTTTTCGGGTGCACCTTTGGGTTAGTCCCCAAGGCTCCCTGCTGCAATCTACCGCGTAGAAAACCCGAAAACACCAAATAGCACGGAGTCTTCTCCGGCCTTATGCAATGCAACATCACCGATCCGGACTAACATGTCCGGGTAGGCTTCAACCAAAATGCCTATGTCCGTTCTCGCATACGGACGCTAAACAACGGGGACTTTACATATCTACCCGAAGGAACGCCTCCAACTCTTCGCAAACTCGCGAGAGAGGGCTTCCTATGCTAAGAAAGAGAGCTATCATGCTCACAAGTGAGGATCGTTACCCTTGCATTCCTCTTTGGCGCCATCAAAATGTAATCGGATAGAAATCACCGCGCTTGCGTTGCCTCCGTGGATCCGGAGTCGGCTTGCGATTCGGAGCTCCGAAGCTCCTCCAATGGCGGATCTAGCTCTTCTTCCTCCAATAGCTTTCCTCTTTCTCCAAGGGTTTGGAGAGATGATCAAGTGAAGGAAAATGGATTTTTCTTAAGTCAAACCCGTGTATATCCTCCCAGGAACCATCCCCAGCCGTCGGATCTCAACCTAAGAAAACGAGCGGCTTTGATTCGGGGCTGAAATGCCCAAACTGGGCCGAACACGGCCTGGCACACGCCCGTGTCCAGGGCCGTGTGCCGCATTCGCCGTCAAAATCGAATCTTCTGAACACGCACACGGGTATCGGACACGCCCGTGTTCGAGCTGACACGCCCGTGTTCCAGCTGACACGGCCGTGCATCCGGCCGTGTACCCCATGATTTTTCCCCCGTTTCCAACCCGAGCACTGCACGGGTTCTAGGACACGCCCGTGTCCTTGCCCGTGTCACATTGACACGCCTGGGCCCCCAGGCCGTGTACACGGGGCATTTCGTCGAGGGGAGAACGACGACTGGATGACACGGCCTTGGACACGCCCGTGTCCTAGGCCGTGTGCCTTGTCTCGACGATCGTCGAGTGAATCTCGACGATTTCACCTTGACGATCGTCGACACGGGTCGACACGCCCTGCGACACGCCCGTGTCGCAGGCCGTGTGCCCATTCTCGACGAATCGTCGAGAATAACTCGACGATTTCACGGCTAAGTGTCGACACGGGTCGACACGCCCTGCGACACGCCCGTGTCGCAGGCCGTGTGCCCTTTCTCGACGAATCGTCGAGTATAACTCGACGACTTCGCGACTAAGTGTCGGCACACACTTGACACGCCCTGGGACACGCCCGTGTCCCAGGCCGTGTGCCGTCAGCCAGAAACCAAAACTGGCCCAAAACGTCCCCCTTTGCTCCTTTGAGTTTCGGGGCGTTACAACAGGCCTACTCTATCCTTTCACTACCAATTCATCTCCCTATGTGTACAAGTGTGAGTGTAAGGTGAAACTATTATTAGGGTTACTCTTGCCCAAATTATTTCTAAGGTTTACGTTAGCCCAGGACTGCCCAAGGTATTCCCCGTGAAGGGCTCTCGAAGGCATTAGGAATAATGATGGGATTACGCCCAAAGCTCCCTTTCGCAAGGCACTTAATATTATTGATTTCTACCCTTGATCAGATCTCACATTTATTTACCCAAATTAGCAACCTACTAAGGATTCAACTCTTCAAATTCATTACTCACTGTAGTTCAGTTTCCGCAGTTACTATATGCACACCACCCTATACTATATGAGATGTATAAAGGAGGTACTCCGGATTTTCTTCCAAATCTCCTATAAAATTTACCATAGGTGTATCATAACAAGTTTAGTCTAAAATCAGAAAATCATAATTTTTCTAATTAATTTGATATTTATTGAATTTTCCCAAATGGTTGGTCATGGGCAATTTTGAACATGAACTATATGATCCACTCAAGTAATGGCGACCCAAAAATTTTGAACACTAAATAACAGAGATATATGACAAGATATTAATTTCCATAATTTTTCAGAAAATATGTGACCTCTAATTAATTTATCCAAAATAATTCCCTTAATCATATGTAAAGAAGGAAGTTCCAATATTACTCATCAGAAAATTATGTAAAAATTACAGAATCTTAATATGGTTCAGAAAAGATCATTGTACAAAAATCATAATTTTTGAGGCTTGCTAGACTCCAAAATAAATTAAATTAATCTTTCATGGGAAACAATACTTAATGAAGCAACCCTTATAAATAGTTTTCCAAAAATCCCACAAATATTCACAAAGCTTTACAACATAATAAGGATTCCCCTAGCTAAAGTTCATCAATTTCCAGAAAGTAGTTCCTTCATAATAAATTTCTAAGCAAATATTATAAATTACTAAATTGTTAATGAAGTATCCAAAATAATAATCCTAAATTCATAACAAAATCTCTAGAGCTTGTACTAACTTTAAACACTACTCTACCCAAATTTCAAGTGATTTTAAAGTGATTTGATAGCCTAATACTCCAAATTAGGTTTGGTGTCCTAAACTAGGGTTAGGGTTTTGAGGGGGTTTAAGACTTCCAAATTCCCTAAAATTTTAACCATAGGACTATACTAACCCTATGGTCCTCTCCACCAATTTTCAAGCCATTCCAAGGTCATTTGACCACATGACCTTCAAACCCTAAAAATCCCCATCAAGGGACCTTCCCTAGGGTTCTAGGGTTACCCTGCTCTTAACCACCCCAAATTCCATTGGAGGGTGTGTCATACCATAGAGAGTCAGTGGCCAAAATATAAGCCTTTGTTGATGTGATTTGACCACTCAAAACCCAAAGGGGGTGTTTTGACCTAATTAACCCTATAAGTGGCAAACTAGGGTTGGATAAAACATAATCAAAACATCTCCAAAGGAAATGGAATTATTACCAGAGCCCTAACATGCTCTCTAAGACCACCCACCCAAATTTGGGGTGATTTTGAGGTGTTTATGACACCTAATTAATTTATACTTGGTTTATTAAATTTTTCTAAACACTATAGGAAAATGTTTTCCAAAAATTCTAATTTTTGGATATGTCCTAGATAAATTTAAGAATAACCCCTCCCCCAAATTTCAGATTATTTGGATGTACGGTTTGGAGTCGGCATTTAAATTAAGCTTTGGACAGCCCTATGGATAGACCTCACCAAAATGAGTGTTGTGGTCTGACCAGGACTCCAAATTGAGTGAAATCAATTTTAAATTACACTAGATATTAAGGGATACAGTTTCTATGTTGACCACTTTTACAGTAGAGGCATCTAAGTATTTTTAATAATTAAACATATCTACTGCTAATAATCTCCAAAAAAATCAAAAACATTAATATCATTTGAATCGCCTTGATCAAAACGGATGGCATCTGTTCATCCTCAACCTCCTGCCAAGGGCCAAGATTGGCCCGACCTGGAGCCTCTTCCAGCCAACTTTTTGGCCACCCCGACCACCTCCCTGGCCCGCCACCACCACCACCACCTCTGTTGAGGTGGTGGCTAGCGTTTGGTGGCGACCATGCCGCCGGAGGCGGTGGTTTCTGGCGAACTCTCACCACCATTTTTCATGGAATTTCAAGGAAATTTTCTCTCCGATCCGGCTCGTTTGAGTCCTATTTCTCAACCTAAACAAGTCTAGATCTAGCACGCATAGGGAGGAGAAGGATTGGACCTTGCCGGCGGCCTGAAGTCGGGAAGATCGTCGGGAAGCGATTTCTGAAAGTTACATCGCTCGGCTTCTGCAACTACAAGGTGGGGAGGCTCGATTTCTTCGGGTAAGGATTGGAAAAGCCTCCTCTCAACTCACTGGTGTTGTTTAAAGCCTCAGATTGGGAGAGGAGGGGCTAGAGCATTAATGTCCTTCAAAGCCATTAATGGCTAGGCTCGGCCTTAGTGGAGGGGGGCTGAATCGGGTCTGATGGCCAGGGGAAATGACTGGAAACTTCTCCCCTTCCCTGGGGAATTGAATTCAGCCATTAAATGTGGATTTTGGAGAACCGTTTCCTTCCCTCTCCTTCCTCATTTCTCTCTCCTACTCACGGCGATTCTGCCCAGAACCGCCGCATCACGCCTGGTGACATGGCTGTGACACGGGCGTGTATCATCCGACACGGGCGTGTCGAGTGGGCATGTCCCCTTCTGTTCTATGAAGTGAACTCGACAATCGCCGATCTGAGCTCGACGATCATCTGGGTGACGACACGCCTGGCGACACGGGCGTGTCGGAGGCATGTTTCCCCCTGTTCTACGAACTGAACTCGACGATTGTCGATCTGAGCTCGACGAAATGAGCTCAACGATCGTCGGGCTGACGACACGCATGGCGACACGGGCGTGTCGGGGACTGTTTGTTGGATTTCACGTGTTATGGTGGGGCAAATTTTTTTTTAAAAAAGGAATCCCAACAACCATACAAAACACGGGATCGGATATCCAATGTAAACACCCTACTAGTTAAGCAAATGAAAAACTAACTCATCACATCTAACCATTGCAAAAGGGTTAGAAATGTACCTCTAGGGAACAAAATCCCTAGGAGGAAGAGGAGGCACGTCGAAGAGATAGATTGCAATCCCACCGCAATGATGAGGCCAATCGTCTTGCCTCTTGGTTCACCTCGAACCCAAACAGCGACCTAAGTCTATTGATGGGAGAAGACGCACTCGCTTAGACCAAATCCATCAAGAGCACCGAGGACTCCAAGTGATCGAATCACATTAGTTGGCGGCGTGAGAAGAGCGGAGTAGAAAGAAACCCAAACAGGCCGGCTGAAGGAGAACGACCAACAAGGCAGATCTCTGCCGTAGCCGAGGCTCTCACCTTGAGCCCGATCAGGAAAAGCACGGGCTGTCCCATGAGCCGTCGGCGATCCCCAGGTGCAGACTAGCGACGGTGAGGAAAGAGTGGCGAGAACAAGGATCACCGGCAAGGAGGTTGGTGGAGGAGCGGGCGAGCCCTCTAGAGAAAGGCGGTCATATGAGCGCCGTCGGGGTGGTTCCTGAAAAACCCTAGCTGAAACCCTGTTCAACCGCCTCTTTCTCTTACCCGTGAAAAAAACACACACACACATATATATATATATATATATATATATATATATATATATATATATATATATATATATATATATATATATATATATATATATATATATATATATATATATATATATATATTATCACATATATGTATTATATATATCGTATATTTCCAAATTAAGCCTGTTTAGGTTGGGGTTATACAAACTCCAATCATTGTACCCCTCTATTAAATAATTACGACAACTCACCTCGTCGTAATTCTCTTTTAATAATTGCACAGAGAAAAAACGGTCTAAGCACGAAGTGTCACCATATATTCTGACTGAGTCTAATACGGTGAATCTAGGCTGTTCCCGTTCGTTTGGTGTGACCTCGCAGAGGGAACATGTCGTCACGGCAATAATACACCAATTGGTATTATCGACTATAAGAGGTCTTATCAAGGCATTATAGTCGTCACAACAATACGTTAGAGGAGGTAACCGAACTAAATGGCCGGTGTCTAACTTTTGTCACATGATATCATAAATATTGTGCGAATTTGGGACCGTGTCATTCTCGCACTATATTTGTCTTTCTTGATCTCATAAGCAAGTGTGTCTTTGTAACTACATTAGTTATAATGCATGCTATACAAACTCTCTTTGCCAAGGGGCCCGACTATATCATAACCCAAACTAGCTTGGGGACAAATGATATTTTGATATATACATCCCTTACGCGTAAGTGTGAACAACGAATCACAGTATTTATCACCATCAAAAGATAGTCTTCAACTACAATCACATTGCTCACACTGATGTGCTTAATCTACATATCTCATATCTCCAAATCACTAGACACATTGTAAGCACTAATGACACTTAACACATTCCATTTTAATGTTACAACTTAAGATAGGCCAACCTCAATATGTATGAAACCATACACATACAAACTCAAGTGATTAAACGATAACTATTATCAACATTTGTAGAACTACAATGTACTTTAATTCGCATGACAATCCAAGGTGGTGGTCAATGTCCCTCTTTGACTACCAGGATCGTGAGCAAATAAAACTAAGATCATATGATGGAACTCAAGTGTTCTACAGCTCAAGACCAAGGGCATCTTCCTGAGCTATCATGAAGCATCATCATATGATCTACGGACAGAATGAGTTAAACATTCATCAAAAACATGAACTTTAATAAAATTAAAGACAACTTTCAAAACACAAATCCTTCAATCTCCCACTTATTTTTAAAGTTTCTAATAAAAGAAATATAAAACATAGGAATCCTCCGTCATTAAACATCAAGCCATTCTCCATGGTCTTGCAGCCCCATGGACTCGAAATGAATTTCTCCTTTGGCTTGAGACAGAGGCTTGGTGAAGGGACCAGCTGTGTTGCTATTTATGTCAATCCATAAAAGCGCAATCTTGCCTTCTTCAATGAAGTCGTGTGTGATAAAATACTTCCGATCTATGTATTTTGTCTTGTGATGTGATTTCGGCTCCTTGATTTGAGAAATGGAAGCACTATTATCACAAAACAATCTCAAGGGCCCTTCACTAGATGCCACGACTCCCAATTCCTCAAGGAATTTCTTTATCCAGACTGCCTCTTTGCTTGCCTCTGCGGCCGCCATGACTTCTTCTGCGGTGGTTGAATCAGCAGTAGTGGATTGTTTCCAACTACGCCAACTCACAGCTCCACCATTCAGAAGAAAAACGAACCCAGATTGAGATCTTCTATCGTCCGGATCTGTCATAAAGCTAGCATCTCTGTAACCTTCTACATTGAGCTCTTTATGTCCACCAAATACAAGAAACTTATTCTTGGTCCTTTTAAGGTACCTAAGAATATTCTTGACCGTCGTCCAATGATATGGACTAGGTGAAGCTTGATATCGACTCGTCATGCTGAGAGCATATGCGACATCCGGTCTCGTACAGATCATGGCATACATGATGGAACCTATGGCGGAAGCATAGGGCACATTCATCATGTATTCGAAGTCTTTATGTGATGAGGCACATTGAGACTTGCCTAGCTGAGTAGACGTCTTCATTGGCACATTTCCTTTCTTAGAGTTTTCCATATGGAACCTTTCTAATACTTTGTCAATGTAGATACTTTGACTTAGGCCAATAAGTCTACGTAATCTGTCTCTATATATCTTTATCCCTAAGATATATTGGGCTTCACCCATGTCCTTCATTGAAAAGATTGTTTTCAATGAGTTTCTTACTTGTTCCATTAATGATAAGTTGTTGCCCATTAAGAGAATATCGTCAACATATAAAATCAAGAATATAACGTTGCTCCCACTAACCTTCTTGTATACACAAGGCTCTTCCTTGCTTTGAATGAACTCAAGGGTTTAACTTCTTCATCAAAGCATTTGTTCCAACTCCTTGATGCTTGTTTCAACTCATAAATGGCTCTTTGAAGCTTGCATACTTTGCCACTATTTTGAGAATCTTCAAAACCTTGAGGTTGCTTCATGAATACATCCTCATCTAGCTTTCTATTTAGGAAGGCCGTTTTGACATCCAATTACCAAATTTCATAATCATGAAATGCGGCAATCGCCAACATGATCCGAATAGTCTTAAACATCACAACAGGCGAGAAAGTTTCATTATAGTCAACCCCTTGGATTTGACTAAAACCTTTCGCTACAAGTCTTGCCTTGTAGGTTGTCATGTTTCCATTCATGTCCATCTTCCTCTTAAAATTCCATTTACAGGGGATGGATTTCTTTCCATCAGGAAGGTCAACCAAGTTCCATACTTGGTTATCATACATGGATTGTATCTCGAACTTCATGGCTTCAAGCCATGCTACGGAATCCTTTCTTTCCATTACTTCTTCATAGGTCAACGGGTCTTTTGTGTCTAGAATAAACACCTCATGAAGACCCATGTAAATGTCAGGCTTTTTCCTTTCCCTGATCGACCTTCTAAGATCCTTTGGTTTGCCCAGCTCAGTCTGAGTTTCTTGAATTTCCTCCACTATTTCTGGTGGAGTCAATTCATGTTCAACACGAGTAAGACTAACCGATGGTGGTAAAGCAAGAGTTTCCTCCATAATCATTTGCGGAGGTGGAATACTCATGCTCCCACTGACTAAAGGAACTTCTTGTGACTCTTGGTGATCATATTGAACATCAATGCTCATCTCACGATCACATTCTTGTAGGTTTTCTTGAGTTTCCTCAAGTGTCACCCTACGGTCACTGCTTTTGATTCTTTCAAGAAACTCTTTCTCTAAGAATGTAGCACCCTTCTTAACAAAAATAGTATTTGTTGATTTGTGCCAAAAGCTATACCCTTTTGTTTCTCTTGGGTATCCAATGAAGAAACACTTATCGGATTTGGGGTCTAGTTTGAATGATTGCATACGTTTGACATATGCCTCACAACCCCAAATCTTAAAGAAGGATGTGATGGGTGGTTTCCCAACCCATATCTCATGTGGAGTATTCTCTACAGCTTTAGTTGGAACGAAGTTTAAAGTGTAAGTTGCCGTTAAAAGTGCATGACCCCAAAAATATAAAGGTAGATCGGTTTGACACATCATGGGTCTAACCATGTCAAGCAGAGTCCGGTTTCTCCTTTTGGAGACACCATTCCATTATGTTGTCCCAGGAGGAGTTAGCTGTGGTACAATACCACACTCCTTTAGGTAAGTATTGAACGCATATCTCAAGTACTCACCTCCACGATCTGTTCTCAAAACTTTGATTCTCTTATCTAGTTGATTTTCCACTTCATTTTTATACTCCCTGAACTTGGCAAGGGATTCACTCTTATGATTCATAAGATAAACATAGCCATATCGACTATAATCATCCGTAAAAGTGATGAAGTACCTAAAACCATCTCTAGCACACACATTCATTGGACCACATATGTTGGAACACCCTATTACTAATTTGGGTCAGGATCACTATGTCTCTAGGAAACCATTGTTTGACCTCCTGTATAGCTTAAAAGGTCAATTAGAATTGAGTCTAAGGGTTAGAAGTCTAAGTTTGGAAGCTGCCCTCAAGACCCAGAATCTTTCAGTTTGAGACTAAGTCATATCGTCGAGCTCAGCACGACGATTCGTCGAACTCCGATCGACGATCGTCTAGCTCAACTTCGACAGATCGTCGAACTCCTTTCGACGATCGCTGAGCTCAACTTCCATATATCGTCGAACTCCATTCGACGATCGGTGAGCTCAGTTCGACGATCTTTGACTCAGTATTGGATCTCTATCTCTGAGCTCAGTTCAACGAACTTTGAGCTCAGATCGACGATATTTTGTTGCAGTATAAGTCCATATCGCTGAGCTCAGTTCGACGTTAGTAGAGCTCAGTTCGACGTTTTCTGATGACTTCAAGGATTTTTCAAGATTCAAATTCAGATCAGTTAAGGAGTTATTCTGCAATTAATTCAGAAGATTTTCTAGCCGTTTTTCATTTATTTCTGGACCAAGTTTCAAGGGATTTTCAAGGAATATTTCTGTGGACTTTCCTCTAGAAGACATTTTGCAATTAAGGATGCAATTAATGCAGGCCAACGGCTATTCTTGACAGAGGATGTTTTTCTATTCAGTACCAGAGAATAAAAGAAAAGAATTTTTGAATCTCTAACACAGATAGACAGACAGAGAGACAGACATCAGTAATCTTCAGAACAAGAACAACATATTCTCTGTCTCAAAGAATTCTCAAGAACACACATCCAAGGAGATCAAATTTTCTGAAATCTTCTGATCTCTCTTGTCTCAAGTGTTCAAGGCCAACATCTTTCAAGACTCCAGACATCCAACATTTCAGTTGTTGCTGAAATCATCTATTGCTGGAGATCAACTCTTGAAGGCCTATCACCCTACAGCAAAGCTTCTTTTCCTGAACATCTCAAGGACTCAGGGGGAGCTTTGACACCATCAAATCCACATAGTCTTCTCAGTTGTTTGAGAAAGAGAAGACTTCCATCACTCTCTCACCCCCATCTCTGTAAATGGTTTCTCAAACTCCCTTCAAAAGTTTGAACTTGGTTTTTGAGCACCTTATCAAAAGCTCATTTGTGGCAAGACACCTGATCAAAAAATCTGATTTGGTTTTTGAGCACCTTATCAAAAGCTCATTGGTGTCTAGGACACCTGATCAACTCATCCTACAGTGGATTCCTACCTAGGGTGGTAGAAGAGTGGATGTACCCAAGTTTAGGGGAACCACTATATTTCCTTGTGTCATCTAGTTGTGCTTGTCTTTATTTTTGTTTCTGGCCTTGATTGTTCTGTGATTAGCTTATGATTAGTTTAGCTCTGTGATTAGTTTTATTAACTGCTTCCCTGCTTACTCACATTACAACAATTGTTGTAAAAAGTTTTCAAGCACCATATACTCTATTCACCCCCCACCCCCTCTCTCTAGAGTATATCAGATCTAGCTGCACTTTCAATTGGTATCAAAGCGAGGTTGGTTAAACATACCACACCTTGGTGGTTGCACAGGCTAACACCTGAACCCAAAGATTCCTAGTTAGATCTGTTTTCTTTTGAATTTAGTATTAGATTTTGTTTTCACAAATCATGGCCCAAAACAAAGATTATGCTAGCACCAGACCTCCAGTGTGCAATCTATCCAAGTTTGCACTTTGGAAAGCAAGGATCAGATTATACATGAATTCTATTGACGAAGATATTTTTAACTCTGTTTTGACAGTGTGTCCAAGACCTCCAGAGAACTCAAGTACAAATGTTGTTCCACCTCCATCAGGAACAGATGATGACATCAAGAAATGGAAGGTAGCTGATGCCAAGGCTATGAACATCTTAGCCCAGACAATGTCTGATGACATCTTTCAAAAAGTGGCTGAGTGCAATTCAGCAAAGGAAATTTGGGACAAACTCTCTGAAATAGTCTCAGGCTCAGCTGATGAGAGAAAGGATAGGAGATCCCACCTCATATCTCAATATGAGAATTTCAAGAAGGGAGAAACTGAGTCAGTGGGAGATATGTACAACAGGCTCAGTCTAATAGTCATTGAACTCAGGACATTGGGCAAAGAGATCTCACTAACTGAACTCAATGACAAAATTCTAATGTGCTTCCCTAGCACTTGGGATTCAAGAATCTGGCCAATCAAGGATGCCAGAAGTTTGAATGAGATCACCACAGAAGCTCTATTGGGTAAGCTCAAATCTTATGAGCTACTCATCAAGAATAGAGAAGAAGAACAGAAGGCTGCCTCACCAGCCACAAGAAAAGAGAAAACAATAGCCTTCAAGGCAACTGAAGATCAGCCTGAAGACAAAGTCACAGGCAATGATGAACTGCTCAGTCTGTTGGCCAAAGGATTCTACAAGATGGCCAGAAAGGACTTCAGAAGGAGATCATACAAGGAGCATGATAAGCCAAGGTATGACAAGTCCATTAATAATAAAGAAATTGTTTGCTTTGGTTGCAGGAAACCAGGGCACATAGTTCCAGACTGTCCAGAAAACAAAAACAAGGACAGAAGGGACAAGAAAGAAAGAAGAAAGGAGAAAGACTCCAAGAGGAATGGCAATGGCAAACCCTCATCAAGCAAAAACAAACATACAAGAAAGGGGTTTGTTGCTGAATCCTGGAGTGAGACTGAAGAGGAGTCAGAAGCCTCATCCAGCTCCAGTGATGATGAAGATGATGCAGAAGAGAAAGAGTTCTACATGATGGCAATCAATGCCTCACAACATAATTCAGATGAAGAAGAGGAGTCAGAGTCAGATTCAGAGACTCAACCTGAAGAAGATCAGGTAATTAGTTCATTTGATTTTAATTCAGAGGACTTTAAATCTGAATTTAAAGCTTTATGTTTAGACCTGCTAAAATCTGAGAAAGAAATTATCTCTCTCAGAAATCATTTATCTGAACACAATGCCTTAAAGTCAAAAAACCTCAAACTCTCTCAGGAGTTGGAGTGTTGTAGGGAGCAGATAGCTTCACTGAAAAGTGAGCTATCTGAGGCCAAGAAGCTTGAAGAATCCCTTAATGGGAGAAGCATCAAGCTGATGGACATCAGAAGCACAGTGAACTCCAGATTTAATAGTACACTGGGCTTGGGTGCTTCATCCAGCCAACCCATAGTTCTAACAACTCCAATCAAATTCATTTCTGATAAAGGAAAGGGAGTTGTAGAGGTAGCTAGGAAAAATTCTGATCTGCCCCAGAAAACTAAGTCCCAGCAGAAATCGTCGAACGGAGATCGACGACCGCCGAACGCAGATCGACGATCTCAGGCAAAATCGTCGAACTCAGGTCGACGATCTCAAGTTCCTGAACTCTGCTATAGACGACCGTCGAATGGAGCTCGACGATCTGACCCAAGATCGTCGAACGCAGATCCACGATCGTCGAACAGAGGTCAGAGCTCTGGAAATCTTTTCAAGGGCAAATCAAAATTCAATCCTAAGGGTCCTTCATCCCAAATCTTTAACCCTTATACTGAATGGATTATACCTCCAAGGAGATATCATCCTGAAGGATATAAGAGTCAACCTGGGATGTCTTTTATTTCAGAATTTAAAGGTTATCAACCTAGGCCCAAGGTAAACTGGGTCAAAAACAAATGAATTATTTTATGTGCAGGTGAAGACCTATCCAACATCTAACCAGCAATGGTACTTGGATAGTGGGTGCTCTAAGCACATGACAGGGAACAAGGACAACCTCACATCCTTTAGAGCCAAGCTTGGACCCAAAGTTATCTTTGGTGATTCAAACTTTGGACAGACTAAAGGCTATGGTGCAGTCCAGATTGGATCAGTAACATTCAAGAAGGTAGCTTATGTGGAAGGACTGAAGCACAACTTAATAAGCATCAGTCAGCTGTGTGATGAAGGCTACCAGGTGACCTTCAGCAAAGCATTATGCAAAATCAAGTCAGAGGACAACACAACTGTGTTGACAGGTAAAAGGAAAGGTAACATCTATCTAGTAGATTTTCTTTCAACAGATGTAGATATTTGCCTGTTCAATTATGTTTGTAGACCAAATATTTTATGGCATAAGAGACTAGGACATCTAAACCTTAGAACTATTGCTAGGCTATCCAAGGACAACCTTGTTAGAGGACTACCTTCTGGCCCCTACAAGAAGGAAGGACTCTGCAGGGCTTGTCAACTAGGCAAGCAAACTAAAAACAGCTTTAAGTCACTTAATAAGAGTGATTCACCTAGGATATTGTATCTGTTACACATGGATCTTTTTGGACCCATCACAGTACAAAGCCTAGGAGGGAAATCTTACACTTTAGTAGTTGTAGATGACTTCTCTAGATTCACTTGGGTGTTCTTTCTAAGGAAGAAGTCTGATAACTTTAAGTGTCTGACAGAGTTTCTCAAATGTATACAAATTGAGTTCAATACTCACATTGCCCTGATCAGAAGTGATCATGGGACAGAGTTTGATTCTCTTCTTATGCAAGAGTTCTGTCAGAGTGAAGGGATCAGGCATACTTTCTCATCTCCTAGAACTCCTCAACAAAATGGGGTAGCTGAAAGGAAAAATAGAACCCTTATTGAATCTGCCACTATATTGTTGTCAGATGCTCATCTTCCTCTATCCTTTTGGGCAGAGGCAGTGAACACCTTCAACTATGTGCTGAATAGAAGCTTGATACATAAACTAAAGGGAAAGACTCCCTATGAATTACTCAAAGGGAAGAAACCTAAAGTTAATTATTTTAGAGTCTTTGGTTGTATTTGCTACATACATAATAATGACAAGAAATACTTAGCAAAAATTCAAGCTAAAGCTGATGAAGGAGTGTTTCTGGGATACTCCATGATCAGCAAGGCTTATAGGGTTTATAATAAATCATCTCTAAAAATTGAGGAATCTGTTCATATATCATTTGATGAATCTAACATGTCTTTCAAGGAGAAGATCCCTTCTACCATAGAACCTTTGCAGGAACATTCTCTAGTTGAAGACTTGAACAAGTTACAGGTTACTCAAAAGGATGAAAGCAGTGAAGATGAAGAAAGTGTTCAACATATTGAAGAACAACTTGAAGAGCCAGTTGTTGTACCACAAGAGGAGACAACAACACAGGTTGGTGAACAATCAACACCCCCTGTTGATTTAGTAACATCAAGAGATCATCCAATTTCCCAAATAATTGGAGACATCTCAGCTGGTGTGCAAACCAGAAATCAGGTCAACCAAAACCTATTGCACACCTGCTTTCTATCTCAAATTGAACCTCAGTCCATTCAAGATGCAGAGCAAGATCCACACTGGATCATTGCAATGCAAGAAGAGTTGCATCAATTTGAAAGGAACAAAGTATGGGAACTAGTGCCAAAGCCTAAGGATCACTCCATTGTTGGAACAAAGTGGGTGTTCAGAAACAAACTGGATGATCAAGGAGTAATTATAAGGAACAAGGCAAGGCTAGTTGCTCAGGGATATTCTCAAGAAGAAGGAATAGACTACGACCAGACTTTTGCACCAGTTGCAAGATTGGAAGCAATCAGAATCTTTTTGGCTTATGCAGCACATAAAGGATTCAAGGTCTATCAGATGGATGTCAAAAGTGCATTCCTAAATGGAGACATCAAAGAAGAAGTATATGTCAGACAACATCCAGGTTTTATCTCTCCAACTTATCCTGATTATGTTTTTAGATTGAACAAAGCATTATATGGTCTCAAGCAAGCTCCTAGAGCATGGTATGAGACCCTAGCATGCTTTCTTTTGGAAAATGGATTTTTGAGGGGTAGAGTAGACCAAACTTTTTTCATTAGAACCCATAAGTCCCATACCCTACTAGTACAGATTTATGTAGATGATATTATTTTTGGTTCTACTGACTCCAAATTGTGCAGAAGGTTTTCCAACCTAATGCATTCTAAATTTGAAATGAGTAGCATGGGTGAGCTATCCTTCTTCCTAGGATTGCAAGTTAAACAGCATGCTGAAGGCATCTTCATTTCTCAAACCAAGTATGCAAATGAATTGGTTAAGAAATTTGGCATGTCTGAAGCATCTTGTATGAAAACACCTATGCCTACTAATGCTGTATTGGATGCTGATGAACATGGAAAACCTGTTGATCAGACAACATATAGAGCAATGATTGGCTCTTTACTGTGCCTTACAGCTAGTAGACCAGATATCATGTTTGCTACATGTATATGTGCTAGGTTCCAAGTAAGCCCTAGAGAGTCACACCTAACACTAGTAAAGAGGATTCTCAGGTATGTTAAAAGTTGTCCAAATCTAGGTCTCTGGTATCCAAAAGACTCAGCATTTGATTTAACTGGATTTTCTGATGCTGACTATGCTGGATGCAGAATTGACAGGAAAAGCACCAGTGGAACTTGTCAGTTCCTTGGTGACAGACTTGTCTCCTGGTTTTGTAAGAAACAAACTTCTGTGTCAACTTCAACTGCTGAAACTGAATATATGGCTGCAGGCAGTTATTGTTCACAAATCTTGTGGATTCAAAACCAACTCCTAGACTATGGCTACAACTTAGAGAAGTCTAAAATCTTTTGTGATAACACCAGTGCTATTTCTATAGCTCAAAATCCAGTCCTCCATAGTAGGACAAAACACATAGAGATTAGGCATCACTTCTTAAGGGATAATGTTGAAAAGAATAAAATTGAACTACAATATATCCCAACTGATTTACAAAGGGGAGATATCTTCACCAAGCCCTTGGATGAAAAGAAACACACCTTCTTCCTAAATCAGTTAGGAATGTTAGATGGAGGAAGTCTTAAATAATATCCAAGATTTTAAAAGTTTAAAAATTGACCAAGACTAGGCAAACATCTTGATTTTTCTTAGTGTCTAGAGTTTTTCTGGTCTCTGAACTGCGCTCGACGATTTTCCCCCAGATCGTCGAACGGAGATCGACGATTTCTGAAATCGTCGACCTGAGTTCAGCGTTTCTCGGATAGTATGAACTATCTTTTCCGGTCAGCGATCGTTGAACGGCGCTCGACGATTTTGTTTTCTGAACGATCGTCGAACAGAGCTCGACGCTCTCCAATATCGTCGAACGGAGATCGACGATGTTGAAGACTCTTCAGATTCCTTTAGAAGCCCCGATCGTCGAACTGCGTTCCACGATCTTTCCATTTCTGCGTCGAACCCTAATATAAAATTCATTTTTCGTCGTCGTTCTCCTTTGCGCTTTCGATTTCTCTGCAAGAACTTTCTTTCCCTCCAAACATTTCTGCACTTGGTCGTTTTGTTTGTTGAATCTTTGCAGGTAACCATGGCTGTTTCTGTTGCTGTTCTCGCCGCCATGAAATTTGATGTTGGCTTCGACATAGACATGGAATCCTTCAGTACAACCAAACCAGGTCTTTCAGGATATTTTAGAGTTATTCAAAGAGCAGAACCTTACTGCAATCATGACTACAAGGATTAAGCTTGCTTCTGATGAAATCAAAGAGTGGGTCTACACTGCCCACAATCAGGACCACAACACTATTGTTGGATCAATCTCTGGCACTCAGGTACCTTTGACCCCAGCAATTCTAAAAGAGGTTTTTGAGTTAAGAACTGGTGGAGATTCTACTGATTTGTCTGGAGAAGAATATGGTGACTTGCTTGCCAGAATGGGTCACTCTGAGGCTAACCCTAGCAAGCTATTGAAAAAGAATCTTTCTGTGGAATACAGATTCCTGGCTGATGTAGTTGGGAAAGTCCTACTGGCTAAGCACTCTGCTCATGATACAATCTCCAGGTATCAGCTCTGCCTAATGGGAGCCCTAGTAGACAGGAAGAACCTGAATTGGGGAGAGGTATTCTTTGACCTCATTAAGAAGAAAATCAACAAAAGTTTTGTAAACTTTGGAAGGATATTAGGCATTTTTCTGCAGCATAGGTGCCCAGCATTGCTGGTATCCTCTGGGATTCACATAAATGCATCCAAGAGACTGTCTTGTGCCCTTTTTGGTAAATGGGACAGACAGATCATCAAGCCCAGCAGGCCCTCCTCCAGCACTCCTTCAGGCACCAGGACTCTCAGAGTCACTTCCCCACAGGTCTCTGCCCCTGTAGATGACCTGCCTGCTGATGCCTCTCTTCCTCCTCCAATTCCATCTCTTCCCATTCCATCTATCATTCAACCTCCATCCACCATCATCATCTCCAGCCCCTCTCCAACATCTACACCATCTCCAATCCCTACTCTTCCAACCCCAGAAGACCAATTCCATCCTTTATACTCCTACCCTCAACCAGATGCCACTTCATCACCCTCCATTCCATCCTTCAACCTCATTGATGATTCCTTCATGGATGATTCACCATCCTCTCCTCATGAGCTACCCTCATCCTCAACATCCTATCAAGCTCTTCTACAAGACATCATTGACCAACCCACCTTCACCCCATCTATCTCCATCCCACTGTCCTCCATATCCACCTTACCCACACCTCAACCATCTCTTCCCCCACTCACCAGCTCTCCACTACCATCCTCAACAGCTACACCTCCATCCTCTACCTCTGCTCCAGTCACTACTGAGCAAGTAGATGTTCCAGCCCTTGCTGACAGGCTTTATGAACTGCTAGCCCCCAGGCTATCTCTTCTTTTGGAGACCTCCTTGGCTCCATTACTCCTGTCAGTGGCAGCCCTTTCTGCCAGGCTCTCCTCTCTCTTCCCTCAGGCAGCCCCTTCAGCAGTGTGCCTTGATCCAGCCATGTCTGAATCTAGGCAGGGGGAGATGCCCTATGAAGTGAGTCTGCCTGCTGCTGCTCTTACTGTTTCAGTGAGCCTGCCTGCTGCTGCTGCTATTGCTGTTTCTTCAGCTCCTATTACTGCTACTCCTGCTGCTGTGTCTCAAGATCCAGTTCCTCCTGCTGCAGTCTTTGCAATAGACCTCAGGTCTTTGCTCTCAAAATTTGATTCTATATATTTCAGATGTCTACCAGAGACAGTTGCTATCCAGCCCCCAGAGGATCTGTCCAAGGCCCTTGTGCCATTCTCTTGCTGTGACCCTAGCATCATCACCTCATTTGTCCACTCAGTTTATGCTGCTGCTACTTCTGATGAAAGCATTGCTGTTGTTTCTGATGTTGCTGCCCCTCCTGCTGCTGAAAATTCTGTTGATACTATTGTTGTTACTGCTGATGAGCCAATTTCTAAGGAGATCCTTATGACAGAGGCACATGAGTTTGAGCCTTCTGTATTTTCTGCTGATATTTCTGCTACTGATATTGCTGTTAGTGAAACTGTTGCTACTGCTGTTGTTACTTCTCCAGAACCTGTAGTATCTGCTGCTGTTGTTACTGTTTCAACTTCAACTGCCACACCTTTTGTATCTGCTGTTGTCACTACTGCTACTGCTTCAACTTTTGCTACTACACCCTCTGCTACCTCATCTGCTTATATACAGCTCAAGAAAGATTTGATGAAGAAGATTGATGCCCTTTATGATGATCAAAGTTCTGAAAGTGATGAGTTCAGAACAGATTCTGATGATTCTTCTGCTACCATTGCCAGAAAGGGAAATGCAAGGAGCAAAGCCATGAAGAGAGTACCTCCTGCCAAGGTCAAGGATAATAATGATATACCATACTATATTCTTCATGATTGCCCCATCACTGAGCACTGGATGCAGTACTCAAAGAATCAACTCAAAGCAATGAAGAAGAAAAGGAAATATGAAAAGGGCTCTTCTCAATTCCAACATCCTCATCCTCCTCCACCACCTCCTCCTGATGCAGGTGCAGGTGGAAGTTCTGCTGCTCAACCCCCTGCTAGAAGTCAAACTCCCTATCAGCCACATGCTAGATCCTACCATAGGGGAAGCCAATCCAGGGGTTCTCAATCTAGAAGAGGAGGATATAGAGGCAATCAAAGAGAAGTCCAGGTTTACTCTAAAGGATACTCAAGGCAACATCCATACTCCAGGGAAGGACAAATCTCATCTGACACCACCTCTGGTCCTTTTCCCTATAAATTGAAGAAAACTGTTTCATCCAGGCCTCCTCAAGATAACCCTTCTAATAGATATGAGCCACCAGTACCTTTTGAAGACCCTGAGAACAATCCAGCTACTTGGACTGCAAGGATGAAAGAACTTGCTGCACTGGACCAGATCAAGAAAGCTAAAGAGTAAGGAAGAGACTCCTCCAACATCACTACAATGTCTGATCAAAGAAAGAAAGAGTTGGAAAGATATGGATCAAGCAAATTTTTTGATTCTGACAGATACATGGAACTGCATCCTGAAGCTGTAGTTCCCAGGCCCAAACAGCAAACCACTTTAGGTGCAGCAGATGATACAAGATCAAAGAAAGAAGCTCTCAACCCCAATAGAGAAATTAAACTCATTAAGAGCAAGGAAAAGAAATTACAATGTAAGGTGACAATCATCTTAATTTCTGATTATTATCTGGGATGATATATATCTCTGTGGTTCTGCTTGTCCAGTTTCTTTTGTTTTTGTTTTTTTGTATTGTTGCTTGTATGCTGTTATTTAATTATTTACAAACTCTGTAAATAGTAATCCTAACCCAAATAGGGGGAGATTGTTGGAACACCCTATTACTAATTTGGGTCAGGATCACTATGTCTCTAGGAAACCATTGTTTGACCTCCTATATAGCTTAAAAGGTCAATTAGAATTGAGTTTAAGGGTTAGAAATCTAAGTTTGGAAGCTGCCCTCAAGACCCAGAATCTTTCAGTTTGAGACTAAGTCATATCATCGAGCTCAGCACGACGATTCGTCGAACTCCGATCGACGATCGTCTAGCTCAACTTCGACAGATCGTCGAACTCCTTTCAACGATCGCTGAGCTCAACTTCCACATATCGTTGAACTCCATTCGACGATCGGTGAGCTCAGTTCGACGATCTTTGACTCAGTATTGGATCTCTATCTCTGAGCTCAGTTCAACGATATTTGAGCTCAGATCGACGATATTTTGTTGCAGTATAAGTCCATATCGCTGAGCTCAGTTCGACGTTAGTAGAGCTCAGTTCGACGTTTTCTGTGACTTCAAGGATTTTTCAAGATTCAAATTCAGATCAGTTAAGGAGTTATTCTGCAATTAATTCAGAAGATTTTCTATCCATTTTTCATTTATTTCTGGACCAAGTTTCAAGCGATTTTCAAGGAATATTTCTGTGGACTTTCCTCCAGAAGACATTTTGCAATTAAGGATGCAATTAATGCAGGCCAACGGCTATTCTTGACAGAGGATGTTTTCTATTCAGTACCAGAGAATAAAAGAAAAGAATTTTTGAATCTCTAACACAGATAGACAGACAGAGAGACAGACATCAGTAATCTTCAGAACAAGAACAACATATTCTCTGTCTCAAAGAATTCTCAAGAACACACATCCAAGGAGATCAAATTTTCTGAAATCTTCTGATCTCTCTTGTCTCAAGTGTTCAAGGCCAACATCTTTCAAGACTCTAGACATCCAACATTTCAGTTGTTGCTGAAATCATCTATTGCTGGAGATCAACTCTTGAAGGCCTATCACCCTACAGCAAAGCTTCTTTTCCTGAACATCTCAAGGACTCAGGGGGAGCTTTGACACCATCAAATCCACATAGTCTTCTCAGTTGTTTGAGAAAGAGAAGACTTCCATCACTCTCTCACCCCCATCTCTGTAAAGGGTTTCTCAAACTCCCTTCAAAAGTTTGAACTTGGTTTTTGAGCACCTTATCAAAAGCTCATTGGTGGCAAGACACCTGATCAAAAAATCTGATTTGGTTTTTGAGCACCTTATCAAAAGCTCATTGGTGCCCAGGACACCTGATCAACTCATCCTGCAGTGGATTCCTACCTAGGGTGGTAGAAGAGTGGATGTACCCAAGTTTAGGGGAACCACTATATTTCCTTGTGTCATCTGGTTGTGCTTGTCTTTATTTTTGTTTCTGGCCTTGATTGTTCTGTGATTAGCTTATGATTAGTTTAGCTCTGTGATTAGTTTTATTAACTGCTTCCCTGCTTACTCACATTACAACAATTGTTGTAAAAAGTTTTCAAGCACCATATACTCTATTCACCCCCCTCTAGAGTATATCAGATCTAGCTGCACTTTCAACATACATCAGAGTGTATCAATTCCAATAAGTTGTTTGCTCTTGCACCTTTCTTTATAAAAGGTGTCTTTGTCATTTTGCCCGTTAGGCATGATTCGCATATATCAATTGCATCAGGATCAAAAGAACTTAAAAGATTAGCCTGATGTAATTTCCTTATACGTTTTTCATTAATGTGACCAAGACGATGATGTCATAAGAGAGTCTCACTTATGTAAGATATTTTGCGTCGTTTGTTATTGATATTTAATACTTGTTTATCATCAACAATGTTAAGCAAATACAATCCATTGGAAATGAAAGCACTTGCATAAAATAAACCATCCTTCTCAATTCTCATTTGGGAGTTCCCAATGACAAAACTAAAACCTTCTGCATCCAAACATGATACAGAAATAATGTTTCTTAAAATAGAAGGGATGTGATAAATATTAAATAAAGTTAGACATAAACCACTAGGTAAGGGGAGTTCCAAAGTGCCCACCGCAACTGCAGAAATACTAGCACCGTTTCAAACCTTCAGCACCACCTCTCCTTTGGAGAGAGATCTCCTATCCTTTAGTGACTGCACATTTGAGATTAAGTGAACACATGATCCGGTATCAATTACCCAATCAAGGATAGTAGTGGTTAAATTCAAACTCAACTCAATAACAAAAATACCTTTAGGACACTTCCTTTCGATTTTGCCTTCATCGAAGTCTCTCTTGTACTTGGGGCAGTTCATTTTTGTTGGAACACCCTATTACTGATTTGGGCAAGGATCACTATGTCTCTTAGGAAACCTGTTTTGACCTCATTGTATAGATCCTAAAGGTCAATTAGAATTGAGTCTAAGGGTTAGTACTTAGGTTTGAAAGCTGCCCTCAAGACCAGAGATTTCAGTTTTGGAGACCAAGTCATTTCGTCGAGCTCAGTACGACGAATCGTCGAACTCCATTCGACGATCGTTGAGCTCACTTCGACGAATCGTCGAACTCCATTCGACGATCTCTGAGCTCAACTTCAACAAGTCGTCGAACTCCATTTGACGATCTTCGAGCTCAGATCGACGATCTTGACTCCAGTTTGATTCTCTATCTCTGAGTTCAGTTCGACGATAGTTGAGCTCAGATCGACGATCTCTATTTCTGTCTAAGTCGAATATCTGAGCTCAGTTCAACGATAGTGGAGCTTAGTTCGACGTTTTTCTGAAGAGTTGGATGTTTTTCAAGTTTCAAATCCAGACAGTTGTGGAATTATTGTCAGCATTTAATTCAGGATCTTGTAGCCATTTTTCAATTAATCTGGAGCAAGTTTCAAGGAATTTTCAAGGAATGTTTTGTTGGACTTTCCTCCAGAAGACATATGCAATTAAGGAAGTAATTAATGACAGGCTAACGGCTATCTTGGACAAAGGATCATTCCTATTCAGATGAAAAAAAAAAGAAATATTCATTCTCTGCAACAAAGAATAAGAACAACTTCTGCAACAACTCTTACAACAATAATTACACAAGAGAAAGAGAAAGAGTTGCAGATATTCTCAGTCAAAAATTCATACAAGAACACACATCACAAAAGGAGATCAACCGACTGAAATTTTCAGATCTCTCTTGATTCAAGTGTTCAAAGGTCATCATCATTCAAGACTCCAGACATCACACATTTCAGTTGCTGCTGAAATCATCTTTTGCTGGAGATCAAATCATCTGAAGGCCTATCACCCTACTGCAAAGCTTCACTTCCTGAACAACTCAAGATCTCAGGGGGAGCTTTGACAACATCCACTATCTTCTCTCTAACTGTTGACAGAGAAGATCATCTCATCCCTCTCTCTCTCTGCTGTAAAGGGTTTTTCAAACTCCCTTCAAAATTTTGTGTTTGGTTTCTGAGACCTTATCAACACTCAGTGGTGGCAAGACACTTGATCAAAAAATCTGGTTTGGTCTTTGAGCACCTTATCAAAAGCTCATTGGTGCCTAGGACACCTGATCAACTCATCCTGCAGTGGATTCCTACCTAGGGTGGTAGAAGAGTGGATGTACCCAGGTTGATTGGGGAACCACTATAGCTCCTTGTGTCATCTGGTTGCATATCTTTCTTTTGTTTCTGGCTGTGGTTTGTGATTGCTTTGTGATATATCTGTGATTGTTTTGTGTTTAGATTTACTTTATATTTTTTGCTTCTCTATTCACCTAGGAATACAACAACAGTTGTAAAAAGTTTTTAGCAAGCACCATACTCTATTCACCCCACCCCCCCTCTAGAGTATATCAGATCTAACTTGCACTTTCAATTGGTATCAGAGCGAGGTTGGTTAAAAATACCACACCTTGGTGGTTGCACAGGCAAACACCTGAACCCAAAGATCCCTATAGTTAGATCTGCTTGTTTTAAGTTTGTTATTAGAATTATTTCCTCACAAAACATGGCCCAAAACAAAGATTATGACAGCAGCAGACCTCCAGTGTGCAATCTGTCTAAGTTTGCACTTTGGAAGGCAAGGATTAGACTGTACATGAATTCTATTGATGAGGACATTTTTAATTCTGTTTTGACAGTGTGTCCAAGACCTCCAGAGAGCACAAGTACAAATGTTATTCCACCTCCATTAGGAACAGATGCAGAAATAAAGAAATGGAAAGTTGCAGATGCAAAAGCTATGAACATTCTTGCTCACACTATGTCTGATGAGATATTCCAAAAGGTAGCTGAATGCAACTCAACAAAGGACATCTGGGACAAGCTATCTGAAATAGTCTCAGGATCTGCTGATGAGAGAAAAGACAGAAGATCTCACCTCATAACCCAATATGAGAATTTCAAGAAAGGAGAAGCTGAGTCAGTAGCAGAAATGTATAATAGACTCAGCCTGATAGTCAATGAACTGAAGACTTTGGACAAAGAGATCTCATTGACTGAGCTAAATGACAAAATCCTAATGTGCTTCCCAAGCACTTGGGACTCAAGGATCTGGCCAATCAAGGATGCCAGAAGCCTCAATGAGATCACAACAGAAACTCTCTTGGGCAAGCTCAAGTCTTATGAGCTGCTCATCAAAAATAGAGAAGAAGAGCAGAAGGCTGTCTCACCAGCCACAAGAAAGGAGAAATCAATAGCCTTCAAAGCCACTGAAGATCAGCCAAAAGATAAGGTCACAGGCAATGATGAGCTGCTTAGTCTACTGGCCAAAAGATTTTACAAAATGGCCAGAAAGGACTTCAGGAAAAGATCATACAAAGAGCATGACAAGCCAAGGTATGATAAATCAAATAACAAAGAGATTATCTGTTTTGGCTGCACGAAACCAGGTCACATTGTGCCTAACTATCCAGAGAATAAAAACAAGGACAGAAGGGACAAGAAAGAAAGAAGAAAAGACAAGGACTTCAAGAAGAATAGCAATGGCAAACCCTCCTCCAGCAAGAGCAAACATACAAGGAAGGGATTTGTTGTTGAAACTTGGAGTGAGACAGAAAAAGAATCTGAAACTTCTTACAGCTCAAGTGATGATGAGGATGATGCTGAAGAGAAGGAATTCTGCATGATGGCTATCAATGCCTCACAACACAATTCTGATGCAGAAGAGTCAGAATCTGAATCAGAGACTCAACCTGAAGAAGACCAGGTAATAGACTCATTTGATTTAAATTCTGAGGACTTTAAGTATGAATTTAAAGCACTGTGTTTAGACTTATTAAAATCTGAGAAGGAAATCATTTCTCTCAGAAATCAATTATCTGAACACAGTACCTTAAAATCAGAAAACCTCAAACTCTCTGAGGAGTTGGAGTGTTGTAGGGAGCAGATAGCTTCACTGAAAAGTGAGCTATCAGAGGCCAAAAAGCTTGACGAATCCCTTAATGGGAGAAGCATCAAGCTAATGGACATCACAAGCACAGTGAACTCTAGATTCAATAGTACACTGGGCTTGGGTGCTTCATCCAGCCAACCTATAGTTCTAACAACCCCAATTAAGTTTATCTCTGACAAAGGGAAGGGAGTTGTAGAGGTAGCTAGGAAAAATTCTGACTTACCCAAGAAAACCAAGGTTCAACAGAAATCGTCGAACGGAGCTAGACGATCATCGAATGGAGATCAACGATCTCAGGCAAAATCGCCGAACTCAGGTCGACGATCTCTAAACACTGAACTCTGCCACAGTCGATCGTCGAACAGAGCTCGACGATCTGACCCAAGATCGTCGAACTCAGCTCCATGATCGTCGAGCAGAGATCAGAGCTTTGAAAACCTTTTCAAGGGTAAATCAAAATCCAAACCTAGGGGTCCTTCATCCCAAAGCTTTAACCCTTATACTGAATGGATAATACCTCCAAGGAGATATCATCCTAAAGGTTATAAGAGTCAACCAGGGATGTCATTTATTTCTGAATTTAAAGGTTATCAACCTAGGCCCAAGGTAAATTGGGTCAAAAATAAGTTAATTGTTTTATGTGCAGGTGAAGACCTATCCAACATCAAACCAGCAATGGTATTTCGATAGTGGGTGCTCCAAGCACATGACAGGGAGCAAGGACAACTTCACATCCTTTAAAGCCAAGCTTGGACCCAAAGTCATATTTGGTGCTTCAAACTTTGGACTGACAAAAGGATATGGTGCAGTTCAGATTGGCACAGTCACATTCAAGAAAGTAGCATATGTGGAAGGACTGAAGCACAACTTAATCAGCATCAGTCAGCTATGTGATGAAGGCTACCAGGTGACTGTCAGCAAATCCTTATGTAAGATCAAATCAGAGGACAACACAACTGTGTTGACAAGTAAAAGGAAAGGTAACATCTACTTAGTAGACTTTCTTTCAACAGAAGCAGATATTTGCCTGTTTAATTCTATTTGTAGACCTAATGAGTTATGGCATAAGAGACTAGGGCATATAAACCTTAGAAGCATTGCTAGGATATTCAAGGACGACCTTATTAGAGGACTACCATCTGGCCCCTACAAGTAGGAAGGACTCTGCAGGGCTTGTCAATTAGGCAAGCAAACCAAAAATAGTTTCAAGTCACTTAATAAGAGTGATTCACCTAGGATTTTGTATCTGTTACACATGGATCTTTTTGGACCCATTACAGTACAAAGCTTAGGAGGGAAATCTTACACTTTAGCGGTTGTAGATGACTTCTCTAGATTCACATGGGTGTTCTTTCTGAGGAAGAAGTCTGATTACTTTAAGTGTTTGACATAGTTTCTCAAATGCATACAGACTGAGTTCAATACTCATATTGCCCTGATCAGAAGTGATCATGGGACAGAGTTTGATTCTCTTCTTATGCAAGAGTTCTGTCAGAGTGAAGGGATCAGGCACACTTTCTCAGCTCCTAGAACTCCTCAACAAAATGGGATAGCTGAAAGGAAAAATAGAACCCTTATTGAATCTGCCACTACATTGTTGTCAGATGCTCACCTTCCTCTATCCTTTTGGGCAGAGGCAGTGAACACCTCCAACTATATGTTGAACAGAAGTTTAATATATAAACTAAAGGGCAAGACTCCCTATGAATTACTCAAAGGGAAGAAACCTAAATTAGATTATTTTAGAATTTTTGGTTGTTTCTGTTATATTCACAATAATGACAAGAAATATTTAGCAAAATTTCAAGCTAAAGCTGATGGAGGAGTGTTTCTGGGATACTCCATGATCAGTAATGCTTATAGGGTATATAATAAATCAACTCGCAAAATTGAAGAATCTGTTCATATATCTTTTGATGAATCTAACATGTCTTTCAAGGAGAAGAATACTTCTACCATAAAACCTTTGCAGTTACACTCTCTTGCAGAAGACTTGGACAGGTTACAAATCATTCAAAAAGAGGAAAGCAGTGAAGATGAAGAAGAAATTCCACATCTTGAAGAGAAACTTCTTGAAGAGCCAGTTGTTGTACCACTAGAGGAAACAACAACACAGGTTGGTGAACAATCAACACCCCCTGTTGATTTAGTAACATCAAGAGACCATCCAATTTCCCAAGTGATTGGAGACATCTCAGCTGGTGTGCAAACCAGAAATCAGGTCAACAAAAACCTGATGCACACTTGCTTCCTTTCTCAAATTGAACCTCAATCCATTCAAGATGCAGAGCAAGATCCACACTGGATCATTGCAATGCAAGAAGAGTTGCATCAATTTGAAAGGAACAAAGTTTGGGAACTAGTACCAAGTCCTAAGGATCACTTCATTGTTGGAACAAAGTGGATGTTCAGAAATAAGTTGGATGATCAAGGAGTCGTTGTAAGGAACAAGGCAAGGCTAGTTGCTCAAGGGTACTCTCAAGAAGAAGGAATAGATTATGACCAGACTTTTGAACCAGTTGCAAGGTTGGAGGCTATAAGAATCTTCTTAGCATATGCAGCACACAAAGGTTTCAAATTATACCAGATGGATGTAAAGAGTGCTTTTCTCAATGGAGATATCAAAGAAGAAGTCTATGTTAGACAACCTCCAGGTTTTATCTCTTCAACTCATCTTGATTATGTTTTCAAGTTGCATAAAGCATTATATGGTATAAAGCAAGCTCCTAGAGCATAGTATGAGACCCTAGCATGCTTTCTTATGAAAAATGAGTTTATAAGGGGTAGAGTAGACCAAACTCTTTTTATTAGAACCCATAAGTCACATACCCTACTAGTACAAATCTATGTAGATGATATTATATTTGGTTCTACTGATTCAAATTTGTGCAGAAGGTTCTCCAACCTAATGCATTCTAAATTTGAAATGAGTAGCATGGGTGATCTATCCTTCTTTCTAGGATTGTAAATCAAGCAACATGCTGAAGGCATATTTATTTCTCAAACCAAGTATGCAAAAGAATTGGTTAAGAAATTTGGTATGTCTGAAGCATCATGCATGAAAACACCTATGCCTACTAATGATGTATTGGATGTTGATGAACGTGGGAAACCTGTTGATCAGACAACATATAGAGCAATGATTGGCTCTTTATTGTACCTTACATCTAGTAGACCTGACATAATGTTTGTTACATGTATATGTGCTAGATTCCAAGTGAGCCCTAGAGAGTCACACCTAACCTTAGTAAAAAGGATTCTCAGGTATGTAAAAAGTTGTCCAAATCTAGGTCTCTGGTATCCAAAAGATTCAGCATTTGACTTAACTGGATTTTCTGATGCTGATTATGCTGGATGCAGAATAGACAGGAAAAGCACCAGTGGAACTTGTCAGTTTCTTGGTGAGAGACTTGTCTCCTGGTTTTGCAAGAAACAAACATCTGTGTCAACTTCAACTGCTGAAGCTGAATATATGGCTGCAGGTAGTTGTTGTTCACAAATCTTGTGGATTCAAAACCAACTCCTAAACTATGGCTATAACTTAGAGAAGTCAAAAATATTTTGTGATAATACCAGTGTTATTTCTATAGCCCAAAATCCAGTCTTCCATAGTAGGACAAAACACATAGAAATTAGGCATCACTTTCTAATGGATAATGTTGAGAAAAATAAAATTGAACTTCAATATATCCCAACTGATTTGCAAAGGCAAGATATTTTCACCAAACCCTTAGATGAAAAGAAACACACCTTCTTCCTAAATCAGTTAGGAATGTTAGATGGAGGAAGTCTAAAATAAAGATCCAACATTTTGAAACTCTAAAAATTGACCAAGACTAGGCAAATATCTTAATTTTTCTAGTGACTAGAGTGTTTCTGATCTTTGAACTGCGCTCGACGATTTTCCCCAGATCGTCGAACAGAGATCGACGCTTTCCGAAATCGTCGACCAGAGTTCAGCGCTTCTCAGATAGTGCTAAACTATCTCTCCAGGTCAGCGATCGTCGAACACAGCTCACGATTTTGTTTTCTGAACTATCGTCGAATGGAGCTCGACACTCTCCAATATTGTCGAATGGAGATCGACGCTATTGATGACCTTTCAGTTTCCCTTAGAAGCCCAGATCGTCGAATTTAGTTCAACGATCTTTCCTTTTCTGCGTCGAACCCTAATATAAAACTCTTTTTTCGGTCATCGTTCTCCGTTGCGCTTTCATACTTTCTGCAAATTTTCTCTTTCCCTCCAAACTTCTCTACACTTGGTCGTTTGGTTGTTTATTTTTTGCAGGAATCAATGGTCGTCTCAGTTGCAATCCTGGTCGCGATGAAATTTGATGCAGGTTTTGACATAGACATGGACTCATTCAATAACAGCGATCAAATTTTCCAGGACATTATGAACCTTTTCAAGGAACAACAGCTAGTTACAATAATGACTAACAGGATAAAATTAGTTGCAGATGAGATCAAAGAATGGGTGTCTACTGCCCATAACTTGGATCAAAATACAGTAATTGGAACAATTTCAGGAACACAGGTATCCCTAACACCGGCTGCTTTGACAGAGATTTTTCAATTGAAATCTGTAGAAGAGTCTGTTGAACTTTCTGGAGAGGAATTTTTTGCGATGCTTGAAATGATGGGTCATTCAGATGCAAACCCTAGCAAGCTGCTGAAGAAAAATCTATCTGTGGAGTACAGATTCTTAGTTGATGTGGTTGGAAAGGTTTTGTTGGCCAAACACTCAGCCCATGATACCATCTCCAGGTATCAGCTCTGCTTGATGGGTGCCCTTGTGGATAAGAAACAACTGAATTGGGGAGAAATCTTCTTTGACCTAATTAAGAAGAAGATTAACAAATATTTTGTTAATTTTGGAAGAATACTAGGGCTATTTCTTCAGAACAGATGCTCTGCTAGTTTCAAATGGGATGCACATTAATGCCTCCAAGAGGCTCACCTGTGCCCTGTTTGGCAAATGGGATAGGCAAATAGTGAAGCCCAGCAGACCCTCTGCATCTACTACTTCAGGCACAAGGACTACTGCAGTCACTTCCCCTCAAGTCTCTGCCCCTGCAGAAGACTTGCCTGTTTATTCTCCTCCTCCTCCACCTCCTGTTTCATCTACACCAGTCACATCCACAATCACCATTTCCACCCCATCTCCAACTTCAATCCATTCTCCAACACCACAGTTCACAGAAGAAACTTTCCATCCTCTACATCAATATCCTCACCTATAGATTGACTCATCATCCCACATCCCATCCTTCAATCTTATAGATGATTCCTTTATGGATGATTCTCCCTCGTCCCCAGCTGAGCCACCATCTTCATCCACATCTTATCAACAACTACTGCAAGATATCATTGCACAACCATCTTTCACACCATCTATTTCAATTCCATTATATTCTATTTCCACAATTTCCATCTCTCAACCTTTATTTCCACCATCCACCAGTTCTCCTCCAACATCTTCAGCTGCCTCACCTTCAATTCCTACCTCTACTCAAGTTCATCTTGAGCAAGTAGATATTCTAGCTCTAGCAGACAGGCTCTATTAGCTGCTAGCTCCCATGCTATCACTCTTGATGGAGACCTCCTTGGCTCCTCTTCTAAAAACAGTCCAAGAACTGTCTGCCAGGCTCTCCTCTCTTCTTCCTTCTCAGGCAATCCCTTCTAATGGGTGCATTGATCCAGTTGCCACTGAATCTAGGTAGGGGGAGATGCCTCATGAAGAGGAAAGATTGCCTGCTGCTGCTGCTGCTGTTACTTCAGTCCAGGATCAAGCTTCAATACCTCCAATTGCAGTTATCACAGTGGACCTCAGGTCACTGTTATCAGATTTTGATTCTATTTATTTCAGCTGTCTTCTAGAGCACACTGTAGTCCAGCAATTTGAGGATCTCTCTAAGGCCATTATTCCCATCTCCAGTTGTGATACCAGCTTAATAAGCTCCTATATAAATTCCATATATACTGCTGAGCCTTCTATTTTTGTTGATCTTACTGCTGCTGCTCCTACTGCAAATGTTGTTGTTTCTGTTAGTTCTGATGTTGCTGATGCTTTAGTTTCTGAGGACATACATATGACAGAGGCACTTATTTTTGAGCCTACTGTTACTGCTGCTAATGCTCCTTCTGTTACTGATGATGTACCTTCTATTTCTGAAAGTGTTGTTGCTGAAAGTGTTGTATCTGAACCTGATGTTGTATCTGAATCTACTGTTATAACTTCTTCTGCCAGTATTGCTTCTACTCTTCCTCATGCTGTTGCTGCTACTACTATTGCTGTTCCTACTGTCTCTCCTGCTCAGTCATAACAACAGATAGATTATCTCAAAAATATTGATGCAGTGTATGACAACCGTCCAAGCTCAGATAGTGATCAGTATAGGACTGATTCAGATGACTCCTCTGCTACTATTGCAAGGAAAAGGAAAGTCAGAAGCAAAGCAATGAAAAGGGTTCCTCCAGCCAAAGTGAAAGACACAAATGATATTCCTTACTACATTCTGCATAACTGTCCTATCACAGAACATTGGATGCAATATTCCAAAAATCAACTGAAGACAATGAAGAAAAAAAGAAAGTATGATAAAGGATCCTCTCAGTTCAATCATCCTCCTCCTCCTCCTCCTTCACAAGGTGCAGGTGCAAGTGGAAGCTCTACATCTCAACCTTCTGCCAGAAGCCAATCCTCCTATCAACCTCAAGGAAGATCCCAATACAGAGGAAGCCAATCTAGAGGAGGCTATCAGTCAAGGAGAGGAAATTACAGAGGAAACCAAAGAGAATTTCAAGTTTATTCTAAAGGCTATTCCAGGCAACATCCATATTCAAGGGAAGGACAAGGTCCATCTGATACAACCTCTGGTCCCTTTCCTTACAAACTCAAAGAACTAGTCTCCTCCGGAACTCCTCCAGACAATCCCTCCAATAGATATGAGCCTCCAGTTACTTTTGAGGATCCAAAAAACAATCCTACTTCATGGACAGCTAGGATGAAAGAATTGGCTGCTTTGGATCAGATTAAGAAAGCTAGAGAACAAGGCAAAGACACTTCCAGTATAACCACCTTACCAGATCAAAGGAAAAAGAAACTTGAAAGATATTCATCCAGTAAGTTCTTTGATTCAGAAAGCTACATGTGTAACATCCCATGTTACTTCTAGACCCCTTAACTCAGATTGGGTTGGACATGGGGTGGAGTTAGGGTGGATTTACATAGGGCCCACTATAGGGTTCGAGTCAAATCAGGTCAAAATAGCCCAAAATGGAATCATAGGTACACATTGTGTAACGTCCCGAATCGCTCTAGGCCCCTAGTGTGTGTGTTTTGAGTCAGGAGGGTTGACTCGAGTCCTGAGAAGTTCCGGGAATTTGACTGCACTTGTGGTGACATGGAGAAATCAGTGTAAAAAGACATGGGTAGCGACACGGGTAGCGACACGGGCGTGTCCCTACCCGTGTGCGTCGAGTTGAGCTCGACGAGCCGTGTCGAGATCGTCGAACTGTGTCGACACCAGGTGACACGGGTAGTGACACGGCCGTGTCCCTACCCGTGTGCGTCGAGATGATCTCGACGAAGCGTGTCGAGATCGTCGAGATGCGTCGACATAGTCGAGCGGGGGACACGGGCGTGTCCCTACCCGTGTGCGTCGAGTTGAGCTCGACGAGAAGTGTCGAGATGCAACCCGAGAAGTACACGGCCAATGACACGGCCAGGCACACGGCCGTGTCATGTGAACACGGGTCGGGACACAGGCGTGTCCCTACCCGTGTCAAACATTGAACCGACATGGAAACCGCCACGGCCGTTTCGCGGAAGCAGGACACGGGTACGGACACGGCCGTGTCCCTACCCGTATCATATTTTGTTTATAAGGGGGAGATAAAACCCTAGCCGTTTTTCATTCTCATTTCCTTCCCCTATTTCCTGTGAGAGCTCCTGGTGAGAGGAAACTGCAGGAGCAAGTTCTACCGAAGGGGATCCGCCATCGCCGTGAAAGAGAAGATGCCGCCAAGGAGAACTACGCGATCCATGGCCGGAAATGGTGGTACCGCTGGAGCCAACGTGAGTTTCCTACCCTCTCCCTTGGTGCTAGATCTTAGATATTTAGGAGAGACATCGGTTCAAGAGAGCTTGATGGAGAGGAGAAGATTTCTAGGTTTGGCAATGCTAGGATTTGAATCCTAGATTTTAGATCTCTTCAACCCTTCCCCTTTTCTTCAATACGACGATGGGTGAATGGTTTCGTGAGGAGTTTTGGCCCTTGAGGTTGAATAAGGGAGGAGGACATTTCTGGAAAATTTAGGAAGGATCGCTTGAGGAGGAAGACGGACCGATGCCGTTCATTTTCTTTAAGATGCGCGCAGAATCTGTATTCTGCGCGCAGCGATCTTCTAGGCCATTTACTTGTAGGATATGTGCCGATCTGGGATTTTGGCTAAACACGAAAGTTGTAGCCCTCGGAAATACCTTTCCAACGAGTGGTTGCACGACTTCAGGTGATGTCTGTGGCCCCAGGAAAACCTAATCGAGTTTGCTGTCCGGCAATTCCTGTACACAGAAATTGTGTTTTGTGCGCAGTGAACTTTGAAGACGATTTCGAGTAAGTTATTTTCAGATCTGGGTTGTGACATGAATATGAAAGTTGTAGATCATGGAAGTACCTTTCCAACGAGGGGTTACACGCCTCCACCGGATTCCTGTAACTTCAGGAAACTCCGATCGAAGTTGCTGTCCAGTGCTAATCCTGCGCTGAAATTCTGGGTCTCTACATACATTGTGGATTTGAAATTGGTGGATCCAATGTCGCAATTAATTCGTGGTTTTGGTGAAATAATTTTATGTTAACCACCAAAGTGTTATGGATGATAATATTTACTGTTTTAGAATTCAATTTATTATTGCAAGATAGCTTGAGGCCTGTTGATTTTCTTATGTTTAATTGGATTGATTTGATAATACTTCGGTAGGTTGCCGTAAGAGCAAATCTTGTTTATATCATGTTGAAATCACTTGGGATGATATATAGATGGGTAACCCATGGCCATGCATATGTTATATATCGGATTGAATATAGGAGTCCAACAATAGTGGGTCGTCTCCTATTGGCATCTTATAGTAAATGTGCAAGTGCGGTGTTGACCGCCACCTGTTCTGGTCGTGTTGAGGTAAGGTGTGGATGGATGGTCGGGCTGTGTCCTCGTGCTCACTCCGAGGCCCCTTCCATGGTATGATGAGGTTGTGAATTGCATGTGGTGTGAGTCGACACGTGGTGTCGTAATCCTGGGTTAAGGATAGTGTGGCAGGTCTACGGGCTCGCCAGTCGCCACACCGACGGGAGTTGGCAGTTAGACTTGGTCAGTTTGGGCTGTGTCCTCGGTGTTCACGTCCCGAGGCCCCTCCGACCATGTGAACGGTTGGGCTGTGTCCTCGTGCTTTCTTCCGAGGCCCCTTCCGGGTCACGCAAGGCCAGTTCGGGCTGTGTTCTTGGTGCACATCTACCCAAGACCCCGCTGGGCCATAGTACGCATGGGCTCCGCTGTTGTGTTCTTAGCGTTGAGGCGTACGGAGGCCTAGGTGAAGTACTGTGATACCTGCCTAGTAGTAGAAGTGACCGTTCTACTGTCACCGCCTGGCCACGGCGGCTGATGCCTGAGAGGTTAGCTACCTGCTCGAAAAGTGGGAACTATAGTCTGTGTCGACATAGCAATTGCATGGGTGTGCATGGGTGAGTCATTGCATAGCATTCATAGCATTTCATATCATTGCACCACAAGATCCTCATCGTATAAGTTTGTATGGGCACTCTTATACGACGAGTTACTTCTATGTAACCCGATCCTTAACTTATAAGTTTGTATGGGCATTCTTATAAGTTAAGTTACTTTCCTGCTGTTACTTATACTTGCTAGTTTAGTGTAGCTTTTACATAAATGCTGATTATGATGCTGTTACTCTTACACTACTGCCACCTGCTTGTACTTCCTTTACTTGCATACTTGTTATATACTATACTCTTGTTCCTTTTCTCCGCCCGGTGCCGAGGAGTCGCCGGGGGAGCGGATGTGAAACCACTTAGTCGTTTCGACTAACGGTTGCTACGTCTTCCTTTTTAGGAGGTCACGCCGTAGGTAGAGCAGCCGCAGACTACGCAGCAGGACAGCCAGGCCAGGGAGATAGGGCCTGAAGTGACGGTGCCATCGATGCCGTCGGTTACCGATGTTAGTTCTATTACTCTGTTGTAGCCCGTTTGGGCAATGTTTAGCTGTGCTCTGATATATTGTAGAAGCATGTTTTAGCTTCTCATTATTGATGTATTTGGACATTATAACTTAGTGTGGATTTTGACTTCTCTTGCTTATTTATTTGGTTGGGTTGGCATGATATATTGATATTGTTGTAGCCGGCGGAATAGGCGTCTTGTGGTACAGGTTAGCCCGTGTGCTAATGCTACCGCAAGGCGGCTGTTCCGGGCATAAGACTCCCCCTTCGTGCCGTGTTTTGGGATCCGGGTAGGGGGAGTTTTACAAATGGTATCAGATTGCCACGATCCTCAACTAAGAAGTCATTCAACAATGGTGCCACCCCCATTTGGTTTGTCAGTTTGGGGACAAGCTGACTTAGCGGAAGCAGTGGTGTGCCCATATGTAATTCACATTAAGTTTGTCCAACTTTGACCCTACGATTAGCCAACCTGACCTTGGGTACATACCTTTATACGTCGATCTTCCAAGTTTGGACGACCCCAAGTATGTAAAACTATGGTATAAAGTCTTGCGAGATCCCCTCGGGCAAGCACTTTTGTTTATAGCGGATTTTGAATCTAACGGAGAAAATAGACATGCCAGATTTCCTAGGGCAACCACTTTTGTTTATAGGAGATTTGTGCTTGGTGGAGATAATAGATATGGTAAAGTGGTTGGGAGCGGGTCTTTTGGGTGTTCAGATAAGCGTTAAGAGACTCGCTGAAGGAGTGATTGAAGCGGGACCCAGCTCAAAGACGAGGACTACGAGGAAGAAATTAAGCATTCGTCCTTAGTCTGCCTAAGTTTTTCTTGGAATCTGGCTTGAGCATTCACAATCTTGATACTAAGGCGTAATGGTTAGTGAGAAACCGGCCTACACTCTATTCGATATCGGTGCCTCACACTCCTTTGTGTCCGAGGATTTCATAAAAGACATGGGGGGTGTACAGTACTTTACCGGCATAGCCCGACGAGTACGCCTTCCGGATGGCTCGGAGATGATCGCAACCGCCAAGTGCGAGTTGGAGTTATTTATTGATGGGAAGGCCTTTGATACACCGGCCACGGTTTTGAGAATGTCGGAGTTCGACATCATTTTGGGCATGGCATGGCTGGATTGGCACTTCGCGAGGATCGACTGCGCGGAGAAGCGGATCTATTTGAGACATGGAGACTCTGACGTCATCTTCCAAGGTATTGGCTTCGCGCCCCGCATGATGTTATCTTCCGTCCAGGTTGTAAAAGCTCATATGAAGGGGGACGAGGTCTTCATGATCTGGTTAGAGTTGAAGGATAGGCTTACCTCCGCCCCCATCCTTGCTCTTCCGTCGGGGAAGGAAGGATTCCAAGTTTACACGGACGCATCATATCAAGGGATGGGTGCGGTGCTGATGCAGCACGGGCACGTGATCGCTTATGCTTCAAGGCAGTTAAAGAAACATGAAGTTAATTACCCGGTTCATGATTTGGAGCTGGGAGCAGTGGTGTTCGCTTTGAAGGTCTGGAGGCATTACCTATATGGCGTACACTGCGAGATCTTTTCCGATCACAAGAACTTGAAGTATGTCCACACTCAGAAGGAGTTGAACATGAGACAACGACGGTGGTTGGAATTTCTATGCGACTATGAGTTCACCCTGAACTACCACCCCGGGAAAGCGAACTCGGTAGCCGATGCCTTGAGTAGGAAAGCGCCAGGCTCTAGCCCAGAGTCTCGGTTGATGAGTATGGAGTTGGCTCGGATGGTCGAAGAGATGGAAATTACTCTAGTATTCAAGGCTCCTTCGACAGAGTATGCGGAGTATTTGGCCAACATGAGCATAGTTTGTGATATCCGAGATCGGATTCGGGTGGAGCAAGGTATGGATTCGGCCTTGGCCCCGGCAATCAAGGCAATTGAAGATGGGACCACCGATGAGTACACACTCAAAGACGGTCTCGTTTATCTTCGAGGCCGACTTTATATTCCCAAGGGCGGCAAAATTCGGGAGGATATATTGAGAGAGGCGCATTCCTCTCAATATTCAGTGCACCCGGGTATTGCTAAGATGTACGTCGGACTGCGGAAGACCATGTGTTGGCCGGGAATGAAGAAGGATGTTCGCTACTATGTTACACATTGCGAAGCATGCCAAAGGGTGAAGGCTGAATGCAGGAGTCCCGGTGGTTTGTTGCAGTCTTTGCCAATTCCCGAATGGAAGTTTGAGGATATCTCTATGGACTTTGTCCATGGGCTACCTCGCTCACACTCCGGGAATGATTCGGTGTGGGTTATTGTGGATCGACTAACAAAGGTGGCCCGGTTCATTCCAATGAAGAAGGAAGCACACGTGGATGTTTTGGTACGCCTTTTTGTGGAGCAATTTGTACGGTATCATGGCGTGCCCCAGACAATTGTTTCGGATCGGGATGGTCGGTTTACATCCAATGAGTGGAAGGCGGTACAGGCGTATTTGGGCTCACGCCTAACCTTTAGTACCGCATTTCATCCTCAGACAGACGGGCAGTCAGAGCGGACCATCAGAACACTGGAGGATTTATTAAGGTTATGTGTGTTGGACAGAGGAGAGCCGTGGGAAAGACTCCTGCCCCTGGTGGAATTCTCCTACAATAATAGTCATCAAGCGAGCATCGGTATGGCGCCCCATGAAGACCTTTACGGAAGAAGGTGTAGGACCCCCTTGTCTTGGGTGCAGGATGAAGATCCGAAGGCATTGGGAAATGAATTTATAGATGATACTGATGTGACTGTCAGATTGATAAGAGACCGCATGTTGGAGGCTCAATGTCGACAGGCAAAATATTACAATAAAAAGCACGGGATGGTGGAGTTCCAAGTGGGCGAAAAAGTGTTCCTTAAGATTCGGCCGATGCATGGAGTGTCGCGGGTGCGGGGAGTGAAAAAGCTCAGCCCAAGGTATGTTGGGCCCTATACTATATTGGAAAGAATTGGCCCGTTGGCCTATCGGTTGGAGTTACCACCGGAACTAGAAAATCTTCACGACGTGTTCCATGTATCGTCGCTTCGAAAAGCACTATTGCGGCCCGACCAATTTATTCCCACTACTGATGGTGCAGTGGCGTCGGATAGATCTGTGCGACTAGAGCCGGTGCGGATTGTTGACAGCGAGACAAGAACATTACGCCGCAAAAGTGTCCCCTTAGTGAAGGTGCTATGGTTGAATCATGGGAAGGAGGAGTACACCTGGGAGCCAATGGATTTGATGCAGCAACGCTACCCGGAGTTGTTTGCCCAAGGTAGTCTTATTTAAAAACGTATGATAAATTTCCTGTTAAGCTTTTTTTTTCACACAGCCTAAGCCTGATTTCGGGTACGAAATCTTTTATTTTGTTTATAGGATTTGTAACGTCCCGAATCGCTCTAGGCCCTTAGTGTGTGTGTTTTGAGTCAGGAGGGTTGACTCGAGTCCTGAGAAGTATCGGGAATTTAACTGCACTTGTGGTGACATGGAGAAATCAGTGTAAAAAGACATGGGTAGCGACACGGGTAGCGACACGAGCGTGTCCCTACCCGTGTGCGTCGAGTTGAGCTCGACGAGCCGTGTCGAGATCGTCGAACTGTGTCGACACCAGGTGACACGGGTAGTGACACGGCCGTGTCCCTACCCGTGTGCGTCGAGATGATCTCGACGAAGCGTGTCGAGATCGTCGAGATGCGTCGAGATAGTCGAGCGGGGGACACGGGTAGTGACACGGGCGTGTCCCTACCCGTGTGCGTCGAGTTGAGCTCGACGAGAAGTGTCGAGATGCAACCCGAGAAGTACACGGCCAATGACACGGCCAGGCACACGGCCGTGTCATGTGAACACGGGTCGGGACACGGGCGTGTCCCTACCCGTGTCAAACATTGAACCGACATGGAAACCGCCACGGCCGTTTCGCGGAAGCAGGACACGGGTACGGACACGGCCGTGTCCCTACCCGTGTCATATTTTGTTTATAAGGGGGAGATAAAACCCTAGCCGTTTTTCATTCTCATTTCCTTCCCCTATTTCCTGTGAGAGCTCCTGGTGAGAGGAAACTGCAGGAGCAAGTTCTACCGAAGGGGATCCGCCATCGCCGTGAAAGAGAAGATGCCGCCAAGGAGAACTACGCGATCCATGGCCGGAAATGGTGGTACCGCTGGAGCCAACGTGAGTTTCCTACCCTCTCCCTTGGTGCTAGATCTTAGATATTTAGGAGAGACATCGGTTCAAGAGAGCTTGATGGAGAGGAGAAGATTTCTAGGTTTGGCCATGCTAGGATTTGAATCCTAGATTTTAGATCTCTTCAACCCTTCCCCTTTTCTTCAATACGACGATGGGTGAATGGTTTCGTGAGGAGTTTTGGCCCTTGAGGTTGAATAAGGGAGGAGGACATTTCTGGAAAATTTAGGAAGGATCGCTTGAGGAGGAAGACGGACCGATGCCGTTCATTTTCTTTAAGATGCGCGCAGAATCTGTATTCTGCGCGCAGCGATCTTCTAGGCCATTTTCTTGTAGGATATGTGCAGATCTGGGCTTTTGGCTAAACACGAAAGTTGTAGCCCTCGGAAATACCTTTCCAACGAGTGGTTGGACGACTTTAGGTGATGTCTGTGGCCCCGGGAAAACCTAATCGAGTTTGCTGTCCGGCAATTCCTGTACACAGAAATTGTGTTTTGTGCGCAGTGAACTTTGAAGCCGATTTCGAGTAAGTTATTGTCAGATTTGGGTTGTGACCTGAATATGAAAGTTGTAGATCATGGAAATACCTTTCCAACGAGAGGTTACACGCCTCCACCGGATTCCTGTAACTTCAGGAAACTCCGGTCGAAGTTGCTGTCCAGTGCTAATCCTGCGCTGAAATTCTGGGTCTCTACATACATTGTGGATTTGAAATTGGTGGATCCAATGTCGCAATTAATTCGTGGTTTTGGTGAAATAATTTTATGTTAACCACAAAAGTGTTATGGATGATAATATTTACTGTTTTAGAATTCAATTTATTATTGCAAGATAGCTTGAGGCCTGTTGATTTCCTTATGTTTAATTGGATTGATTTGATAATACTTCGGTAGGTTGCCGTAAGAGCAAATCTTGTTTATATCATGTTGAAATCACTTGGGATGATATATAGATGGGTAACCCATGGCCATGCATATGTTATATATCGGATTGAATTTAGGAGTCCAACAATAGTGGGTCGTCTCCTATTGGCATCTTATAGTAAATGTGCAAGTGCGGTGTTGACCGCCACCTGTTCTGGTCGTGTTGAGGTAAGGTGTGGATGGATGGTCGGGCTGTGTCCTTGTGCTCAATCCAAGGCCCCTTCCATGGTATGATGAGGTTGTGAATTGCATGTGGTGTGAGTCGACACGTGGTGTCGTAATCCTGGGTTAAGGATAGTGTGGCAGGTCTACGGGCTCGCCAGTCGTCACACCGACGGGAGTTGGCAGTTAGACTTGGTCGGTTTGGGCTGTGTCCTCGGTGTTCACGTCCCGAGGCCCCTCCGACCATGTGAACGGTTGGGCTGTGTCCTCGTGCTTTCTTCCGAGGCCCCTTCCGGGTCACGCAAGGCCAGTTTGGGCTGTGTTCTTGGTGCACATCTACCCAAGACCCCGCTGGGCCATAGTACGCATGGGCTCCGCTGTTGTGTTCTTAGCGTTGAGGCGTACGGAGGCCTAGGTGAAGTAGTGTGATACCCGCCTAGTAGTAGAAGTGCCCGTTCTACTGTCACCGCCTGGCCACGGCGGCTGATGCCTGAGAGGTTAGCTACCTGCTCGAAAAGTGGGAACTATAGTCTGTGTCGACATAGCAATTGCATGGGTGTGCATGGGTGAGTCATTGCATAGCATTCATAGCATTTCATATCATTGCACCACAAGATCCTCATCGTATAAGTTTGTATGGGCACTCTTATACGACGAGTTACTTCTATGTAACCCGATCCTTAACTTATAAGTTTGTATGGGCATTCTTATAAGTTAAGTTACTTTCCTGCTGTTACTTATACTTGCTAGTTTAGTGTAGCTTTTACATAAATGCTGATTATGATGCTGTTACTCTTACACTACTGCCACCTGCTTGTACTTCCTTTACTTGCATACTTGTTATATACTATACTCTTGTTCCTTTTCTCCGCCCGGTGCCGAGGAGTCGCCGGGGGAGCGGATGTGAAACCACTTAGTCGTTTCGACTAACGGTTGCTACGTCTTCCTTTTTAGGAGGTCACGCCGCAGGTAGAGCAGCCGCAGACTACGCAGCAGGACAGCCAGGCCAGGGAGATAGGGCCTGAAGTGACGGTGACATCGATGCCGTCGGTTACCGATGTTAGTTCTATTACTCTGTTGTAGCCCGTTTGGGCAATGTTTAGCTGTGCTCTGATATATTGTAGAAGCATGTTTTAGCTTCTCATTATTGATGTATTTGGACATTATAACTTAGTGTGGATTTTGACTTCTCTTGCTTATTTATTTGGTTGGGTTGGCATGATATATTGATATTGTTGTAGCCGGCGGAATAGGCGTCTTGTGGTACAGGTTAGCCCGTGTGCTAATGCTACCGCAAGGCGGCTGTTCCGGGCATAAGACTCCCCCTTCGTGCCGTGTTTTGGGATCCGGGTAGGGGGAGTTTTACACATTGACCCTGCCACTATGACCCTAACCCTAAAAGCAATCTGTAACACCTCCCCTGTAGTGGACGTATAATATGGGTCCGGCCGGGGCCCCACAACATACGAACGCCACAGCTTTAGTATTATAAGTTGATATAGCTACCCAAACTCAAAACACTTGCACAACACAGCGGAAAACCAAGCACAACTAGAAGTTATCCACTAACCAAAAGAGTAATCAAATGGCCTTAAGGCCTTACATCAAATGTCCATAGAAAAGTAGTACAACAAACATGAATGTGCTCAGCACTCCTAGTCTACCTCGGCATGCAAGCCGGACAAAAATAGTCTCAAACAAACATCATCATCACTGAAGAGCTACAAAAGAGGGAAAAACACTTCATGGGGCTTAGGCCTTTCTGGCCGGCGTGCTAGCTCCTACATGTGATCCTTGACCTGTAAGATTTATTAGTAACGTGGGTCAGCAAAGGCTGACCTCAAACTGTGTAACAACACATCTCCTCCCGGCCGCCCCTAACGGACCCCGGGGAACCCTCCAACCTGCAAGTCAGCACTTCATATGCAATATAAACATCTATAAATAGAAAAGCATTAACACAGGTTTGGATGTCTCAATCAACAAACATGTTCTCTACTGGTTGAGCATATAAAGAAAGGGCCTACTATGCAACATGGATGCAACACCCGGGATTCACCCAAGGTACCCTACAGCGTATGCATCTAGCACAACATCACATCATTTGGGTACTCACATTTCCCCAATTGGCATAAAGCCGCAAACATTGAGGGAGACACAACTCCCTCACACGGCGCACAGGCCGCCACATGGAATTCTTGCCAAGGCCCCACCCGCTCGTGGGCCTAGCCCCGGGCTTGCCTGCAAGCTCTGACGTCTCATGTCAGGATTCCAACAACCACAGACTGACCGATTCTAAGAAGCCTTGCTGGACCCCACCCGCTCATGGCCTCTTTGCCCGGGCTTGCCCCAAGCTTGGCATTCTCGTCAGTCTCACAGAAGGGGACTAGTCTCACCGGGACACTCTCCACACATGACGCACATGTCACGGGATAGCCAGCCGACCACGGAGACATAGCCACGCCTTGGCACAACACAACCAAGACTAAACACATTGCAATCCCTCTTTGTACCGCAGCGTTCCCGCGCACCAAGGAAAACATCTCCAACTCGTGCGGAGCTAACCTTGTCCACCAAGGAAACCATATCCATTCTCATACGGAGCTAACCTTGTCCCTCAAGGAAACCATCTACCGCCACGAGGAGCTAACCTTGTCCGGGTTCGACTACACGTACCTTTTCAAGCAAATGGGACAATCACCACCACAACACCAACGGCATCTTGCCGCAACGGAAATCTCTACGAATCCCTAAGTTCGTATGCAACATCACCGAGTCGGACTAACGGTCGCGACTACGGCTTCAACCACCATGCCTAATCCACTAGCGAAGCGGATCTCTAATGCAAAATATGCCGGGGATGGACTCAATCAACTCGGAGGTTCCTTTTGAACCTTGGCAAACCAAAGCCCCTCTCATTTGAGAGTTTGGTGCCCAAAACTCTAGAAGAAAACGATGCTAAAAACGTGCATCCTAAAGACCGAGAGGAGAGATGTCGTTACCTTCCGACTCCTCTTCCTTGCCATGGTAAAAAAAAAATATAGCCGGATGGAAAACTTCGCAACGCTCCAAGCTTCACGGATCCGGACTCGGCTCGCGATTTGGAGCTCTGAAACCCTTCCTACAGCCCAAGGCTTCTTCTTCTTCCTCCTTGCTCTAGTTTTCTCAAGAACTTAGAAAGAGAGGACTTGGAGAACAAATGAGGGTTTCCCACCCTAGAGTCGGACTTTACTTCCCAGGAGATGGCCTGAACCATTAGATCCCAAAACCAGAAAAAGAATGGTCGCGATTCGCCTGGAAAATAGAAGACCTGGGCCGAACACGGCCTGGCACACGCCCGTGTCCAGGGCCGGGTGCCTCATTCGCCGTCTCAAATCGACGCGACTGGAATCAGACACGGGCATTCGACACGCCCGTGTTCAATCTGACACGCCCGTGTCCCCAGCGACACGGCCGTGTGGCCTGCCGTGTGTCTCCAACGACACGGCCCCAACACCAACCCGAGAGGTGACACGGCCTGGGACACGCCCATGTCCCAAGCCGTGTGCCAAGTCTCGACACCCGTCGACAGGCTTTGTGTCGACATCGCGGAAAAACATCGAGCGAAGATCGTCGACCAAGCGGGACACGCCCTGTGACACGCCCGTGTCACAGGCCGTGTGCCCCAGTCTCGACACATTGTCGAGCGAAAGTGTCGACACTTGGGCCGAGTGTCGACACGGCCTCGACACGCCCTGCGACACGCCCATGTTGCAGGCTATGTGCCCCACTCTCGACACTCTGTCGAGCACAAAGTGTCGACACTTGGGCCGAGTGTCGACACGGCCTCGACACGCCCTGCGACACGCCCGTGTCGCAGGCCGTGTGCCTCACTCTCGACACTTTGTCGAGCGAAAGTGTCGACACTTGGACCGAGTGTCGACACGGCCTCGACACGCCCTGCGACACGCCCGTGTCGCACGCCGTGTGCCTCCTTCCAGAAATCCAAAAATTTTCCAGAACTGCAGACTGTCCCTGTAGCAAAAACTGGGGTGTTACAACTCTCCCCCACTTAACAGAATTTCGTCCCGAAATTTCAAAACAAAAGGGTACAAAACTTAAATTGTACCTGACAAAAATAGTTCTGGATAGTCTTCTAGCATGGCCTGTTCTCGCTCCCACGAGAACTCCTCACGACCGCAGTTGTCCCAACGAACTTTCACAAGTTTAACTTCTTTATTCTGCAACTGCCGAATCTCCGAATCTTCTATAGCGATTGGAAGGATTTGCGTCCTCAAGTCTTCCTCAATCGGCACCGATGCCGGCTCAATCACCACGCTAGCCTCCACCAGGGCTTTCCTCAACACGGAGACGTGGAAGACGTCATGTAATCCACTCAAATCTGCGGACAATGCCAACCGATAAGCTGCTTCTCCTACCCGCTCAACAATTTCAAAAGGCCCCAAAAACCTTGGACTCAACTTCTTGAGTCGGCGAATCCACGAGACGCCTTTGAACGGCTTGACCTTCAGATAAACCCAATCACCAACTGCAAATTCTAACTTCCGGTGACGAGCATTGAAATATTTTGCTTGTCTGTCTTGCGCCACCTTCATATGCTCTTGGATGGCCCGCACCAACTCACAAGCGTCAACTACCGCATCCTTTCCCAGAAGTTTGGTGTCTCCCGCCTCTGCCCAAGACATTGGCGTTCGACACCGCCTCCCATACAAAGCTTTGTAAGGCGCCATCTTTATGCTTGCTTGAAAACTGTTATTGTACGCAAATTCTACCATGAAGAGGTGATCCTCCCACCTCTTGCCAAAATCAAGAACGCACATTCTCAACATATCCTCCATAGTACGGTTCGTTCTCTCCGTTTGCCCATCGGTTTGAGGATGGAACGTTGTACTGAACTTTAGCTTCGTGCCCAAGCTCTTCTGAACTAATCTCCAGTCCTTGGACGTAAACCGTCCATCGCGATCACTGACTATGCTCTTAGGAATTCCGTGCAGTCGCACAATGTTGCGAACATACAACTCCACCAGCTTCTCCACGCTGTCCTCTTTCCGATTTGGGATGAAGTGAGCCACCTTGGTTAGGCGATCCACGATCACCCAAATGGCATCATTCCCATGCTGCGATCTAGGCAACCCATGCACAAAGTCCATGGAGATGTCCTCAAATTTCCATTCAGGAATTGGAAGGGGCTTCAGGAACCCGCCCGGTTTCTGACATTCGGCCTTCACCAAGGCACATGTTTGGCAACGACTCACATATAAAGCTACATCCCGCTTCAACCCCGGCCACCAAAAGGATTTCTTCATATCCAAGTACATCTTTGTACTGCCTGGGTGAATGGAGTACTTTGAGAAGTGAGCCTCAAACATCAACTCCTCACGGAGATTGCCAAACTGCGGTACACAAACCCTTCCATCCTTTCTCAAGATTCCCCCGATCATCTCCCAGGTGCTGCTCTCGCCCGTTTGAGCCTCCAACACAAAAGGTTGAAACTCCACATCTAATCGAGTCGCTTCCCGAATACGATCGGACAAGTCATTTTGCACTTCAATCCAGTTCAACCGAGCCACGCTAGACTCGCCTCTCGCAACACATTCCAATCCAAGGGACTCCCATTCCCGTACCAACCGCTCATCATGAGCTTCGATCCAATTTCCTTGCCCCGAGTACTTTCTACTCAACGCATCCGCCACCACATTGGCTTTACCAGGCATATACTGAATCGCCACTTCGTAGTATCCAAGAAATTCAACCCATCTGCGTTGCCGCATATTCAAGTCCTTCTGATCCAAGAGATACTTCAGGCTTTTATGGTCCGTGAAGATCTCCACCCTTGCGCCATACACATAATGTCGCCATATTTTCAACGCGAAGATTACCGTCGCCAACTCCAAGTCATGGACGGGGTAATTCCTCTCGTGAGGTTTCAGCTGTCGAGACCCAAAAGCTATTACCTTGCCATGTTGCACCAACACGCAACCCAAACCGCATCCCGATGCGTCACTGAAAATCTGAAATCCATCGGTCCCTTGCGGCAAACTCAGGATTGGAGCCATCATAAGCCTCTCCTTTAGTGCCTCGAATGCCTGACTGCACTCTTGGGTCCACACAAACTTATGGTCTTTGCGAGTGAGAGAGGTGAGGGGTAGAGCTATCTTCGAGAAATTCTCCACGAATCTCCTATAATACCCGGCTAGTCCAAGAAAACTTCGGACTTCCGCCACGGTCCTCAACACCGGCCAATCTCTGATGGCCTCCACTTTCGCTGGATCCACTGCCACCCCATCACCACTAATCACGTGGCCCAAAAATGCCACCTTCTCCAACCAGAACTCGCATTTGGAGAATTTTGCATACAACGCATTCTCCCTCAACACTTGCAAAACCATTGTCAAGTGGGTCTCATGCTCCACTTCCGACTTGGAGTACACCAAGATGTCATCAATGAAGACAACCACAAACGAATCCAAGTAATCCCGAAATACTCGATTCATCAGATCCATGAACACCGATGGTGCGTTCGTCAACCCGAACGGCATCACTGTAAACTCAAAGTGTCCATACCTTGTACCAAAGGCAGTTTTGGGTATGTCCTCATCTCGAATTCGTACCTGATAGTATCCCGACTTCAAGTCCAACTTCGAATATACCACTGACCCCACCAATTGGTCAAACAAATCGTCTATCCGAGGGATCGGATACTTATTATTAACGATCAACTTATTGAGCTCTCGGTAGTCTATGCACAGGCGCATGCTACCGTCTTTCTTCTTTACAAACAACACCGGTGCGCTCCACGGTGAAGAACTGGGTCTAATATACCCTTGCTCCAACAGTTCCTGTAACTGTACCTTAAGTTCCGCCAACTCCTTTGGTGCCATCCTAAATGGAGGACGTGACACCGGTCTAGCCTCCGACACTAACTCGATCGAGAAGTCGATCTCCCGCCGAGGAGGCGCTCCAGGAAGTTCATCCGGAAACACATCCTTGAACTCTGCCACTACAGGCACTACCTCAATAGACAGTTGGGAGAGACGAACCTCCAATAATGCTACAAGCGCTACACCACCCTGGTTAACCGCCCGCACCAACTGCATGGCCGAAATCAGGGAACAGGCCACTCCACAAAGGCCCTCAAATTTGACTTCTGCTTGCCCTTTACTCTTTAGAGTCACTACCTTGGATAAACAATCAATGCTGGTGCGCTGCTCTGCAAGCCAGTCCATGCCCAAAATGACATCGAACTCTACTAATGGTAACACTGCTTCTTCCAGAGCGAAGACAACTCCGTCTAGCTCCCAACAAATGCGCCCTTTAGCCCCGGTGGTCATAGATGACCCATTGGGCATGCGCACTCTCAGCTCTGCTCCCGACGAAAAAGACTCAACTCCTATTCTCCGGATGAAGCTCTCCGCAAGAAAGGAATGCGATGCTCCCGTATCAAACAATACCATAGCGGGGTATCCGGAAACTAACACGAAGCCTACAACATAGACATTACACAAAAGTCTAAAAGGATGAAGCACAAAATTTAAACTTAAATTCTCTTCATACCTGTCACCACATCAGTCTGGCGGATCGCTTCTTGCTGTCCAAGGTTGTAGGCCCTTGGTTGCACCGGTTGGAACCGAGAAGCGCTCGACTCCGCCATCTTTCCTTTCTCTGCAGCACTGGGGCCCGAGCGCACAGACTGCTCCTGCTTTGACTCTTGCCCCGCTCCCCCTTGCTGACAAGCACGGGCTATGTGCCCAACCTTCCCGCAGTTGTAGCACGTCGGCGGTCCCCTAGAGTGGGAACCCCCAGGCGTCCAGTTGCTCCTCTCACCAGATCTGGAAGGGTGAGGCTTCTTCCTCCACCTACTCCCATCAGACTTTCCATGAGATTGGGAAGGCTTCCCTTCCCCTTGCTTGGGAGTAAAACCCTTTTGACGCTGGGTTCGCTCCAGATCATTCTCCAAACTCCTGGCGGCTTCAACTAGCTCATTAAATCCCGCCCTCTTCATGGAGATGAGGGGTTGTCTCAGATTTTCCCTCAACCCTTGGTAGAAGAGGTTATCCCTCTCTACATCATCCGCCATTGTCGTTCCCGCATAACGACCCAATCGGGTGAACTCTTGCACGTACTCATCCACTGTCTTGTCTCGCTGCATTAGATGCAGAAACTGCCTCTGCAGGGCCAATCGTGTTGAAACTGGGATATACCTCTTAAGAAAAGCGTCCCCAAACTCTTCCACTGACAGGGTGCGTCCCGGGAACAGGCGGCCGCTATGGCTCACCCACCACAACTTGGCGTCTCCTTCCAACATGAACGCCGCATACTCCGCTTTCTTTTCCTCTTGCGTCTCTGCCGCCCTTAGTAGTTCTTGAATACGAACCCACCAATCCTCCGCATCCGTTGGCGTTCCAACACCCTTGAAGGACGGGGGATGGAAACTCAGGAAGTACTTCATGTGTCGGTCTCCATGTCCTACCACCACCCTTTCTGCCAAAGGCTCCACTCGCCTGGCTTCTCCGCCTGGCACGGCCGTCGCCGTGTCTGGTGTAGCAGGGGTTGCTACCTGGGCTGCAGCCGCCGCTTGGGCTGCCACCATCGCTTCTGCAAGCATACGGCAGAAGTCGGCCGGGTTTACACCCGTGCCCAAAAGGCCTGGAGCAGTAGCACTGCTCGCCGAGAGATCATCCCTTGCTCTTGAAGTGCCTGCCTCATTGCTTGCACTCTTCAGGAAAACAAGAAATAAGGGATTAGTCTCCAATCTCAAGACTAAAACATAAGGACACTCACGGTCCCGCGTTACTCTTATGTGGATAACTTCTCTACACGCTGACCTTGAATCTAACCTCGCTCTGATACCAAATTGTAACACCTCCCCTGTAGTGGACGTATAATATGGGTCCGGCCGGGGCCCCACAACATACGAACGCCACAGCTTTAGTATTATAAGTTGATATAGCTACCCAAACTCAAAACACTTGCACAATACAGCGGAAAACCAAGCACAACTAGAAGTTATCCACTAACCAAAAGAGTAATCAAATGGCCTTAAGGCCTTACATCAAATGTCCATAGAAAAGTAGTACAACAAACATGAATGTGCTCAGCACTCCTAGTCTACCTCGGCATGCAAGCCGGACAAAAATAGTCTCAAACAAATATCATCATCACTGAAGAGCTACAAAAGAGGGAAAAACACTTCATGGGGCTTAGGCCTTTCTGGCCGGCGTGCTAGCTCCTGCATGCGATCCTTGACCTGTAAGATTTATTAGTAACGTGGGTCAGCAAAGGCTGACCTCAAACTGTGTAACAACACATCTCCTCCCGGCCGCCCCTAACGGACCCCGGGGAACCCTCCAACCTGCAAGTCAGCACTTCATATGCAATATAAACATCTATAAATAGAAAAGCATTAACACAGGTTTGGATGTCTCAATCAACAAACATGTTCTCTACTGGTTGAGCATATAAAGAAAGGGCCTACTATGCAATATGGATGCAACACCCGGGCTTCACCCAAGGTACCCTACAGCGTATGCATCTAGCACAACATCACATTATTTGGGTACTCACATTTCCCCAATTGGCATAAAGCCGCAAACATTGAGGGAGACACAACTCCCTCACACGGCGCACAGGCCGCCACATGGAATTCTTACCAAGGCCCCACCCGCTCGTGGGCCTAGCCCTGGGCTTGCCTGCAAGCTCTGACGTCTCATGTCAGGATTCCAACAACCACAGACTGACCGATTCTAAGAAGCCTTGCTGGACCCCACCCGCTCATGGCCTCTTTGCCCGGGCTTGCCCCAAGCTTGGCATTCTCGTCAGTCTCACAGAAGGGGACTAGTCTCGCCGGGACACTCTCCACACATGACGCACATGTCACGGGATAGCCAGCCGACCACGGAGACATAGCCACGCCTTGGCACAACACAACCAAGACTAAACACATTGCAATCCCTCTTTGTACCACAGCGTTCCCGCGCACCAAGAAAAACATCTCCAACTCGTGCGGAGCTAACCTTGTCCACCAAGGAAACCATCTCCATTCTCATACGGAGCTAACCTTGTCCCTCAAGGAAACCATCTACCGCCACGAGGAGCTAACCTTGTCCGGGTTCGACTACATGTACCTTTTCAAGCAAACGGGACAATCACCACCACAACACCAACGGCATCTTGCCGCAACGAAAATCTCTACGAATCTCTAAGTTCGTATGCAACATCACCGAGTCGGACTAATGGTCGCGACTACGGCTTCAACCACCATGCCTAATCCACTAGCGAAGCAGATCTCTAATGCAAAATATGCCGGGGACGGACTCAATCAACCCGGATGTTCCTCTTGAACCTTGGCAAACCAAAGCCCCTCTCATTTGAGAGTTTGGTGCCCAAAAATCTAGAAGAAAACGATGCTAAAAACGTGCATCCTAAAGACCGAGAGGAGAGATGTCGTTACCTTCCGACTCCTCTTCCTTGCCATGGTAAAAAAAAAATATAGCCGGATGGAAAACTTCGCAACGCTCCAAGCTTCACGGATCCGGACTCGGCTCGCGATTTGGAGCTCCGAAACCCTTCCTACAGCCCAAGGCTTCTTCTTCTTCCTCCTTGCTCTAGTTTTCTCAAGAACTTAGAAAGAGAGGACTTGGAGAACAAATGAGGGTTTCCCACCCTAGAATCGGACTTAACTTCCCAGGAGATGGCTTGAACCGTTAGATCCCAAAACCAAAAAAGAATGGCCGCGATTCGCCTGGAAAATAGAAGACCTGGGCCGAACACGGCCTGGCACACGCCCGTGTCCAGGGCCGTGTGCCTCATTTGCCGTCTCAAATCGACGCGACTGGAATCAGACACGGGCATTCGACACACCCGTGTTCAATCCGACACGCCCGTGTCCCCAGCGACACGGCCGTGTGGCCTGCCGTGTGTCTCCAACGACACGGCCCCAACACCAACCCGAGAGGTGACACGGCCTGGGACACGCCCGTGTCCCAAGCCGTGTGCCAAGTCTCGACACCCGTCGACAGGCTTTGTGTCGACACCGCGGAAAAACGTCGAGCGAAGATCGTCGACCAAGCGGGACACGCCCTGTGACACGCCCGTGTCACAGGCCATGTGCCCCAGTCTTGACACATTGTCGAGCGAAAGTGTCGACACTTGGGCCGAGTGTCGACACGGCCTCGACACGCCCTGCGACACGCCCGTGTCGCAGGCCGTATGCCCCACTCTCGACACTCTGTCGAGCACAAAGTGTCGACACTTGGGCCGAGTGTCGACACGGCCTCGACACGCCCTGCGACACGCCCGTGTCGCAGGCCGTGTGCCTCACTCTCGACACTTTGTCGAGCGAAAGTGTCGACACTTGGACCTAGTGTCGACACGGCCTCGACACGCCCTGCGACACGCCCGTGTCGCAGGTCGTGTGCCTCCTTCCAGAAATCCAAAAATTTTCCAGAACTGCAGACTGACCCTGTAGCAAAAACTGGGGTGTTACACAATCTATGTGAACCAAAAGCCACATCATTGGGTCAACCATTGACCCAAGTTGACTCAAGTCAACCATAACCCAAATTTGGTCAAATCCACACATATAAGCCCAATTAGCCCAAGTGGGGCATCACCATGGTCCAACCCATGTTGGGTGATGACATGGGGTTCATGACCATCAAGTGGGGCCAGCCCACTCATCAAGTTGACCAAGTCAACCCTGTTGGAACACCCTATTACTAATTTGGGTTAGGATCACTATGTCTCTAGGAATCTGTGTTTGACCTTCTGTATAGCTTAATAGGTCAATTAGAATTGAGTCTAAGGGTTAGAAGTCTAAGTTTGGAAGCTGCCCTGAAGACCAAGTTTTTCTGACTGGAGACTAAGTCTAATCGTCGAGCTCAGCACGACGATTCGTCGAACTCCGGTCGACGATCGTCTAGCTCAACTTCTACAGATCGTCGAGCTCCATTCGACGATCGCTGAGCTCAACCTCATAATATCGTCGAGCTCCACTCGACGATCGCTGAGCTCAACTTCACAATATCGTCGAACTCCATTCGACGATCGGTGAGCTCAGGTCGACGATTTTGACTCTGCACTGGATCTTTATCTCTGAGCTCAGTTCGACGATCTTTGAGCTCAGATCGACGATTGTTTTGCTGCTTGAATTTTCCAGTTCGCTGAGCTCAGCTCGACGATAGCAGAGCTCAGTTCGACGATTTCAGTTATCCTTCAGAATTCAAATTCAAATCAGTTAGAAGTTATTCTGTAATTAATTCAGAAGATCTGCTAGCCGTTTTCATTTACTTCTGGACCAAGTTTCAAGGGATTTTTTCAAGGAATAATTCAGTGGACTTTCCTTCAGAAGAAATTATGCAATTAAGGTTGTAATCAATGCAGACCAACGGCTATCTTTGATAGAGTGATATTCTATTCTGGCACAGAGAATAAAAGACAGAATGTTTTTGAATGAAAAGAAGGTGAAATACAGAGATTGACAAGAAGAGGATACACAACTCAGAATACAGAGACTTTTTCAAAATCTTCTGTCAAGGAGAATTCTGTAGAACACTCATCAAAGAGATCAAGCTTTCAAAAATCTTCAGATCTCTTCAGCTCTAAAAGTGTTCAAGGCCAACATCATTTCAAGACTTCAGACACTCAACATTTCAGTCATTGCTGAAATCATCTTTTGCTGGAGTTCTACCTTTGAAGGCCTATCACCCTCAGCAAAGCTCTTATTCCTGAAGATTTCAAGGATTCAGGGGGAGCTTTGACATCAATCCACTTAGTCTTCTTAGTTGATTGAGAAAGAGAAGACTGCCATATACTTTATTCACCCCCCTCTAGAGTATATCAGATCTAGTTTCCCTTTCAAACCCTAAAAGTCAACTTGGTCAACATAAGGCCTAAAGAGAAAAAGGGAGGCCAAGCCTATTCCCAATGGGCAAAGCCCATGAGCCAAGGCCAATGACCAGCCTAAGTGGTTAATGACAGCCCCTACCCCTCTAAAATAGGAGAGAGAGAGTGCATGCATGGGGCATTTTTGGAAATTTGGGGAAAGAGAGGAGAGAGATGGAGGTAAAAGGGGGATGGAGGCCACTTGGCCCTCCTCCTCCCTCCCAAAGCTCAGTTCTGAGCTTAGGAATAATCACCCAGCCAAATTACATCAAAGGAGGTGCCACTTGGAGCGAAGGAGGAGCATCCAAGGTGGTGGCCGAAATTCTCACTACTCAAAACACCATAACGAGAAACCCCACCCCCATTTTGACCTCACCATCAGCTTCATAAGGCCGAGAGGAGTGGAATTCGATATCTGGATCGAAGCTTTTGGTGGAGAAACGAGTTCGGGAGCAAGCTCGCCGGAGAGGAGAAATTCCATGGCCGACCACCGCCGCCGCCGTCGTCGGGCTCCGATCAAGGTCTGTTTCACCTCACCTCTACCCGTGCTAGTTTTCTAGATCTATTAGGCGAGACATCTGACTCAAATGAGTCAGATCCAAGGTGAGCTTTTTCATGGATTTTGGAATTTTGATGGAGTGCAAGTTCGCCGGAAACCGCCGCCTCCGGCCACCATTTTGCCACCAAACGTTGGCCACCACCTCAACGGAGGTGGTGGTGGTGGTAGCCGGCCGTGGAGGCTAAGGGGTGGCCGGGAAATGAGGTTTGAAGGTGCTCCAGGTCGGGGCAATCTCGGCCCTTCGCTGGAGGAAGAAGATGAATGGATGCCCTCCATTATTTCTTTAAGATTCGTGCTTTATTAATATATTAAACTTTAGTATTCTGTCACACTTATTTCTGTATCTTGCGGGCTAATTTTATGCCTCTTGGATAACATTCAGAAACCATGTTCAACATGTAAAATGTAGCCCTAGGTCATACCGTTAATTTGACACCCTAAATTGTAATTTGGAGGTGTAGGGCTCCCTGTAGAGCCATTCTACCAAGACTGGTCTTAGGCTAGGGCAGAATTTCAAAATGATGCCCAAGCCAAACCATTAATCCAATTGGCTCCAAATTTTGGGTGCATGCATATGTTGGGCATATGTAGGCCCTGCCAAAACTTGGGAATTTTTGGAAAAACTTTTCCTATAGTTGTATTCAAAATACATAAAATGAAATTAATGGAATGTTTGGAGTATTAGGGCTCCAAATGGCCCCAAATTTTTGTGGCTTGTCTTTAAGGACATTATAAATATATGTTGTAAATTTCATCAAGTTTGGACCAATTTATGGTGGGTAATCCCACATGCAAATATTGGACATGTTTAGGCTTGGGGTGCCAATAGTAATTTTTGAAATTTTGAGTATTAGGCCCATTTGGATCATGCAAAATTCATGTAATTAATTTCAGTGGCCTATTAGGATGCGTTTTACCCCTCATTGAAATAATGGGATTTTTCTAATCAAAAATCTCATTATTTGGATTTATTGAATTAATATGACTTTTGAAGAATAAATGTTGAAATTAGGTTTGTCACTTAGTTATTTCCCCAAATTTTGTCAAGGACATTATCATGACACTTTGGTAATGAATTCCTTATACCTCCTTTGGAAAATATTCAATATGTGAATTTTGAATTATTTAAGAGATAAATAGAATAATTGAAGAGAAAATTATAAAACTTGGCTGACAGTATTATCCTACCATTCTACAACTTATGAAAATTTCTTGGGTCAGTGGGATCATAATTTATGACACTTCATGTGTAACTTGGCATAGGAAGTTAAGGAAATAAATTAATTAAGAGATTAATTTACCAAGGAAAATTATGAGAATCCATATGATAGTTCCATTAGTCCATACCACCCTAGGATAAATAGTTAGGGGCAAGAGGCTCTAAGAATTGAAAGATTCCATTTTCGGGGTAATAATAGGACATGGTCTGCATATAGCATAAATAGGTCATGCTTTAGGGGATTACTAGAGGATTGATTATCGGAAGAATAAGGGAGTGCAATAGGAATAATCTCTGGAGGGCGGTATTGTCTTAGTGACGGGAGTAAAAGTGCAAGTCTTTAGCTAGCAACTGGATTGGAGGCCGGCGGAGGACCGTCGCCCTTCTAAGAACTTTCTAAGTCATTAGGATTACCAAAGAGTAATAATGAAAGCTGGGGATAAATTAAGGGTAGTCATCAACTAAAGAAAATATCCTTGCGAAAGGGAACTTTGGGCTTCATCCCATCTTGGTTCCTAGTGCCCCCGAGAGCCCTTCACCGGGTATACCCTGAGCAGTCCTGGGATTAACCTTAAATCACTAAGTATAATAACCCGTAGACAAGAGTAGTCTAATAGGTTAAGACATTTGTGGTACATTCTCACCCGTGTAGGGTTGGAGAGTTTCATGGTGTATGCTCACCCGTGTAGGGTTTGAGGGAATTGGTATAAAGGCACTGTTGTGCGTTCTCACCCGTGTTGGGTTTGAGAGATTCAAGACGGGTTTGGTCCTGCGAGCGGAAGGCTCGGAATAAAATACTTGCATGTGCATAAATATAGTGGCGGGGCATGCGGTACTGGCAGTTCGTCACACCGATGGCAGTACGGTGCACCAGGCGGTTGTGAGGGTTAGAGGGGCCAGTGGGTTGTTTTACACTGCGGTCTGGAGGACGATCCCCGATAACGCACATCCGACCCAACAAGACTGACGGGTTGTCAGCAAAGTACGTACGCGAGACTCTAGAGCGCACCTTGGACGTGTACAGAGGCGTATGAGAGGGGTCTAAGGCTTGGTAGTGTGCATACCGGCCTAAAAGTGGAGACGCCCACTCCGCTGATGTCGTAGCCACAGCGGTGGTACCCGAGAGTGATGCTAGCTCTCAAAAAGTGGGAACTAAAGGTCTGTGATCACAGAGTCATTTTGTGTGAGTTGCACTTGCCTGTGCATAAAATTGCATCATAACATTCATTCATATTAGGTCATACGCTTCATAGATTCTTATCATATAAACTAGTATGGGCTCTTTTATATGATAAGTTAAATTTCCTGGAAATCCTAACTTATATATTTGTATGGGAATTTATATAAGTTAGGGTACTTTTGTGATGGTAGTATAGTGGTAGAATAGTTTTATTTCCATGCCCTTACTTTCTGTCCTTTACTTCTTTTACTAGTACTGCCCTTTACTTACTTGTACTATATACTTAGAACTGCTAGAGTAGAATAGTAATACATATTACAACTGCTAGTTAGTTCTTGTCACCTGCCTCCACTTTTGCTACCCCTTGTTGTCCTCCGCTTCGTCCTCTCGCTCGGTGCCTAGGAGTTGCGGGGCGAGGTGCGGAGGAAACGACTTATTCTTTTTGACTAATGGTCGGTGACCATACTATTTTTAGGAGCCCGTGGAGATGGAGCGCCAGCACGTCGAGGAGACAGGACTTGAGGAGAAAATACCGCTACAGCAGGCTACTACCACTACTGTGCGTCCTCAGGTGGGACGAGTTCTGATGTATTAGTATAGCTTCCATTTTTATTTGAGAGAGAGAGTTGATATGATGTACTGGGCATAAGCCCTTATTACTCTTTCATTTTGTACTCATATGGACTATGTTTCTGTACTTTTCATTTCGCATATATATGACATGTACTCTGTGACTTGTGGACTAGTAGATTTGTTGCACTGCTATTCTCCTTTTCTCGTATTGGCCTACAGGTTATATGATCGTAAAAGCCGGCAGAATCGGCGTGTTGCGGTGTCGACTAACCTGTGCGTTAGTGTCACCGTAAGACGACGGTTCTGGGAATAAGACCGGGTTGCCCTCCTTGGTAAGGGGGAGGGGGTCTTACAAACTGGTATCACTTGAACAAACGATCATATGAGAAAGCAGTCCACAACAATGGACCACCCCCGCTCGAGCATTAGTTTGCGGACAAACTATGCAGCGGAAGCAGTGGTGTGTCCATGTGTAGAAAGTCATATAAAACAGTCCATTAAGTACAATGAGTTAGGCCAATCCAATTAGAACTCCACCTTAGCTTGACTTACTAAGAGGTTTTGTAGGTATCCGAGTTTTAAATCGACTTCGGAGATAGATTGGTTAAGGTATGGTGATACCCAAATTCACCAAGGGAAGAATTTGACGTAAGAGTAAATGCTTAAGGCTTAAATTCTGATGTCCCTACTCTACCTATCGAGTGATATTATCACTTCTTACCCAAGCTGATAGGACCGCCTTAAGGAGAACTGGTGCATATAATATATTAGTGGAATAGTCGGGTACTCATAAACTTAACCCTCATACTGATGACTTGATTACGTTAAGACAACCACATTGCTAAATACCAATGGTAGAATAAGAATTCAAGAAACCCATTTTGGTTGGGTCATGTGCTGATCTTAAAAAAATTGGTCGTATAGTAACCTTGAAGGCCTAAGGTATATAACATATTAATTAAGGTAGAAATCTAGGTCTAAGATTGTTAAACCTAAGGATTGAGTGCACATATAAAAGGAATGCACTATAAATAATAAGGGAATTTAGCCCGAAAGGTATGGGGGCTCATCCTTTTGTTTATTGGGCTAAATTGGTAACGACTTGAATTTCTCTAGACCTGGTTTATAAAACCTGTGTCACAAACATAGTAATCTAGAAGACTTGATTAATTCACATGTTGCTCAAGTAAAGATGAGGTTTTGCATTCGCATAATCGGCAAGATAATCAACCCTCCCTAGAAGTTTGGGATATACGTAGAGGGTTGCCCGCTTAGATATATTACAACCATAAAACAAGGAAAGTCCCCACGAGAGGTTAGAAACTTCCGCGGACTCGTGAATTAGATCATTACTTGGCACAACTTTAAGAGAGATTGTAATTTCGTCATTGCATTATGACATGATGTATCCCAAAGATCGAAACAAGTTGCGTATAATCCACATGAAATCGAACAAGTGGCCTTTCGATAAACTAAAATCAAGCAGTAACGACGACACAAAAGGTTTTATGTATAATTAAAGGAATGTGTTACCTCAGCAAATCACGTTCCTAGATGCCCTAACACCTTAACCTAATTGACGTGATACGCGATTAATATTTATATCATCGGTTAAGGATTTGATTAATGAACTCAGATATACTGCAAGAGAAAACCAATGTGAATAGAGAATTCGGTATAAGTCAGAATGATAGTCGAAAATTCTGCATAGTTGTGGCTCTTAGGAAAGTGACTATGACTTTCACATATTAAATGTATAGAATTGGGGGAAGTGGAAATGATGATGGATCACTGCAATCTGCGCCTACCTGACATGCTCAGGTCACAATGTTAGAAATATATGGATCAAAATAGAATAACATCATGGTAACGTGAAGGAGTGATTACGGGTCTTAACTATGACTTGATTGGAGCCCATCAAGTAAGAATTGAAATATTTTAGTAATTATGTCTATAACACTAGGGGTATAACAGTCCTAGAGAAACTTAAAGTAAAGTGAAAAATCAAAATTGGAAGACATATATTATAAGTATGATCCTTTGGATGTGACTCTGATGATCATAAGAATCAAAACAAAAGTGTTCGATGATGATTTACAGGTGGTGTATTCTCTCAAAGAATCAATCCTTTCCAAATTTTAATGGTTTACTCACCCTTATACCTTGGGAGATAGTTAAGTTATAATTAGAAATCTTGATAGGATAATGTCTTGCGTTTAAGAATATAATGATTAAGTTTTTATGGTTATGTATGATTTAGTACTACCTATTTTGATCCTAAAAGAGGCTGGGATTTGGAGAATTAAACACAATGATGAAATATCATTACTATTCACGCGTACATGATATAGTCCTTCACTTGATCATAATTGTGAACTATAACCTTAAATGACTCAATTAAGCAAAAGCCATTATATTGGAACTTAAGAATTGAAATGAGGTAACGTTATGATAGATAAGATTAATCTCCTATGGCTTGACATTTAAAAATGTAACGACTCAACAAAAAAAATTTCAAATGAGGTGGATGATTAGTTGAAACATACGCATAGGTATGATCCCTTGATTATGACAACATCGAGAACTGAGACACATACATTGATAACATCATGATCATTTCAGGAAATTCATGACTATGAAGAGACCAATTTTTGCTTGCTAAGGTGAATACGGTGAAATTACAAGAGAAGTAATGAGTGTTTATAAGATTCTCGTTATGATGGAAATGATTTGTGTCAGACCTCACCAATTCTGAAAAGATACGCTTATAAATTTATGATTTAGATTATATGTGAGAAGCGATTAGGAGTCATCTGTATCAACATCAATATCAATACTGATCGCTTGATGTACGCTTGAAAGGTGAACACTCTATAAATCATGTATTACTATTTATATAGAGGTGTGATAAGTCATGAATCTGGAAGAAACAAGATGATGATCTCTTCATCACCTCATAATCGTGGAAGTTGGTTAATTACTATGCATAAGTTGGATCTTCGTCATAAATGATATCACGATAACTTGTATTGGAAGAATCTATATGATATAAGACATAAGGCATGATGCGATTCTAGAAGAGAAATATGAGATTTATGTGCTCAATTCTACATATAAGATTACTAATTCTCACATACTTGGTGATCCTTGTTCGTAAAGGACTTTAAACCAACCTATGATTAAGATTTATTTAATGATAATGAGTCAGAAGACTTGGAAATATGCTCACGTAACCTTGATTGTGAATATCATGAGGTATAACGAAAATACATTTGGAAGGGACGGTTACCGCTGATAGAGTTTTCTTATAAAAAACATACGCGAGACAAGTATTGAAATGAGTCCTTAAAAAGCTTTGTATGAGAAAAAGTGTCAGATGCCGCTATCTTGGGTTCAGGATGTAGACACGAGGACTCTTGGTTCTGATTATGTGAAGGATACAGAGGCAAAAGAAGCTCAGTCCTCGATACATGGGGCCATACTTGATCCTGGAACAGATCGGCTCCTTATCTTACCGACTGCAGCTGCCACCGGAGTTGTGTATCCTACACGACGTCTTCCACATCCCTTCGCTACAAAGAGCTCTCCATCGGCCAGAGCAACATATTATCGCTACAGCAGGCCCGATATCTCCTGATAGATTAGCTCGTTTAGAACCAATCCGGATCAACGATACAACGGTCCGAGTGTTGCGGGAGAAGAAGGTTCACCTAGTGAAGGTAATGTTGTTCAACCACGGACGGGAGAAGCACACCTGGGAGTCGATGGATCTGATGCAAGAACAACACCCCGAGCTGTTCACTTCAGGTAACGCTTTAATTAATGTTTGAAGTATACTTGAAAACCCCGTAGACCCAAACTTGAATTTCGGGGACGAAATTATTCTTTTGTTTATTGGGATTTGTAACATCCCATGTTACTTCTAGACCCCTTAACTCAGATTGGGTTGGACATGGGGTGGAGTTATGGTGGATTTACATAGGGCCCACTATAGGGTTCGAGTCAAATCAGGTCAAACTAGCCCAGAATGGAATCATAGGTACACATTGACCCCACCACTATGACCCTAACCCTAAAAGCAATCTATGTGAACCAAAAGCCACATCATTGGGTCAACCATTGACCCAAGTTGACTCAAGTCAACCATAACCCAAATTTGGTCAAATCCACACATCTAAGCCCAATTAGCCCAAGTGGGGCATCACCATGGTCCAACCCATGTTGGGTGATGACATAGGGTTCATGACCATCAAGTGGTGCCAGCCCACTCATCAAGTTGACCAAGTCAACCCTAAAAGTCAACTTGGTCAACATAAGGCCTAAAGATAAAAAGTGAGGCCAAGCCCATTCCCAATGGGCAAAGCCCATGAGCCAAGGCCAATGACTAGCCTAAATGGTTAATGACAGCCCCTACCCCTCTAAAATAGGAGAGAGAGTGCATGCATGGGGCGTTTTTGGAAATTTGGGGAAAGAGAGGAGAGAGATGGAGGGAAAAGGGGGATGGAGGCCACTTGGCCCTCCTCCTCCCTCCCAAAACTCAGTTCTGAGCTTAGGAATAATCACCCAGCCAAATTATATCAAAGAAGGTGCCACTTGGAGCCAAGGAGGAGCATCCAAGGTGGTGGCCGAAATTCCCACTACTCAAAACACCATAACCAGCCACCCCACCCCCATTTTGACCTCACCATCAGCTTCAGAATGCCGAGAGGAGTGGAATTCGATATCTGGATCGAAGCTTTTGGTGGAGAAACGAGTTCGGTAGCAAGCTCGCCGGAGAGGAGAAATTCCATGGCCGACCACCGCCGCCGCCGTCGTCGGGCTCCGATCAAGGTCCGTTTCACCTCACCTCTACCCGTGCTAGTTTCCTAGATCTATTAGGCGATACATCTGACTCAAATGAGCCAGATCCAAGGTGAGCGTTTTCATGGATTTTGGAATTTTGATGGAGTGCAAGTTCCCCGGAAACCGCCGCCTTCGGCCACCATTTTGCCGCCAAACGTTGGCCACCACCTCAACGGAGGTGGTGGTGGTGGTAGCCGGCCGTGGAGGCTAAGCGGTGGCCGGGAAATGATGTTTGAAGGTGCTCCAGGTCGGGGCAATCTCGGCCCTTCGCTGGAGGAAGAAGATGAATGGATGCCCTCCATTATTGCTTTAAGATTCGTGCTTTATTAATATATTAAACTTTAGTATTCTGTCACACATATTTCTGTATATTGCAGGCTAATTGTAAGCCTCTTGGAAGAACATTCAGAAACCATGTTCAACATGTAAAATGTAGCCCTAGGTCTTAACGTTAATTTGACATCCTAAAGTTTTAATTTGGAGGTGTAGGGCTCCCTCTAGAGCCATTCTACCAAGACTGGTCTTAGGCTAGGGCAGAATTTCAAAATGATGCCCAAGCCAAACCATTAATCCAATTGGCCCCAAATTTTGGATGCATGCATATTTTGGGCATATGTAGCCCCTGCCAAAAATTGGGAATTTTTGGGAAAATGTTTCCTATAGTTTTATTCAAAATACATAAAATGAAATTAGTGGAATTTTTGGAGTATTTGGGCTCCAAATGGCCCCAAATATTTGTGTCTTGTCTTTAAGGAAATTATAAATATATTTTTTAAATTTCATCAAGTTTGGACCAATTTATTGTGGGTAATCCCACATGCAAATGTTGGACATGTTTAGGCTTGAGGTGCCAATAGTAATTTTTGAAATTTTGAGTATTAGGCCCATTTGGATCATGCAAAATTCATGTAATTAATGTTAGTGGCCTATTAGGATGCGTTTTACCCCTCATTGAAATAATGGGATTTTTGGAATCAAAAATCTCATTATTTGGATTTATTGAATTAATAGGACTTTTGAAGAATAAATGTTGAAATTAGTTTTGTCACTTAGTTATTTCCCCAAATTTTGTCAAGGACAATATCATGACATGTTTAACTCCTGAAAATTTTTATGTCTCTATTTGAGGAATATTGATAAGAGAAATGTGGAAATTACATTTTTGCCCTTATTCCATTTAATTTAAAATTAATGCAAATACTCAGTAGAAAATTATGAAAAAAAAATTATTGATGACATATCTGAGTATAAATAACCTTGATTAATTTTCTCAGCATTTTTGGATGAATCATAAATTTTTAAATCTTCATAATGTCATTTTGGTAAATTATTCAGAGATAAAAATGTATAGTCATTGTTACTTGAAAATTAGTGAAATTCTGTTTGTGGCACTCTTTTAACATTATGAGCTTGCTGGAATTTTCTTAGAATATTTGGAAATGAATTCCTTATACCTCCTTTGGAAAATATCCAATATGTGAATTTTGAATTATTTAAGAGATAAATAGAATAATTGAAGAGAAAATTATAAAACTTGGCTGACAGTATTATCCTACCATTCTACAACTTATGAAAATTCCTTGGGTCAGTGGGATCATAATTTATGACACTTCATGTGTAACTTGGCATAGGTAGTTAAGGAAATAAATTAATTAAGAGATTAATTGACCAAGAAAAATTATGAGAATCCATATGATAGTTTCATTAGTCCATACCACCCTAGGATAAATAGTTAGGGGCAAGAGGCCCTAAGAATTGGAAGATTCCATTTTCGGGATAATAATAGGACATGGTCTGCATATAGCATAAATAGGTCATGCTTTAGGGGATTAACAGAGGATTGATTATCGGAAGAATAAGGGAGTGCAATAGGAATAATCCCTGGTGGGTAGTATTGTCTTAGTGATGGGAGTAAAAGTGCAAGTCTTTAGGTAACAACTGGATTGGAGGCCGGCGGAGGACCGTCGCCCTTCTGAGAACTTTCTAAGTCATTAGGATTACCAAAGAGTAATAATGAAAGCTGGGGACAAATTAAGGGTAGTCATCAACTAAAGAAAATATCCTTGCGAAAGGGAACTTTGGGCTTCATCCAATCTTGGTTCCTAGTGCCCCCGAGAGCCCTTCACCGGGTATACCCTGGGCAGTCCTGCGATTAACCTTAAATCACTAGGTATAATAACCCGTAGACAAGAGTAGTCTAATAAGTTAAGACATTTGTGGTACATTCTCACCCGTGTAGGGTTGGAGAGTTTCATGGTATATGCTCACCCGTGTAGGGTTTGAGGGAATTGGTATAAAGGCACTGTTGTGCGTTCTCACCCGTGTTGGGTTTGAGGGATTCAGGACGGGTTTGGTCCTGCGAGCGGAAGGCTCGGAATAAAATACTTGCATGTGCATAAATATAGTGGCGGGGCATGCGGTACTGGATGTTCGTCACACCGATGACATTACGGTGCACCAGGCGGTTGTGAGGGTTAGAGGGGCCAGTGGGTTGTTTTACACTGCGGTCTGGAGGACGATCCCCGATAACGCACATCCGACCCAACAAGACTGACGGGTTGTCAGCAAAGTACGTACGCGAGACTCTATAGTGCACCTTGGACGTGTACAGAGGCGTATGAGAGGGGTCTAAGGCTTGGTAGTGTGCATACCGGCCTAGAAGTGGAGACGCCCGCTCCGCTGCTGCCGTAGCCACAGCGGGGGTACCCGAGAGTGATGTTGTAACGCCCTGAAACGCAAAGGAGCGACGGGGGACGTTTTGGGCCAGTTTTGGGTTCTGGATGCAGGCACACGGCCTGGGACACGGGCGTGTCCCAGGGCGTGTCAATCTTGAATCGACACTCAGCCGGGAAGTCGACACTTTGGTCTCGACATTGTGTCGAGACTGGGCACACTGCCTGCGATATGGGCGTATCGCAGGGCGTGTCGACCCATGTCGACACTTAGCCCGCGAAGTAGACACTCTGCGGTCGACGAAGTGTCGAGACATGGCACACGGCCTGCGACACGGGCGTGTCGTAGGGCGTGTCAACCCGTGTCGACACTCGTCCCGGGAAGTCGACACTTTGCTCGACGAAGTGTCGAGACAACGCACACGGCCTAGGACACGGGCGTGTCCAAGGCCGTGTCATTAGGTCGACGATCTTCGCTCGACGAAGTGTCGAGTGTCGAGACCGTGTACATGGCCTGGGGCCCAGGCGTGTTGAGGTGACACGGGCAAGGACACGGGCGTGTCCTAGAACCCGTGCAGTGCTCGGGTTGTTTTCGGGGAAAAATGATCGGGGTACACGGCCGTGTCAGGTGGAACACGGGCGTGTCAGGTCGAACACGGGCGTGTTCGATACCCGTGTGTTATTCCAGGCGATTCGATTTTGACGGCGAATGAGGCTAACGGCCCTGGACACGGGCGTGTGCCAGGCCGTGTTCGGTCTAGATTGGGCATTTCGGTCCCGAATCAAAGCCGTTCATTTCTTTAATTGATGATCCAACGGCTGGGGGTTGTTCCTGAAGGGATATACCCGGGATTGGACTTAGAAACCCTCACTTTTCATAAGTTATTATCTTTCTAAAAGCTTAGAGAGAGAGGAGAGCCAAGGAAGGAAGAAGGAGCTAGATCCGGCCATTGGAGGAGCTTCGAAGCTCCAAATCGCGAGCCGACTCCGGATCCACGGAGGCAAAGCTAGGGCGGTGCTTTTCATCCTCTTACTTTTCCATGGCGCCAAAGAGGAACGCAAGGGTAATGATTCTCTTCTTGAGCATGAGTAGCTCTCCTTCTTTGCATAGGAAGCCCGCTCTCGCGAGTTTGCGGAGAGTTGGATTCGTTCCTTCTGGTAGATATGTGAAGTCCCCGTTGTTTAGAGTCCGTAAGCGAGAACGGACATAGGCATGATGTGTGAAGCCTACCCGGACATGTTGGTCTGGATCGGTGATGTTGCATTGCATAAATGCCGGAGAAGACTCCGTGCTATTGGTTGTTTTTTGGGTTTTATACACGGTAGATTGCAGCAGGGAGCCTTGGGGATTAACCCAAAGATGCACCCGGAAAACTGGGCGGATGCGAGATCTTGCCAACGTGGTGGCCTGAGAGCCAACTTGAACATAACCGGGTTATGTGAATTGTGATGGAAATGGGACTCGGTGGAAGTTTGACCCGCGCAAATGGCTTAAATTGTCGTTGCGATGTGAGCACGGGTTAGATGGAACTGTACCCGTTCTATGTCGTTCGGTTAAAGAGACCTAAGGGTACGTGGCACTTGCCGTTGGCATAGATTAGGGTCTTCGGCGGTCAATGGCTTAAATTGTCGTGACCCAGGCCAGGAAGACAAATTGCTCATAGGTTTGGCCGTCAAAGTGGCGGTGGTGAGTCCGGAATGTCTATGGCTTTAATTGACGTGACATCGACCGGTTCACCGAGAATGTGCCCTGAGAGCACGGGGCGTGTGGCCGTGCGAGCCAATGTCTGTGATGAAATGGTTATTTATATATTGCTCGCTTATGCTAATGAAATGCAGGGAAGGAGCATCGCCGCCCCGAGTTGGAGGCGGGATCGTTATAATTTGGTCAGCATTGCTGACCGTTGCCTTGTTTTGCCACCGTGCGGTGGTTTGTTGTTTGCAGGTGCTGCTGGACCATGCGGTCAATAGCGGGCTAAAGCCCAAGTGCAAAGCCGGCCCTCGAAGGCCTATTTTGAAGTGTTTACTGTTTTATTCATGTATGACCGGCCTGCGTGCCATGGTTTGTAAATCATGTAATATCAAGTGAAACATTTTGTAAGGCCTTAAGGCTTGTGTTGGTATTTGTATAACATTCCTATTTGGATTAGTGGACATTCATGCTTTAGTGCTGGGTTCTTATTTGCAACTTTTATAAACTGCTTCCGCTAGAATGCTCTGTGTAGGACGTTGATTGGTTGGATGGTTTCCATGAGTAACCACCCGGTCTGTCTGTGGCATACGGCGTCGGGCCCCGGCCGGACCTACTGCTATATGCTATGTGACAGATAGGGGTGTTATAATTTGGTATCAGACTACTGGTTTTGGTCGGGCTTCAAATAAATTCGAGGGCGAATTCTTTTTAAGGGGTGGTGAGCACATTGTGTGCGTCATCGTTATAATGGTAAAAGAACCCATGAATGTCCACTTAGGAATGAAAATACTCGTGTTTGAGGAACCTGCGTGTTCCTATAATTGCTGTTTGCAATTTATTTGGTCGCTTAACGGTGTTTTGTACCAACTATAGGTGACCAGAAGTGGTGTTGGGCCGTCAGAACGCCGAGTTTTTGAGGCTACTAGTGCACCAGATGTTGCTCCCGCAACACCTCTATCGGCTGAGAACATACGATTGGTGGCTGAAGCGGTGTTGGTCGTGATAAATGCGCAGCCTGTAAGGCAAACGCAGCAGCCCGCTCCTGCGATGGAGCAGGAACCTCTTCAAGAGGCTGAGCCGAGGAGAGTGGATCAAGTGGTTGTGCAACCGGTGGTGCCAAGGAGGGCAACCGAGAGGCAGCTTAAGCATGTAATGAGCTTTAACCCTCCGGTATTCTCGGGGTTGGGAACCCCATCTCAGGCTGAAGACTGGCTTTCCTTGAGTAACCACCCGGTCTGTCTGTGGCATACGACGTCGGGCCCCGGCCGGACCTACTGTTATATGCTATGTGACGGATAGGGGGTGTTACAGATGCTAGCTCTCAAAAAGTGGGAACTAAAGGTATGTGATCACAGAGCCGTTGTGTGTGAGTTGCACTTGCCTGTGCATAAAATTGCATCATAACATTCATTCATATTAGGTCATACGCTTCATAGATCCTTATCATACAAACTAGTATGGGCTCTTTTATATGATAAGTTAAATTTCCTGGAAATCCTAACTTATATATTTGTATGGGCATTTATATAAGTTAGGGTACTTTTGTGATGGTAGTATAGTGGTAGAATAGTTTTATTTCCATGCTCTTACTTTCTGTCCTTTACTTCTTTTACTAGTACTGCACTTTACTTACTTGTACTATATACTTAGAACTACTAGAGTAGAATAGTAATACCTATTACAACTGCTAGTTAGTTCTTGTCACCTGCCTCCACTTTTGCTACCCCTTGTTGTCCTCCACTTCGTCCTCCCGCTCGGTGCCTAGGAGTTACGGGGCGAGGTGCGGAGGAAACGACTTATTCTTTTTGACTAATGGTCGGTGACCATACTATTTTTAGGAGCCCGTGGAGATGGAGCGCCAGCACGTCGAGGAGACAGGACTTGAGGAGCAGATACCGCTACAGCAGGATACTACCACTACTGTGCATCCTCAGGTGGGATGAGTTCTGATGTTTAGTATAGCTTCCATTTTTATTTGAGAGAGAGAGTTGATATGATGTACTGGGCATAAGCCCTTATTACTCTTTCATTTTGTACTCATATGGACTATGTTTTTATACTTTTCATTTCGCATATATATGACATGTACTCTGTGACTTGTGGACTAGTAGATTCGTTGCACTGCTATTCTCCTTTTATCGTATTGGCCTACAGGTTATATGATCGTAAAAGCTGGCAGAATCGGCGTGTTGCGGTGTCGACTAACCTGTGTGTTAGTGTAACATCGTAAGACGACGGTTCTGGGCATAAGACCGGGTTGCCCTCCTTAGTAAGGGGGAGGGGGTCTTACAACATGAAGCTGTACCCTGAAGCTGTAGTGCCCAGGCCAAAGCAACAAACTTTTTTAGGTGCAGCTGAGGACAGGAGATCTAAGAAAGAAGCTCTCAATACAAACAGAGAAATAGTCCTTATAAAGAGCAAGGAAAAAAGAGTAATTCTATAAGGTGACTGTTATTTTGATTTCTGAACTATCTGTGACAATGTCTGTGATTCTGCAATGTTTTGTTTATTGCATTTATGCTTTATATGTTTTTATTTCCTCAAATGTCTGTAAATAGTAATCCTAACCCAAATAGAGGGAGATTGTTGGAACACCCTATTACTAATTTGGGCAAGGATCACTATGTCTCTTAGGAAACCTGTTTTGACCTCATTGTATAGATCTAAAGGTCAATTAGAATTGAGTCAAAGGGTTAGTACTTAGGTTTGAAAGCTGCCCTCAAGACCAGAGATTTTAGTTTTGGAGACCAAGTCATTTCGTCGAGCTCAGTACGACGAATCGTCGAACTCCATTCGACGATCTCTGAGCTCAACTTCGACAAGTCGTCGAACTCCATTCGACGATCTTCGAGCTCAGATCGACGATCTTGACTCCAGTTTGATTCTCTATCTCTGAGCTCAGTTCGACGATAGTTGAGCTCAGATCGACGATCTCTGTTTCTGTCTAAGTCTAATCTCTGAGCTCAGTTCAACGATAGTGGAGCTCAGTTCGACGTTTTTCTGAAGAGTTGGATGTTTTTCAAGATTCAAATCCAGACAGTTGTGGAATTATTGTCAGCATTTAATTCAGGATCTTGTAGCCATTTTTCAATTAATCTCGAGCAAGTTTCAAGGAATTTTCAAAGAATATTTTGTTGGACTTTCCTCCAGAAGACAAATGCAATTAAGGAAGTAATTAATGACAGGCTAACGGCTATCTTGGACAAAGGATCATTTTTATTTAGATGAAAAGAAAAAAAAGAAATATTCATTCTCTGCAATAAAGAATATGAACAACTTCTGCAACAACTCTTACAACAACAATTACACAAGAGAAAGAGAAAGAGTTGCAGACATTCTCAGTCAAAAATTCATACAAGAACACACATCACAAAAGGAGATCAACCAACTGAAATTTTTAGATCTCTCTTGATTCAAGTGTTCAAAGGCCATCATCACTCAAGACTCCAGACATCACACATTTCAGTTGCTGCTGAAATCATCTTTTGCTGGAGATCAAATCATCTAAAGGCCTATCACCCTACTGCAAAGCTTCACTTCCTGAACTCAAGATCTCAGGGGGAGCTTTGACAACATCCACTATCTTCTCTCTAACTGTTGACAGAGAAGATCATCTCATCCCTCTCTCTCTCTCTCTCTGCTGTAAAGGGTTTTTCAAACTCCCTTCAAAAGTTTGTGTTTGGTTTTTGAGACCTTATTAACACTCAGTGGTGGCAAGACACCTGATCAAAAAATCTGGTTTGGTTTTTGAGCACCTTATCAAAAGCTCATTGGTGCCCAGGACACCTGATCAACTCATCCTGCAGTGGATTCCTACCTAGGGTGGTAGAAGAGTGGATGTACCCAGGTTGATTGGGGAACCACTATAGCTCCTTGTGTCATCTGGTTGCATATCTTTCTTTTGTTTCTGGTTGTGGTTTGTGATTGCTTTGTGATATATCTGTGATTGTTCTGTGTTTAGATTTACTTTATATTTTTTGCTTCTCTGTTCACCTAGGAATACAACAACAGTTGTAAAACATTTTTAGCAAGCACCATACTCTATTCACCCCCCCCCCCTCTCTAGAGTATATCATATCTAACTTGCACTTTCAATTTTGAAGTGTCCCTTCTCATGGCAATGGAAGCATTCAGTGAGAGAGTTAGGAGAATTCTTCACTTTGCCTCCCTTGGAGGCACTATCTTGAGTACCTCCCTTTTTGCCCTTGAGATGAAAATTTCCTTTCGAGGTCTAGCCTTTAGACTTATTCTTATTTTTGAATATCTTCTTGCTATCAAACGCCACAGCTAAGACAACATTTCCCTTTGTCTTGCCCATGTCAACCTCAGCTGTTTTGAGGGCGTTATGGAGTTCATTTATGGTCATTTGTTTCTCACGCATATGATAATGCATGATGAAATCCTTAAACGAGTCAGGCAGTGACCCCAAAATGATGTCTTCCGCAATGTCTTCAGGAATTGGAGACTTCAGTTTCTCCAACTTTTCCAAATAGCCTTGCACCTTAAGGAAGTGTACTGAGACAGACTCACCCTCCATCATCTTGCACCTTGTGAGTGCGATGGTGGTCTTATAGCGCTCTTTATGAGCACTATCGGTGAACATCTTCTCCAATTGTACTACAATTTTCTTTGCTGGAGTATCGATAAATTTCCTTTGCAGCTGATCGCCAATGTTGTCCAAGATCAGAGTCTGCACGACACGTTGACTGTCATTCCATCTTTTATGTTCCTCCTTCTCAGCATCAGTTGGCTTGACAATCTCTTTCTCTACTGGGACATTCACCCTCCAGTATAGGTAAGAGATTCTCCAAGCGCAACACGATGTTTAGCTTGAGGACCCAGTCAGAGTAGTTTGACCCGTCGTTAGCAAGTGGGCTTTTATCAATCATCGAACGCAGAAAATTTGGCAGTGTAGACATAGCTCTATTTTTTAAAAAAAAATGAGAGTAAGATAGAGTTCATGTTCAGAATAATTTCCTTAAAAAGAAAAAAATAATGGATTAGAGAGATCCAAATAATGCTTTAAAATAGTGAATCAAGATCCTTTTAACCTAGTGGACTCATCCACAAGATTATCAGGTAGGTACCAATCACCAATCATAACCTTTTAAGACAATCTTAAACACTTATGATTCTTGATAGTAATATTGCAAACAACTATTTTAAGAACATAACACTTTACCAAAGGACCAAGCCTAGATCTTGGTGATTTGATTAAGAAAACTCATCCTGTAATGAAACTCATGCGAGTGACATTCCAACAAAATCAGCAAGAAGTGCCTCACACAACCTACTCACTTGTGGCCTAATATCGACTCGCATAAGTGTCACCATGTCTAGTGATTGAAATTACACTCATGTTCATTAAATATCACTAGCTTAGATGGACACGATGAGGAGGAAAGACATTCTTAAATTTTTCTTTTCACATTCCCAAAAGAATGGAGGGAATTCCAAAATACTTAACTCACGGCATTCTAAAAAAAATATTACATCCATTCCATACTAATTACATTCCAGAGTTGCAATAAAATAAGGAAAAGCTAAAGCAAGCAAAGAACCTGCTAGTCGGGATCCTAACAATGAATGGACTATGTACACAACCCAACGTGTTTCACCTAGATCATTTTAAATTCAAAAAAAATGATCTTCTCATATCCATACTAGGGTAGATTATGTTAACTTGAAACAGGGTTGTGACATAGCCAATCCAAACCATTAGGTAAAAAAAATAGCAAAAGGGCCACATATACATTGGATATCAACCTGGCTCTGATACCACTGTTGGATTTCACGTGTTATGGTGGGGCGAATTTTTTTTAAAAAAAAGGAATCCCAACAACCATACAAAACACGGGATCGGATATCCAATGTAAACACCCTACTAGTTAAGCAAATGAAAAACTAACTCATCACATCTAACCATTGCAAAAGGGTTAAAAATGTAGCTCTAGGGAACAAAATCCCTAGGCGGAAGAGGAGGCACGTCGAAGAGATAGATTGAAATCCCACCGCAACGATAAGGCCGATCGTCTTTCCTCTTGGTTCACCTCGAACCCAAACAGCGACCCAAGTCCGTTGATAGAAGAAGAGGGCACTCGCTTAGACCAACTACGTCAAGAGCACCGAGGACTCCATGTGATCAAATCACACTAGTCGTCGGCGTGAGAAGAGCGGAGTAGAAAGAAACCCAAACAGGCCGGCTGGAGGAGAATGACCAACAAGGCAGATCTCTGCCGTAGCCGAGGGTCTCACCTTGAGCCCGATCTGGAAAAGCACGGGCTGTCCCACGAGCCGTCGGCGAGCCCCAGGTGCAGACCAACGACGGTGAGGAAAGAGTGGCAAGAACAAGGATCACCGGCGAGGAGGTCGGTGGAGGAGTGGGCGAGCCCTCTAGAGAACGGCGGTCAGAGGAGCGTCGTGGGGGTGGTTCCTGAAAAACCCTAGCCGAAACCCTGTTCAACCGCCTCTTTCTCTTACCCGTGAAAACAACACACACACACACACACACACACACACACACACATATATTATCACATATATATATTATATATATCGTATATTTCCAAATCAAGCCCGTTTAGGTTGGGGTTATACAAACTTCAATCACTGTGCCCCTCTATTAAATAATTACGACAACTCGCCTCGTCGTAATTCTCTTTTAATAATTGCACAGAGAAAAAGAGGTCTAAGCACGAAGTGTCACCATATATTCTGACTGAGTCTAATACGGTGAATCTAGGTTGTTCCCGTTCGTTTGGTGTGACCTCGCAGAGGAAATATGTCGTCACGGCAATAATACACCAATTTGTATTATCGACTATAAGAGGCTTTATCAAGGCATTGTAGTCGCCACAACAACACGTTAGAGGAGGTAACCGAACTAAATGGCCGTTGTCTAACTTTTGTCACATGATATCATAAATATTGTGCGAATTTGGGACCGTGTCATTCTCGCACTATATTTGTCTTTCTTGGTCTCATAAGCAAGTGTGTCTTTATAACTACATTAGTTATAATGCATGCTATACAAACTCGCTTTGCCAAGGGGCCCGACTATATCATAACCCAAACTAGCTTGGGGACAAATGATATTTTGATATATACATCCCTTACGCGTAAGTGCGAACACCGAATCACAGTATTTATCACCATCAAAAGATAGTCTACAACTACAATCACATTACTCACACCGATACGCTTAATCTACATATCTCATATCTCCAAATCACTAGATATGTTGTAAGCACTAATGACACTTAACACATTCCATTTTAATGTTACAACTTAAGATAGTCCAACCTCAATATGTATGAATCCATACGCATACATACTCAAGTGATTAAACGATAATTATTATCAGCATTTGTAGAACTACAATGTACTTTAATTCACATGACAATCCAAGGTGGTGGTCAATGTCCCTCTTTGACTACCAGGATCGTGAGCAAATAAAACTAAGATCATATGATGGAACTCAAGTGTTCTACAGCTCAAGACCAAGGGCAACTTCCTGAGCTATCATGAAGCATCAACATATGATCTAGGGACAGAATGAGTTAAACATTCATCAAAAACATGAACTTTAATAAAATTAAAGACAACTTTCAAAAGACAAATCCTTCAGTGTTCCCCCCTGTTCTGCGAAATGAACTCGACGATCGTCGAGCTGGGCTCGACGAAATGAGCTCGATGATCGTCGGGCTGACGACATACCTGGCGACACGGGCGTGTCGGGGGCTTGTTCCCCCCTATTCTCCGAAATGAAATCGACAATCGTCGACCTGAGCTCGACGATCGTTGATGCTAAAGATCACGGCAGTGAACCGGTCGCACAAGTAATATAAAATGGGGGCTTTCCCAAGTATCGATCTCTCAAGGAACACAGTAAGGTGGAGTTAATTTCAAGGAGGACTTGAGATTGAAGTCCTTAGATCGGAGCTAACTAAGGGGGGTTTTGATATTTACGGAAACAGAAAATAAAAGGCTATCAACTACTCCTATGCAACGCCGCTATGCTATGCTTCGTCAGGCGGGATGGAAGACTAGTCGGGCCGCTATGCACCGAATCACTCGGCGGATGGGCGAGTAGGCTTGCGGATGAGGTGATGAGAATGGCGGAATGAGGGTCGAAAGCACCTCTTCGCTACGCACGCCACTAGCAATTGCTAGTGCGGCAAGGGTGGATGGTGGTGGATGGGATATAGCACAACTTGAGCAACTTAAGCAGTAAAATGAAATAGGAATCACATAGACATGAAACACATAACATATACAACCAAAGTGCACTTCATCAATAAAAATAGATTTAAACACACATATCCAACAATAAAGGAAGAACAAGTCAAGAGATCGACCGAATCCGAAGTCTTACTGAGGATTCACGGTTGGAATCGTCGGGTTGTCAATCCGCGTCCAAGCTCGGTCCTCAACTGCGTCCGGGGTAGAGAAGGGCTGTCACCACCTTCCAATGACCCGTCTTCTTCGTGTCACGATAGCGGACGAAAGTTGCAAGCTTCCCTTTGCTTGTTGGCAAAGGAGTCAAACCCTACTTGAATCTCACGGATGAAGGAGAAGGCCGAGAGGAAGCTCCGGCTTGGATTTGGCGGTGAAAGCTTTCCCGGAGCACCTCCGTAGGGTTGAAGATGAAGGGGAACGGCGGAACCCTTCCTCGGAGACGAAAATGGCGGAGAAATGTCGAGCGATCCCGAATTAGGGCGGAACCTGCGAATTTATAGATTACAGAAATTATAATGCACATGACCAGTGGCGCACGACCAGTGGTTGTGCGCACTATGTCTAGTGGTAGTGCGTTTGCCACAGCCAGAACTTGGAAACATATGGAATCAATGCACACGATCAAGGGAGTACGACCAGTGGTCGTGCGCACTGTGTCCAGTGATAGTGCGTATACCCCAGGCAGATTCTGGAAATCAGGGAACATTGCGCACGAGCAGTGGCGCATGACCAGTGGTCGTGCGCACTATATCCAATGAGCGTGCGCAGTATTCCTTCTTCCAAATGTCCCCGGAACACGCACACAACCCCTAAACCCAGCACTGATATGTGCAGACATTCCAAGCAATCACAAAAAGGAGTACAAACAATAAAAGTACAAAAATACACAACCACGGGCCGAAGTGTGCACTTCCTATGAAAATAAATATAAGATGAAATATATACGATAACGAACTAAAAGTGAAGTGCAAACGCGTGAAAACTAGCTCAGATGAGTCCGAAAAACCCAATATAAATCGTACTCATCACACCCCCAGACTTAACTGTTTGCGTGTCCCGAGCAAACAAAATCTAAGAAGATAGGGAAAATGATTTAGCTAACAAGGAAATTGCAATATGAAGTACCATGCGAAGTCGCATGCTCGCACGCGTAAAAATATAATAGAATAAATTTCTAAGTATACAAAATAGTTTATACTTTTCACAATGCGTATCAACATTTTATTATTACTCAAAAATAGAATCACGGTGAATCAACCGGTCACGCATAGGAGGAAAGTAGGCAGGCCACTAAGGTGAGCTTTGCCAAAGATCGGGGCTCAGGATAACCTCCAAAGGAATCCACCAATGTCGGGGACCATACGCTTGTCCGTTCACACTCTCTCCACGGCACTAGTTAGACTCAAGCGCAAATCCGTAGGACTTTAGGAGAATCACGAGGCTTGGGTTACGGTGAGGTAAACAAAGATAAACAGGAAGGCTATGCACCTAACCCAAATGAGCTAGCCTAAAAAGAATCCAACCGCTAACCACAATATATGCAGGTACACCACACCTCCAGACTTAACTTTTAACAAATGGGTGTGTGCACCGCCTACTCCAAATATAATCACATTTCCAAAAAGATTTTCAATTTAAACTTTTTCTTTTCACTTTTTTTTTCTTTACAAAATGTTTTTTTTTGTTTTTCATTTTATTTTCACAATTCAGCAGATATAAACTTGAGAGCACTTCCACATTTTCACAAATAATAACACAACATCACATCCCAACATGAAAATATAAAACACTAAACTCGACTTGGTTGTGCGACTAGGATAGGCTATGGGGCTTTGGTGAATGAAGGTGGAGCTGAATCAAAAGAAGGGTAGGCACAACGGGGCTAGCGAGGATATGATGTTAGGAACGGTACAAAGCTCAATCGGGCCAAAATGATGGCCTACATCACGCTTACGCTAGACTAACCAAGTACCCATGCTTCGAGAGTAGTTTCGGGCAAGTTCTTCGCCACCAAGAAAGAAGATCCTTCCTCCCGACTCGAGCAAAACGAGTCTAGTGACGGCTACACACATTCCTATATTACCGTTTGATTCACACCAGATTCACAAACTTTTGAGTAGAATAAAAAGATCTTTACGCAAATAGAAAAGTATAAAACCATAAGCATACAAAAAAATTAAATCTACTCGAATTTCTATACGAGATGAGAGCAGTTGACTAGAAACACAACAAGGTCAACATTTTACTTTGTCTCACAATCCTAAGACAGCACCATAATTGTCCCAAATCTAACGAAGAAATGAGTTTAACTCGTAGCACGCAAAAAGCTAAGCACGCGCTCATGTGAGTGCAGTGGTGTGTGATGCAATAAACTAATCAAAATAAAACTATAAAAGCTTCTAGTTTGCACATGAGATGTGCACGTGCAATAGGCAACAAATACTGGCTCTCCCCCAGACTTAAACTAAGCAACACAGCATATGATAGAGAAATTAAAATCATAAAGAGCTAAGGGAAGAGGTTACCCAATGCTTAGCCAGTAAGCATACTAGAAGATGCGTGGAAACTTGAAGCAGGCCCGCCATATGAAGAATCACAACCCCGCCAACATGAAGTTGTCAAGAATACCTACAGGGGTGAGCTCCGCAAAAAAAGAAAATATACAAAAAGAAATGCTAAAACTAAAATAGACATGAAAAATAAAATACAGAAAATAAAAGATAAGTACTGGGGTTATTGTCATCCCAGCACGACTTATTCGGCTACGAAAAGGGTCTAGCTAATGGGCCTATGAAAAACAAAAGGCACATGTAACTGTTCCATTATCCGTTGCAGTAACGGGTACCGATACGGCGATAGAAAAGTTACCCCTCTACCTAAATAATCATACCTGCTCCTCGCAGGCAGAAGAAATAGGAAATAGGATGAGGAGGAGGCCTAGTCCTCACTCATCTTATCACAAAAAGTATCCTCGCCTAGCAAGGCATCGTCAACCACAGGTGTGCAGGGTGTGATGGCAATGGCAAGAACACCAGGCTCATTATCATCCCAGCATACCCATGGAGACTCAGCCTGCACAGGCTCAGATAGAGAAGGGGGATCAAGAAATAAAGGAGAAGAAGAACTAAAATAATCAGAAAATGGGTGAGTGATCCCGGTGTCACACACAGCAGGATCCAAGCATAAATCACTGTCGGTGTCATATGAGTCGTATCGGGGAGAATTCGAGAACTCGAGGTCCATGGTGTCAAGAGAAACGGCCTCGTCTAATAAAGAGGTGCAAACCTCCACATCAGAAAGAGGGTATTCCTCATCCCATCGGGGTGCGCCATAGTGTTCTGAAGATCCACCTTCTCCGTCGGAGATAGTAGATTCGTCATCACACTTCGGCGCAACCTCGGGCACTGAATCATCCACGATCACGTCATCATCAGCCGACTCACACAAAAATGGAGTAGCACAATCCGGCAAAAATAGCGGAGGGGCAAGGCTGCTCTCAAAATCAAGCATAGAATGAGCATGCCCCATCGCAAAATCATTCGCTGACGCCACCCCGTCAACGACCGGAACAATCTCATCGTCCCATACAGGATCGTCCATGAGTTCCTGCTCCTCTTTTTGTTGGCTAACACCAGAGTGATCGTCATCACTCAAGGGAAGCTCGTAAAAAGGGATCGAGGGACCCATGAAAGATCTGTATGTGGCTAGAGATTCTTCGGTAATCTCAACTGGTAAAGAACGAGCAAGGTATGCTGTGTCAGTGTATGGGCCAGGCAACACCCTGGTAGGCCTGTCCATAACAGTCTTCCGCAAACGGGAGGTTGATGTGCACACGCCCTCAGAGGGAGAAGGCTTGCACAATTGAGGGCAATCCTTCAACATGTGGCCCACACCTTGACATAGCAAACACCGAATACAATGCTCGGCATTCATAACAGCAATGGCGTCGATGGATCGGCGCAAAGTGTCAAGTAGACGGCAGTCAACATCAGGATACATCGCGAACAAAAATAATTGCTGAAAAAGTGCTACACAGCTAAAATAAAAATAGCACGGATCTGATATCTAAATCAAAAAGTAGAAAAGGGCAAAAAAGAAATAAGCAAAATAAATGATATGCACAAATGAAAAAGGGCTTTAATCTATTATCTCCCTCTACAAAAACTCACACGACTGTGTTCCCTGGCAACGGTGCCAAAAACTTGATGCTAAAGATCACGGCAGTGAACGCACAAGTAATATAAAATGGGGTCTTTCCCAAGTATCGATCTCTCAAGGAACACAGTAAGGTGGAGTTAATTTCGAGGAGGACTTGAGATTGAAGTCCTTAGGTCGGAGCTAACTAAGGGGGGTTTTGATATTTGCGGAAACAGAAAATAAAAGGCTATCAACTACTCCGATGCAACGCCGCTATACGATGCTTCGCCAGGCAGGATGGAAGACTAGTCGGGCCGCTATGCGCCGAATCACTAGGCGGATGGGCGAGTAGGCTTGCAGATGAGGTGATGATAATGGCGGAATGAGGGTCGAAAGAACCTCTTCGCTATGCATGCCACTAGCAATTGCTAGTTGTTGGGTACATTGGAAAATGTGTACCAGATTTGAAGAAGTCTCACCCTACTCAATGATATGCATCAAGGTGTATTTGATGTTGTTTTGAGTTTATATGTGCAGGTTAAGTAATTGCAGGAAATGCAGAAAAATTTCTAAGTCCATGTGTCGACACTAGGAGAAGCTGTGTCGACACTTATGAAGGCTTGTGTCGACACTGGAGAAAAGCTGTGTCGACACTTGGAGCTAATTGTGTCGACACTTGGAAAGACTGTGTCGACACTTGAAGAAACTTAGTCGACATACAAAAGCAGTGTCGACACACAGAGAAGTTTAGTCGACATCAGCTGTGTCGACATGCAGAGGCAGTGTCGACACACAGTGAAGCATTGTCGACATCAACTGTGTCGACACCAAGCGGCAGTGTCGACACACAGGAATTCTTAGTCGACATCGATTGTGTCGACACCAAGAGGCAGTGTCGACACACTGAAAACTTTGTCGACATCAACTGTGTCGACACACGGGACTTGTGTGGACACACAGCAAAGCTTCAACAAAGTTAAAGAAAAGAAGGCTTGTGTCGACACACAGAATCTGTGTCGACACATTCTAAAGAAGAAATGTCGAGAAGCTGTTACAATAACAAAGGAGCTGTGTCGACACCACCAAGGCTTGTGTCGACACTTAGTCCACTTGTGTCGACACTTAGTCTACTTGTGTCGACACATGATGAAGATCAGTCTCGACACTTTCAGACAGAGACAGTATTTCAAGAAGAGACTGGATGACTTGACAGCTGCCATTTCAACCGGTCTACTGCAACTATCAAAGCTGTCAGAAGTTTGTTAGAAACCGGATCAACCGGTTACCTTGGAGAATGTCTATATAAAGGCATACTCCTTCAACAGAAGAGAGAACTAACAGAAGAAGAACTGATAATCACAGATTAGAGAAACTAATACAGAGTTCTAAAAAAAGAGAAAAAGAAGAAGTTGAGAGAGAGAGAGCTCCAACAACTAAAGTGCAGTTGTTGAACCAGGCTGTCAAGAAAGATTCAGATTGAGAACTGAATCTCAAGTCAAAAGCTGATTGAAGATCAACTTCATAGGAGATTCAACACTACTGAGTTCAGATTCAATAAGCTTTGAAGAAAGCTAAGAGAGGTTAATCTCTGCTATCAGATTCTTCCATGAACTGATCAATAAGCCATACATCCCTTCTCTCTCTATCTGGGTGGTGGTAATTTACTTTGTTAGATCAAATTTCTGTAGGATCTATATAGATCTGAGTTGTAAGCCTGTATTTATAAAGGCTGAGTGTAGGAGAACATTTTCTCTGAGTGGTAGGCCTTGTGTAGGATGAGGTAGGGCTGTGAGCCTGAGTTGTAGGAGATTGATATCTCTGAGTTGTAGGCCTTGTGTAGGCTGAGGTAGGGCAGATTGCCTGAGCTGTAGGAGCCTTGTTGGGTTCTGAGTTGTAAGATCTGAGGATCTGGGGTGAAGAGCAGAAGTTAGTCCGAATCTAGCACACTGCTAGATAGGTGAAGGGGGAAAGTGGATGTACCCAGAACTTGGGGAACCACTATAAAAATCTGTGTGCAATCTGTGTTGTGATAATTCTGTGAATCTGTGCTGTGTTAGCTGTAAAATTTGCAGTTTCTTATTAAATTACTGAATAGATTTGCTTCCTTAAAAAGAAAAAGGAATTACACCTATTCACCCCCCCCCCCTCTAGGTGGTTAGGCACTAATTCTTTCAAGTGGTATCAGAGGGAGGTTTCTCAAAGAAGGACTTAACAGTCTGAGTTGGATCCTTAAGGCAGATTCAAGATCAAGAAAATGGGTTCTGGATAAAATCATAAGGAACTGGGTTCTATGAAATTACCTATATGCAGAAAGGAGATATTTGGCATCTGGAAAGAAAGGTTCAGGCTGTTTATGGAGGCTTCTGATCCAAGGATCTACATTACAGTAAGGAAGGTCCTTATATTCCAATGAAGATTTCAGTTCTAGATGCAAACCAAAGAATTCCCAAGGATTATTCAGAGATGACCAAGGATGAGATCATCTTGGACACTATGGATAAAAGAGCCCAGAACATCATAGTAAGTGCCATTGATGATGCAACTTTCCAGAATTTGATTCACTACAAGACCTCCAAGGAAATGTGTGATACTTTGATAGTCTACATGGAGGGTTCTGAAGAAGTCAGACAAGATAGAAAATCTATGCTGAACCAGGAATATGAGAATTTTAGACAAGGAAAATCTGACAGTATAACTGAGTATTATAAAAAGTTCTATAGAATAGTAAATGAGCGGATGTCCTATGGAAGAATCTTCAGTACTTATGAACTGAATGATAAATTCCTAAGATCCTTTACAAAGGATTGGGACACTAAGATTTGTGTCATATGGGAAGTGGCTAAACTTGTAGATATTTCTCCTCCAACTTTGTTTGGAAAATTACTGTCATATGAGATGCAGCTAATGACTAGGAAAGAGGAAGAGAAAAGTACAAAAGGGGAGCATAGAGAAAATTCTGTGGCATTCAAGGTTGAAGCCACTAGGAAAAATAGGAGGATGTCTCCATCACCTCCTAAGATAGTTGCTGAAATTCCTTCAGATAATTCTGACAACCAAAGTTCAGACAGCAGTGACTCAGATGAAGACTTTGCAGCATTTACAAGACAGTTTCAGAGATTCCTGAAGAAGAAGCAGTGGAAGTCTAAGCCTTCCACATCTCAGCCTAAGGATGACTATTATCAAAAGAGGAAGTCATCCAAGAAGGACAGGAGCAGGTCTAAGCCAAGCAAATCTACAACATCAAAGATAGTTTGCTACTACTGTAATAGGCCTGGACATGTTGTGGCTGAGTGTCCAGATAAAAGAAAAGAGTCTACTAATAAAAAGAAGATTCAACACTAGAGCAAGAAGGAGAAATACTTTGTTGCTAAGAAGGAGAAGAGCTTGAGAGACCAATCATCTTCAGAGTCAGAATCTGAAGCTGAGGCATACATTGGTCTATATGCAGCAGATGAAGAAGAAGAGTTTCTGCAAGTGCTGAACTCTATCTATGCACAAGAAGACCATCAGTGCAAGGGACTGATGGCTGTGTCAGAAGAAGACAAGTATTAGGATCAGCCTGGTCCTAGTAAGGTACAATGTCTTTCTAGAAATTCAGATTGTAGTACTGAGTCAGAGTCAGCAACTTCTGCATTAAGTGATGTGGATGGATCTGAGTCTGAAGGTGATATTCATCAACTGATAGATGAATATGTGGACTTGTTGCAGGCACTAAAGAAAAGCAAAAACCTGGCCAAAACTCTGGCTAAGGAAGTTGCAGATCTTAAGATGGCTGCATCGGATTCAGAGAAGTTGTTGGATCAGAAGTTGAATGAGATAGCCAGACTGAAAAACATTACTGTTATTCAGATGGGAACTATCACATTTAAGAATGATCAGATTAAAAGTCTTGAGAATAGACTTCAGAAAGAAAAGGAGACTGTAGCTAGTTTTTCTAAACCAAAATCTGTATTACCCTTGATTGATGAGTTTGTATCTCAAAAGGGTAAGGCTGGATTAGGGTATAAGAAAACTGCATGGACTGCTAAGTCTAATTCTAAAGGCATAGCTCCAGCACAAAATAATAAACCTGCTGTAAACAATTTAGCTAAGGTTGTACCTAAACAAATGTATAATAAATTTGAGTGCTGGTGTTGTGGCAAGGTAGGCCACTTTGCCTTAGACTGTTGGCACAATACTAGTGTCAAGGAGAATAGCAGTCTGCCTGTTAGAAGATCTACAAGCAGATTTGTTAAATTTCAGACTAACATGAACCAAGGACCCAAAACTCATTTGGGTTCTAAGGTTAAGTAATTCTTTATTGCAGGTGAGTCCAAGTTGTCATGCCCCTATATGGTACTTGGACAGTGGATGTTCCAGGCACATGATTGGAACAAGGGGGTTGCTGAAGGACTACACATCTATCATAGATGGCCCTAAAGTAACCTTTGGTGGTTCTGAAAAAGGAATCATTAAATAATTTGGTAATATTTCTAGTAACAAGATTACTATCACTCAAGTGGCCTATGTGAAAGGTTTGAAACACAACCTTATAAGCATAAGTCAGCTGAGTGATTTAGGATATGACATTTCATTTATTAAGAATGGATGTCATATCAAAAGGTCAAGTGATCAAAAGGTCATATTGACAGGATATAGAAAAAGAAATGTGTACTGTCTTAACTTTGAGTGTGAGAACAATATTTCTCCTATTTGTCATGTAGCTGATAAGAGAGCCTCTCATTGTGTTAAATAACACAAGAGACTGGCCCATCTTAACTACAAGACTATTGCCCAACTCTTTAGCAAAGAGTTAGTGAGGAATGGTCCTCAAGTTAAGTGTATAAAGGATGAGATATGTTCAGCTTGTCAAAAAGGCAAGCAGACCAAATCTTCCTTTCATAGCCTTGAAAATAAGGATTCAGTGAGGTGTCTATACCTCTTGCATATGGATCTAATTAGTCCTATGCTAGTTCATAGTCTAGGTAGGAAGGTCTACACTTTTGTGGTGGTAGATGACTATTCTAGATATTCATGGGTGTTCTTTCTGAGACAAAAATCTGAAACCCCAAGTGTTTTATATAGTTTTGTCAAATAAATTCAGAATGAACTCGACAGTACAATGGTCAAAATCAGAAGTGACCATGGCACTGAATTTCAATCTGAGAGTATGACAAGACTGTGTGAAGAATTTGGGATTTTTCAAGAATTTTCCTCACCTAAAACACCACAGCAAAATGGTATTGCTGAAAGGACGAATAGAACACTGATTGAGGCTGGTAGAACTCTATTGAGTGACACTTCTCTCCCAGAATATTTCTGGGCTGAGGCAGTAAACACTGCATGTCATGTGATCAATAGGACTACTATTACCAAGAGCCACAAAAAGACTCCCTATGAGATTATGAAGGGCAGAAAACCAAACTTATCCTATTTTAGGATCTTTGGTTGCAAGTGTTATGTCCTTAACAATGGCAAGTCTTATCTAACTAAGTTTGCTGCCAAATCCCAAGATGGGATATTTGTCCCACCAGCAATAATAGTAAGGCTTATAGGGTCTACAACTTGATAACTCAAGTTGTATAACAGTCTGTACATGTTGTCTTTGATGAAACAAGACTGATTAGCTGTGAGTTGTCAAGTAGTGCTTGCAGTTCTACATGTATAAATGAGAGAATGGACAAGCTTACCATTACAGAAGATTCTACTACAAATCAGGAAGTGGAAAATGGTGGCTGCTATTCAGGGGGAGTACAAGACTCTCCAGATGCTGATGAAAACCATGAAGTGCAACATAATGAAGAGGCTGGAGGTGTTCAACCTGAAGATAGACTACCTCCAGCTAATAGACACTTAAAGGATCATCCAGCAAATCAGATAATTGGTGATCCAAGACAAGGAGTACAAACAAGGAGCAAGAATCTGAACACAATTCTGTGCTCTAGCTTCTTATCACAAGTAGAACCCAAGAAATTTGAAGAAGTTGTTCTAGACCCACATTAGATTGATGCCATGCAAGAGGAGCTGAATCAGTTCAGAAGGTGCAAGGTCTGGAAATTAGTTCCTAAACCAAAAGACCACAACATCATTGGAACAAAGTGGATCTTTAGGAACAAACTGGATGAGAATGAGATCATTGTGAAGAACAAAGCAAGTCTTATTGCAAAAGGATACAGGCAGGAAGAGGGTATTGATTTTGATGAAACTTTTGCCCCAGTGGCAAGACTGGAAGGAATTAGAATGTTCCTAGCTTATGCAACATATCAAGGCTTTAAGGTATTTCAAATGGATGTAAAATCAGCATTCCTAAATGGAAATCTAAAGGAAGAAGTCTATATAGAGCAGCCCTGAGGTTTTGTTGATCCTCTCAAATCTGATTATGTTTATAGACTTAGGAAAACATTATATGGGTTAAAGCAAGCCCCAAGGGCCTGGTATGAAATCCTGTCTACTTTCCTCATTGAAAACAAATTCTCAAGGTGGAAAATAGACAAGACTCTATTCCTCAGGGAATCTAAAGGAAAGATAATCCTAGTCCAAATATATGTTGATGACATAATATTTGGGTCTACAGAAAGTAACCTTTGTAGAAAGTTTGCAAAACTTATGCAAGGAAAATTTAAAATGAGCAGTATGGGAGAACTTAAGTTCTTCTTGGGTCTCCAAGTAAGACAGACTGAAGATGGATTATCTATATCTCAGTCTAAGTTCACCCTGGAGTTAATTAAGAAGTATGGTATGGAATCATCCACTACCATGAGAACTCTAATGGGGACAAGTGTATCTCTTAGCAAAGATGATGCAGGGAAACCTGTAGATGAAACTTTGTATAGAGATATAGTTGGCTCCCTCCTATATTTGACTGCTAGTAGACCAGATATTATGTATGCTACATGTGTCTGTGCTAGGTACCAATCCTGCCCTAAAGAATCTCATCTTACTGCAATAAAAAGGATTTTGAGATATCTTAAGCGTACACCTTATCTAGGCCTTTGGTACTCTAGGAATGGAGATTTTCTACTGACAGGTTATTCAGATGCAGACTTTGCAGGTTGCAAAGAACATAGAAAAAGTACTACAGGCACCTATCAATTTCTAGGAGGAAGATTGGTGTCTTGGAGCAGTAAGAAGCAGACTAGTGTGGCAATATCCACAGCTGAGTCAGAATATGTTGCTGCAGGAAGCTGTTGTGCACAAGTTTTATGGATTCAGCACCAGCTAGTAGACTATGGTATTCAAGTAAGTAGAACGTCTTTGCTTTGTGATTCTACAAGTGCAATTTCTATTGTTAATAATCTCATTTCACATAGTAGGACTAAGCATATAGAAATTAGATATCATTTTCTTAGAGAACATGTAGAGAAAGGGGACATCTCACTAGAATTTGTCAAAACAGATTATCAAATTGCTGATATATTTACTAAGCCTCTAGATAAAACTAAATTCAATAAGTTTAAAATTGAATTAGGAATGTTAAATATAGATTAGTTTAACAAAATTGGCTAAGTAAAACTGTGTCAACATATCCAGCAAAAAGGTGTCGACACAGAGAAGTGTTGTCGACACATCAGGAAAGTAGTGTCGACACTTCAGGAAGTTGTGTCGACACATCCAGGATAGTTGTGTCGACACTGAGAATATGTGTCGACATATATGTTCTATCGACTATATTGGTGTCGACACATGCAGATGTCTATGTCGACACTCAAACTCTAAGTCGTCAGTTAAGGATATTTGTGTCGATACATCATAATTGGTGTCGACACATAGTAGTCAACACCGTTGTCGAGACTTAAGTAGTCCGTGTCGACACTTTTCAACAGTGTCGACACATTCAGTGATTGTTGACGTGCCTTTTCACCTTCATTTTTATAAAGGTATAAATAGGTCCGCAACATTGTCTGTCGACAAGCTCTCCATAGTTTCGAACCAAAACTGTGTGTCGACAACTCTCTTCATCTAAATTCAAGATTTCTCTAAACCCTAATGGAGCCAAAGATTGAGGATAATGTCAATGAAGGATATGAACTGGTTTAGAATGCATTTGATGGAGCGGAATCAGAAATTACAGGAGTAGTAACCCTAATTGCAGAGAATGGGTTGGAGTTTCTAGTTTCTGAACCAACTAAGATTTGGAAGAAAGAAACTCTAGAATTCTTTGGTGTTGCTACCCTAGATCAAACTGGACTCAAAATTCGATCCACAGTCCATGTAGTAAAGGTAAAAATCACCCAAAAGAGTTTAAGAAAAGTTCTTCACCTGCCTAGAACATAAGAGGAAGAAGATGTACCTGCGTCTAAGCTAAGAGAAGCACTTCAATGGTGTGGACTGGATTCCACCATGAAGATTGGCTCAGCTTTGAACAGGAAAGGCATGAATATACAAGGGAAGTTCTTGTCAGAAGTTGTAGGAAAAATGATTCTATGTAAGCTAGGGGGCATGATAGAATTTCTGCATATATGTTCACCCTTATAACCAGAATCATCTATAGACTAAACACTAATTGGTCTGTAGTCATTTTTGACAAAATTAAGGAAAGTATAAAGAAGCCTAATCTGGGAAGGATTGTGAGCTTATATTTAGCTGGAACAATACCTGAAGTGATGGAACAGTCAGCTGGGACTAAGATAAATCATATGAGTAGGATGGACATCAAGATCATCTCCAGGTGGGAGAGAGTATTAACTAAGGACATGCCTACTCCAGAGAAGGAAGCCCCATCACAGAGGAAGCAGAAGAAAGCCAAAATGGCTCCTGAACCTTCCAGTAGCTCAGAGGAGCAAGCAGCTTCCAGTTCTAATGAGGAAGAGAGTGATAATGCTGGAAGGTCACCGGTAAGAAATGTAGATGCACAGAGGCAGGGGGAGCAACCATCTGCTAGCCCCATCCACCTGGATCCACTCTAGGGGGAGCCTCAGCATGAGGAAGTGCCAACTTACTTGGACAGTGAAATGGCTACACAAATAATCCTTGAGGTAATTCAAGAGGTAAATCAATCAATTCTTAATGATAAATATGAGACACTAACTGAATTTTTGACTGATGTTCACTAGCCAACACAACTCCACAGTCAAGTTCAAGATGTAAACATTGAGGATACATCAGCAGTTGCTGATGCTCCAGAGATAAGAGAATCTCCAGTGCCTTCTCAACAAGAGTTTACCTTAGAAGAGTTGTTTCCTGATTTAGTGCATGCTAATATTGAGGGGGAGCATGCTGGTTTTGAGGAGGAGAACACTGCTTTTTGAGGGAGAGCAAGTAGACCTTGATGGGGAGCAAGTAAGGTCTCAGGGGGAGAATACAATGACTGAGGAGGAGCAAATAAGAACTGAGAGGGAGAAGGAAAGGACTCAGTGGGAGCTACCTAAAACTGCACAGGACTTGCCTCCTATTACTAAAGATAGAGTTGATATAGCTAGTTCCTCAGCATCTGAGGATGAAGAAGCTATAAGAGCTAAGAAGAGGAAGCCTATGGTTTTCAAAAGGAGAAGCCAAAGCTACAAAAAGGCATTACAAACTGTTGCTCCACAACCTGCCCAAACAGCTGATTACAGCTCATTGTTGGTGGTCTTGCAGATCAAGTTAGTTGAGCAAAGGATTGTCATGGAGAAGTATCTGGATGAAACTCATAAGGATCTCCAACTCTCCTTGGCTCAGGATATAAAGTCAATAAGATTTGAAGTGAATCAAAATAAGAAAGAAATGACTGATTGTTTCCACAAGGGTGGAAATGCTGTGGTTTTCCTAGCCAAACATCAAGAGAAAATCAAGACTCAGGTTGTTGATATAGCAGTGAAGCAAGGCTATGTCTTAGAGAATCAGATGATAATGAATGATAATCTGACAGAATCACATAATATGATTGTCACTGAAATGAAAAATATTGCTACTGCCCAAACTGAAGCAATGACTAAAGCCAAGGCAGAGTTTGATAAGCAATTACAAGAAGGAATAACTGCTGTAAAAACTGCTATTACAGATTCCCAAAAGACAATTTTTGGATAGCTACTAAAGTTAAAAGCATTCTATAAGGATGGTGTAAATTTTCTGGACGAACAAATAAGATTTCAAAAGGATGACCTTAGAGATCATGTTGCCAGAGAAGTCATAAAGGGGAAGAGAGTATTAGTCAAAGCTGGATCTGATCATGCTAAATGGATATCTAATAGCATCAGAGCCACACTTGGATATCCACCCCTGTGTGATGATGACAATGTAGCTGAATCTGAAGTGCATCCTGCATATTTTGGAGGTGAACAAGCTGAAGTTGCCTAAGTTATCTATCCTCCAGCAGATTTTGAGATGATACATCAAGAAGTACAGTCTATGTACAGTCCTCCTGAGGGTAATAAAAATATTATCCTTGAGAAAGTTGACAAGCCAGTGTCAGAGGAAGTTTTGAAGGAGCAAGAAGCTCTATTATCTAAGAAAATATTCAGAGAAGAGGCAGAGTTTAAGCCTGATTTTGAGCAGTGGAGTCCAACTTCCAGGAACATTATACTGACTGCTTGGAAAGCTGTAAAGGATAAAACCCATGATAGGGGTAAATGGTACTCTACACAAGAATGGAAAATGCATGAAGCCAGGCAAGAAGTCATAGTTCAGTACAGAAGAAAGGTAAAACTTGGGAAGCTACCTCCTAATGCTCAGGAGCCTAGCAAATATTTCCCTAAGCCCTTTCACTACTTTGAAAGAGAAAAAATAAGGGCTGAAGAACTTAAGAAGAAAGATATAAAGGGCAAGAATCCAGCTGATGACACTGATGTTCCTGTACAAGCCAAGGTCCAATCAGGCAAAGGAATTATCATCAAGGAGCCAGAGCTGCCTTAGAATAGATTTATTTGATTTTATAACATTGCAAACTTTGGTGTTTAAAATCTATGTAAACTTTTATTAAAGAAACTTTTGAAGCTAAAGCAAAACATGATTAATGCTTATTCTGTGGTAGCATTGTTATTATTCTGTGATGATTGTTTATATATGTTTTGTTTAAGAAATTACCCTGTCATATAATGTTGTTATACATCATAATGTGTATTTGTTATGAATGGTGTATATCATTGACTAAGGGTTATGGCTTCTCCAAATAGGGGGAGATTGTTGGGTACATTGGAAAATGTGTACCAGATTTGAAGAAGCCTCACCCTACTCAATGATATGCATCAAGCTGTATTTGATGTTGTTTTGAGTTTATATGTGCACGTTAAGTAATTGCAGGAAATGCAGAAAAATTTCTAAGTCCATGTGTCGACACCAGGAGAAGATGTGTCGACACTTATGAAGGCTTGTGTCGACACTGGAGAAAAGCTGTGTCGACACTTGGAGCTAATTGTGTCGACACTTGGAAAGGCTGTGTCGACACTTGAAGAAACTTAGTCGACATACAAAGGCAGTGTCGATACACAAAGAAGTTTAGTGGACATCAGCTGTGTTGGACATGCAGAGGCAGTGTCGACACACAGTGAAGCATTGTCGACATCAACTGTGTCGACACCAAGCGTAAGTGTCGACACACAGGAATTCTTAGTCGACATCGATTGTGTCGACACCAAGAGGCAGTGTCGACACACTGAAAACTTTGTCGACATCAACTGTGTCGACACACAGGACTTGTGTCGACACATAGGACTTGTGTCGACACACAGCAAAGCTTCAACAAAGTTAAAGAAAAGAAGGCTTATGTCGACACACAGAATCAGTGTCGACACATTCTAAAGAAGAAATGTCGAGAAGCTGTTACAACAACAAAGGAGATGTGTCGACACCACCAAGGCTTGTGTCGACACTTAGTCCACTTGTGTCGACACTTAGTCTACTTGTGTCGACACATGATGAAGATCAGTCTCGACACTTTCAGACAGAGACAGTATTTCAAGAAAGAGACTAGATGACTTGACAGCTGTCATTTCAATCGGTCTACTGCAACTGTCAAAACTATCAGAAGTTTGTTAGAAACAGGATCAGCTGGTTACCTTGGAGAATGTCTATATAAAGGCATACTCCTTCAACAGAAGAGAGAACTGACAGAAGAAGAACTGATAATCACAGATTAGAGAAACTAATACAGAGTTCTAAAGAAAGAGAAAAAGAAGAAGTTGAGAGAGAGAGCTCCATCTACTGAAGTGCAGTTGCTGAACCAGGCTGCCAAGAAAGATTGAGATTGAGATCTGAATCTCAAGTCAGAAGCTGATTGAAGATCAACTTCACAGGAGATTCAACCATACTGAGTTCAGATTCAAGAAGCTTTGAAGAAAGCTAAGAGAGGTTGATCTCTGCTATCAGATTCTTCCAAGAACTGATCAAGAAGCCATCCATCACTTCTTTCTCTATCTGGGTGGTGGTAATTTACTTTGTTAAGTCAAATTTCTATAGGATCTATATAGATCTGAGTTGTAAGCCTGTATTTATAAAGGTTGAGTGTAGGAGAACATTTTCTCTGAGTGGTAGGCCTTGTGTAGGCTGAGGTAGGGCTGTGAGCCTGAGTTGTAGGAGATTGATATCTCTGAGTTATAGGCCTGGTGTAGGCTGAGGTAGGGTAGATTGCCTGAGATGTAGGAGCCTTGTTGGGTTCTGAGTTGTAAGATCTGAGGATCTGAGGTAAAGAGCAGAAGTTAGGCCGAATTTAGCACACTGCTAGATAAGCGAAGAGGGAAAGTGGATGTACCCAGACCTTGGGGAACCACTATAAAAATCTGTGTGCAATCTGTGTTGTGATAATTCTGTGAATCTATGCTGTGTTAGCTGTAGAATTTGCAGTTTCTTATTAAATTACTGAATAGATTTGCTGCCTTAAAAAGAAAAAGGAATTACACCTATTCACCCCCCCCCTTTAGGTGGTTAGACACTAATTCTTTCACTAGTGCGGCATGGGTGGATGGTGGTGGATGGGATATAGCACAACTCGAGCAACTTAAGCAGTAAAATGAAATAGGAATCACATAGACATGAAACGCATAACATATACAACCAAAGTTCACTTCATCAATAAAATAGATTTAAACACACATATCCAACAATAATGGAAGAACAAGTCAAGAGATCGACCGAATCCGAAGTCTTGCTGAGGATTCACGGTTGGAATCGTCGGGTTGTCAATCCACATCCAAGCTCGGTCCTCAACTGCATCCGGGGTAGAGAAGGGCTGTCACCACCTTCCAATGGCCCGTCTTCTTCGTGTCACGATAGCGGTCGAAAGTTGCAAGCTTCCCTTTGCTTGTTGGCGAAGGAGTCAAACCCTACTTGAAGCTCACAGATGAAGGAGAAGGCTGAGAGGAAGCTCCTGGCTTGGATTTGGCAGTGAAAGCTTGCCCGGAGCACCTCCCTAGGGTGGAAGATGAAGGGGAACGGCGGAACCCTTCCTCGGAGACGAAAATGGGGAAGAAATGTCGAGCGATCCCAAATTAGGGCAGAACCTGCGAATTTATAGATTACAGAAATTATAATGCACATGACCAGTGACGCACGACCAGTGGTCGTGTGCACTATGTCCAGTGGTAGTGCGTTTGCCATAGCCAGAACTTGGAAAAATATGGAATCAATGCACACGATCAGTGGCACACGACCAGTGGTCGTGCGCACTGTGTCCAGTGATAGTGTGTATACCCCAGGCAGATTCTGGAAATCAGGGAACATTGCGCACGAGCAGTGGCGCACGACCAGTGGTCGTGCGCACTATATCCAATGAGCGTGCGCAGTATTCCTGCTTCCAAACATCCCCGGAACACGCACACGACCCCTAAACCCAGCACTGATATGTGCAGACAATCAAAGCAATCACAAAAAGGAGTACAAACAATAAAAGTACAAAAATACACAACCACGGGTCAAAGTGTGCACTTCCTATAGAAATAAATATAAGATGAAATATATACGATAACGAACTAAAAGTGAAGTGCAAACATGTGAAAACTAGCTCAGATGAGTCCGAAAAACCCTATATAAATCGGACTCATCAATCGTCGGGTTGACGACACGCCTGACGACACGGGCATGTCGGGGGTGTGTTCTTCCCTGTTCTACGAATTGAACTCGACAATCGTCGATCTGAGCTCGACGAAATGAGCTCGATGATCATCGGGCTGACGACACGCCTGGCGACACGGGTGTGTCTGGTCCGACACGGGCATGTCAGACCCGGAAGAGTTGTTTTCAGGGAATTTTTGTGGCTATTTATTTCTTCCTATAAGATCTGACGGTTCAGATCTCCCCTTGCTGATATAGGGCTGAGCTATAGGCAGACCAAGGTGATTTTCACCTTGGCCTTCTTCACTTGGTCCCTTGGGCTTCCTAGAGTTTTGACATGACCAAAACCACTCTTCGGGGTCTAGTCGGAATTGAGATGTTGTAGGAGAAGTGCCATTTCATGGTCAAGCAAGGGTTAGTGCTTGGCCATAAAATCTCAAGCCAAGGAATCCAAGTAGATAGAGCGAAAATTGAGACCATTGAAAAGTTACCACCGCCAACCTCCGTCAAGGCAGTGAGAAGTTTCTTAGGACATGCGGGATTTTACCGCCGGTTTATTAAAGACTTCTCTAAAATAGCTAAACCACTTACCAGGCTGTTAGAAAAAGACACATCTTTCATTTTTGAACAAAAGTGTCTACATGCCTTTGAGTTTTTAAAAGAGAGATTAATTAATTCTCCTATTATGATTGCTCCCGATTTTAATCAACCATTTGAGATCATGTGTGACGCTAGTAGTTTTACGGTAGGTGCTGTTTTAGGACAATGCCGAAACAAACACTTTCATCCTATATACTACGCTAGCAAAATACTTAATAATGCATAGGAGAATTATACAACTACAGAAAAAGAAATCCTAGCAGTGGTATTCGCCTTCGATAAATTTAGATCTTATTTAACATTATCTAAAGTGGTAGTATATACCGATCACTCTACCCTAAGATATTTATTAGCCTAGGAGGAAGCCAAGCCTCGTTTAATCTGTTGGGTTCTCTTATTACAAGAATTTGATTTAGAAATTAGGGATAAACAAGGAGCAGAAAACTTAGCGGCAGAGCATCTTTCACGTTTAAAAAATCCACTACGATCAATGTTAGATGAATCTGAAATTTCTGATACATTTCCTGAGGAATCACTATTTGCGATATCTACAAATATACATCTTGATTATCTATGGTTTGCAGATTATGCAAACTATCTTGTAGCTAAGGTTCTTCCAAAAAAATTTTCATACCAGCAGAAAAAGAAATTTTTCTCTGAATTGAAATATTACTTTTGGGAGGACCCTTTCTTTTTTGGATATGTGCAGATTCCGTTATATGAAGGTGTGTATCAGCGGAGGAAGTCTGGAAAATTTTGGAGCAGTGTCATTCAGGCCCTGCCGGTGGTCACTATGGAGCAAATCGCTCGGCAAAAAGGTTCTTGATTCTGGTTTTTATTGGACCCTTCTATTCAGGGATGCCCAAAGGTATGCGCTTTCATGTGATTCTTGTCAGAAAGCAGGTAATATTTCTAAATTACATGAAATGTCACAAAAATATATTTTTGAATGTGAAGTATTCGATGTGTGGGGGATTGATTTTATGGGACCATTTCCAGTTTCTTTTAGGAATAAATATATTTTAGTAGTTGTGGATTATGTATCGAAGTGGGTTGAAGCACAAGCTTTGCCTACTAATGATAGTAGAGTAGTAGTCCGATTTTTAAAATTCTTTTTGCACGATTTGGCACACAACGTGCACTTATTAGCGATAAGGGTTCACATTTCTGTAATTCGCAGCTATATAAAGTATTGGAAAAGTATGGAGTTACACATAGGATAACCACTACTTATTATCCGCAATCTATTAGTCAAGTTGAAGTTTCCAATAGAGAGCTTAAGAGGATCCTAGAAAAATCTATAGAAGGGAATAAGAAGCAGTGATCTAGAAAACTTAACGATTGTTTGTGGGCATATAGGACCGCCTTCAAAACACCTATAGGGACCACCCCCTTTAGATTAGTCTATGGCAAATCCTGTCACCTGCCATATAGAATTAGAACAGAAGTCGTATTGGGCGATACACACTTTGAATTTTGATATTAATTCTATAGGGGAGAAACATAAACTTCAACTTAATGAGTTAGATGAGTGGAGAATCATGGCGTATGAGAACTCCCGGATTTATTAGGAGAAGACCAAGCTATTTCATGACCATCACCTTCGCAAACCCAAGACATTTCAGAAAGCTGACCAAGTCCTCCTTTTTAATTCCCATCTTCGTTTATTCCCAGGGAAGTTAAGGTCTAAGTGGTCCGGACCCTTCAAGGTTAAAGAAGTCTTCCCCTACGGCACCGTCGAACTTACCTACCCTGAGAAGGGAGATTTTAAGGTTAATGGACACCGACTTGAAGCCTTATTATGGTGAGCTCCCTAAAGACTTCGCTCGTCAAGAGACCTGCCTCCGTCTAGATTAGGATTATGAAAAATATAGTAATGTTCATAACTTCTAAAATTTTTAGTATAAGTATAGTTACAAGAAAAAATTTACGTTATAAAAACAAAAAATTTCTGTAATTAATTTCACCTAAGGAAAAATTTGAATTTTAGAGGCGCACACGGGTCAACACACACCCGTGTGGGTGGCCGTGTTCTCAACACAGCCTCAGGCACAGCCGTGTCACTTAAATCTGGAATAGGACGATTTCATCCCGAGAACCACATGGGTTCACACCAACCCGTGTGTCTGGCTGTATCATATAACGTCTCTTCGCTCGACGATCATGGAGACCACTGTGTCGACACATCCGACACGCCCGTGTCGGATGGTACATGCCCGTATCGTGTGTCACCTACCAACCCGTGTGTTTTTAATGCACTATGCCATATCAGACACGGGTCCACACACGGCCGTGTGGTGGACCGTGTCTGCCTGCCGCGCTGTTTCCTGTCAGTTTGACCGCACGACCCCCCACAACCGGTGTTTCACGAGGCTGAGATTCCTCAACACGGGTACGCACACGGCCGTGTGCGCACCCCTGTTCGCCTACTATATATAGGGGTCGTGTCCTTTCCTTCCTTTCCATCTCTGATTACAGCCAATCCTCTCGTTTCTTCCAAGACCAGAGCTCGGTTTGAGTGTTCTTTGCCTCCACAATTCGCGGATTCGCCTTCTCTACTCAATCTTCCCTCCGTGGTAACCATTTTTTATTTATGATTTTACTCTACTTCTCCTCCCTCTCCGCTCTTTCCTCTACGTTCTTACTCTCCCATTTTCATTTTCAAACTAAATATAACAAAAATCTTTTACTTTTCACCATAGATAATGTCTTCCGGAAGAGGCCAAGGTGGTCGCCGTCGTCGACCGGAGATCCAGGCTCTATCTACGGAGCGGCGCGACGCTGCTGTACCACTAGTGTTCACCGATCATGTGCATTCCACCTGTTACAACAGCCTCCAATCAAAGAAATTTCAAGACATCCGCACCATTGATTGGAGTGTATTAGAAGAAATAAACTTAGCGGGGGATGTCCTGGAATTAATTTCTGTATTGGGTTAAGAGCAATTCTTTGCGATAGAAGAGTTAGGCTTCAAGGAACTCACCCTCTAGTTCCTATCCTCATTTTACTTAAATATTAGGCCTAATCTGATTGATTCTGATCGCGAGCATGAGGGGGTCATCTCCTTTCGAGTAGGGGGCACCTTTTACACACTTACCCTGCTCTAGTTCACCCAATACCTAGGGGTGTATGAGGACATCTTTCCTCTTTAGTGCCACTTACTCCGACCTTCATTTCAACCTCCCCTCTCGCGATCTTGCCGGTGGTATCTGGGCTCGGCTCGCTTTTGACCTTAGTCCATATGAGGCCAAAAGGTCAAAGGCATCCCAGTTGTATTCCCCTGCCCTCCATTACATTCACCACCTCCTGAGCCATACTTTGAGCGGCCGGGGCGAAAGCTTCGGCGTTGTCAGTTCGGCAGGACTTGTTGTACCTCTATAGCATGTCGTCACGTTATCCTTTGCACCTAGGCTTCCTACTCGCCCAGTTCATCCTCCACCAGGCCGACACCCCCTGCATAGGGTCTATTTGTGTAGCACCCTACATCACTTGCCTGGTGAAGAACATGGGCATCTTATCAGCCCTCCCCCCGATGATAGTGGTTGCGAAGACCGTGCCCATCACGATGGCCAGCCTTCGATCCCTCCGCCTCATCACCGCCCGTCAGGGCCGGGGAGGCGTGACATATTCTATTGCGAGGCATGGACCGCACGCGCAGGACGACATTGACGATGTGGTAGATCCTGACCTCGATGTGCCTCCGCACCATTCCACTTATGATCAGGGAGAGTCTTCTACTGCTCCCCCTCCACCTCGTTCGTGGTATTCGCTGGAGTTCCGGCATTTCTTCGACACCGAGCTCTCGCCGCGCTTACAGCGTATCGAGGCGGCGCAGACGCGGACGGAGGACCTCCTCATCCAGATCAGGGACCACTTGGGGATCGCTCCTAGAGAGCCGGCAGCTCCTGGCCAGCCACACTTCCCAGACGACCAGAACTGACCAACCGCCTTACTTTTGACATGTATCAGTGTATTGTAGTATTTCTTTATTTCTATTAATGTATTTCAGATATTATATATGATTTCATGTCCGCTCCTGGTTCCTTCATGTACTCTTCTATTTTGATTATAGCAGTTCCTTTTTATTATTCTTAGTGAAATTACTTTTTCAGCACTTTATATTGAAATGAGGACATTGCAAATTCTCAGTCTGTGGGTGTTTTTATAACACTAACATATGTTAAGGTATTTTCCAACAAAAGGCTCAATCGAGATTTAGGTGTGAAAGAAAAGAAAACAAAATCCATTAAATCTATCTTTGATTAGCTCACCTATAATCTTCTATCCTAAGTCAAAAGGCTACACCATAATACAAAGTCCTAAGGATCCGACCTCACTAAGGGTAACTAGTGTCGTGGAGAGGGTGTGAAAAGGGTAAGCTCATGACTATCAATATGGGTACTTATAAGTTTTGAAATACTAATACGTATTTTATTGAGATTGTTATTTTCTCCTCACATTTGTCATAGATGACTATACCTTTATTTCTAGGAAAGAGTGAAAGATACTTAAAAGATATATTGGAGGAATTTTAAGATAAATTTATACTTAGAAACGTCTGCTAAACTATTTCCTATACGATTACATCATCAAAGTCCCATTTAAATTCATAGCAACCAGTGTGCGGAGATAAAATTATTTATTGGTAACCCAAGTGTTTGAATTAATTTGCTTAGGGACAAAGCAAACATCTAAGTCTGGGGGTATTTGATGAGTGCGATTATGATTGGCTTTTTACTATCATAATTGTAATCATGACCACTATTTTCTGCCTCTTTATGGAGTAATTTAGCAAGATTAGTTGAGAAATTGTCTTATCATGAATAAGAGAGCACAGTTAGGATTTTTGGTTACTCCTTGTATTAAGCTATATATTTATCCTTTCATTTTTCCAATGCAGGTAATGTCAACCAATGGAACTAAAAGTCTTGGAGCAAACAGAGGAGTTCACGGAGTCAACATGGCTGATGACAGGACAAAAATTTGGCGCACACGGGTAGACACACGTCCATGTCAATACCCGTGTCCTATGTGCCCTGGAGCTGAAGAAATTGGACGCAGGAGACAGAGACTCACACGGGTAGGCACACGCCCGTGTGCCTACCCGTGTCCAATTTGAACACGACTGCCGACCAACCCGTGTCTGGAGAACATGAAAAACAACACGACCATGTCAGTACCTCGTATCATCTGACACGGCCCACTACTAGACATGCCTGTTCGTGTGAAACTGCTCTAGAACCGTCAACACGGCCTGATACACGGCCGTGTCGGTACCCGTGTTCGACTTTGTTTGCTAGGAAACTATAAAATTCCTGTAGTAAAATGAGAGGGGACTTTTGGATTAGTTTTCGTTGGAGAGAACTGGAGCACGAAGTGGAGCATCCAAGAGAAGGAGGATTTGAAGGGTATTTTTGTATGCATTTAATCTTTCATTAATCCCTTTTGATCTTTCCTATCTCTTGGTGATTCAACTTTAATTATCTTTTATTTTGCATGAACTTTAATTTGGAACAATTTGTTAATCATGTATCGCCTTGTTTTCATTGAATTTGTGGTAATTTGTTCGTATGTAGGCTTGCAAGCAAAGAGATTTCTCCTAATTATAAATTGCTTATTTGTTTTACATGAATTGCAAATCTCTAGATTAAGAAATTGGAAGTTTGTAATGATAATTACATGTTCATATTTTGGTGTTACATCTTTTTGCAATTCAAATTCCATGATTGAGAGATATGTTGTTTGGATACTTGGAATACGAATAAATGGATTCATGATATTTTAGAGATAAGATTTCATGAATGTATATAGTAGATAGGGTGTTCCCACTAATGCAGACTTGAGTATTGTAAATTGTTCGTGAGAAAGTTTACTAACTTAGGTTTAGATCTTGAATTGCTCGAGAGAGAATTCGATAGATATTTACCCTTTACATTACAACAAATTTGATAGTCGTATTATTTCATGATTACGCAAAATTGAGTTAATGAATGAGTATTTCATGTAATTGCTCATAACTTTCGGCTTTTTATCATCTTGAATTCCCCTAATGTTTAATTATCCAAATAGTCATAGTTAGGTTAATTTTAGATTAAAAATCAATTTTAATTGTTGGTACGATAATAGAGTGAGGGTGAGTACGAGTATTTGAAATGGCCTTGTGGAATACGACGCGAGATGTAGATTTCTCCTATACTATGATTGATAGGTGCACTTGCCTGAAAGTTAATACAATTTAGCTTATGCCCATCTACATAGTTTATACTAGAGTGTAGAATGAATCCGCATCGAGTTATTACTTGTTAGTAAAGGAAATCATCAATGGACGACCACGAAAACCCGTAAAATCATTTTTCGGGTCCGACACGCCCTGTGACACGCCCGTGTCACAGGCCGTGTCACACTAAGCGGTGCACAAACCGACTTATGAGCCGCCTTATCCCAAAACAGGTCACGCCCATGGCACACGCCCGTGACGGCCAGGTCACGCCCATGACATAGGGCGTGTACCTCACTCGAGTCATCTCCACAACCTACTCGAGAGGACTACTCAACTAGTTAGCTACGACACGCCCGTGACAGATGACTGACACGCTCGTGACACGGGGCGTGTCACTCACTCGAGACCTACTCGAGAGGACTTACTCGAGAGAAAACCAACTACTCGAGTACGCGGATCGGACACGCCAGTGTCACAGGGATGACACGCCCGTGACACCCCCTTACTCGAGTACTTTTCCACCTACTCGAGAGAAAAGTGTGGACCACTCGATACAGCGGAACACTCCCTGTGACACGCCCGTGTCACAGGCCGTGTACCCCATACTCGACAAACGTCGAGCGCAGTTCGTCGACCAAAGAACTCGAGTGTCAATAGGGAGGTCACGCCCGTGACAAGGGGCGTGTTCCTCCCGAACACTTCGTCGAATGTATTTTTTGTCGTACTCTCGACGGCTCCGCACCCGAGCAGGACACGCCCTGGGACACGCCCGTGTCCCAGGCCGTGTCACCCAAAAATTTGCCTGCTGAAAAATTGGGCTGTTACAGATTGCATCAAAGATAAAGATTCAACTGTATCAAGTGCATAAAGACAAAATGTTACTGCAAGCTAATTTTGTCAAGTGTCAACGATTTCCTTATAAAACCTCTATATGTTCTAAGTTGACCATACATAATATATATGACCCATTTGAATTTATTAGTTTGATCATGTCATGGTTACTTGGATTTATTTTTTGCAACCTACACGTGGCTTAATGGTTAGGTCCTTAAATTAAGGAGCAGAATATGCAATGATTTAAAATCGAATTGACTCATGAGATTTGCTGCAGGAATTCATGAATTGCCAGAAAAGGGTAATATTCTCATTCATTAGAGAATTTTCCCAATATTTCAAATACTTTCCTGGATCAAATTTTAACAACCGTTGTTCATTCCAAATATGGATTAATTCCTAAAGTGACTGCTGGACATATGGAGAGATCTAGCCAGAATATTTTCAAGATTGAAAACCTTCCTTATGCAGATTTAAAAAAGCTGTTTGAAGCAGTTGCCCAAGGATGATTGTTTAGCCATTAGAGAATTCAAATTCAACATTTATTCTCTCTGCCCGTCAACCAAAGTATAAAAGGAGAACCTGGATACTTGAGAAAGAGCTTTTTTTGGGCATTTAAGCCTTTGAGAGATATTTTGCAAGTACTCAGTAATAATAGAGATTCTACACAACCAAATCTTTTAAGTTTTGTATAAGAATTTTTTAGTGGTCAATCTTCAGATAGTTCATCTTCAACCACTGTAAGTTATCTTGATCAAGCCAGCTATTCAAAAAAGAAATTTCAAGTACTGTTCAAGATCTGGAAGAAGATGCCTGATGTGTGTGCTTCTATTTGAAGACTCAAGCTTGTAAGTGTTAAGTCAAAAATCTTTGTAATCTATTACTGTGTAGGATCCTTGATGGATCTGAGTGTAGGATTTCTTTGTGAATCTGTGTGTAGGATCTAGCTTTAGATCTGAGTTTGTAGGGCTTAGACCTTGTTCTTGAGATTGTAAGATCTGAGTATCTAAGAAGTGTATTTCGAGAAGTTTTTACCTAAGCTAGCAATCTGGTAGATATGTGTAGAGGGAAAGTAAACGTACTCATTCTTTGTTAATTTTGTGTTATGCTATTCTTACTGTGCTGCTTAAATAGAACATCTAGATAATCAAAATTAGTAAATCACATATTCACCCCCTCTAGCTGAGCAACAACCCTTGACTTTCAAGAAGAGCCTCAGAGAGTATCAAAAGACATCTGTGATGTGGACTAGATGAAGATTTCTGATCGCACTCCATCAATAATAAAAATTTAATTATGCTTTTAAATCTAATTTTGTTTATGACTTTAATTGGATTGAAGTTTTTCTGCTTTTCATTTTTTGAAGTTGGTGCTCAAGAGGTAGCGAATAGAATTTGTATGATTAGACTTTATATTAAACCAATTGATATACAAACCTTTTTTACAAACCAATTTCATTTTTTTTTTTTGTTATATACAAACCAATTTAAAATTAAAAAAAAATTTAAATTTGTTAAATCAACCAAAAACTAAATTTAAAGACAACCCTCAAATTAGTTTTACATATAAAAACCAAAATTAAAAATTGCTATTCTTTTATTTCAAAACTTTAAAAAATTAAATGCTATCCTAACATGAATATTTTATCCAAAAAAAATACCTGTACAAAGAAAATTAGCGATCAAAATAGATCATTTTTAAAAAAATCATCGTTCTTATTTAACCAATAAGAGACAATATGATATATAGATCATCCTAATATTAATGAATTCTAAATGTGCTTACCTCGAGTTAGAAGTTGTCCACATACGATACCCTTGGGCTGTATATATTCTCCCATGTGCTTGCATATTATTTTGTCTCCAATAAGAGACGAACCCTTCACTCACCAACTGTATGAAAGTAACCCGCTTTGTGAAGCTGGATCGTTGAGACTTTGAAATTTAGAAATTAGGACAAAAGCTATATTATAGCATGAAGAAAATTGAGTTGAATCAAGAGAAGATAATAATGCCGGCTCTCTTTAACCTTTAATTCGTTGGAAAGATCCAACCGTCTTGTGACTCAATTCCGCAATGAGTCTTTGATGTGCTCCGCCATGGCATTTGACTTCTTGAACCGCTCTGAAATTATTTCATATGGAGTCGATTTCGAGCCAGCCATGTTCAAATAAAGAATCACGCTTCCTCTTGGAAACTTATGATTCGATCCAATCTCAATTTCTTGTCTTTGTTCAGTAGAGTTTCATTAATTATCCCCTCAAACTCTGCAGCGATGTCATCTGAAATATGAACTTCACACTCTTCCTTTAGAGATATTCCAATGGTATATTCTAGACTATTTTAATGGGATTAACAATGAGCGCAAGGTAGCCCACGAATCGTATTTTGTTTAATTCCCACATAATCTTCTTCTTCTTTGATAACCTTTAATGCAGTTAGTGAATGAAAAGTGATCCAGTTAAGTGCTTACTTTCACGCATTCCAAATACTAATTTCAGTGTGTTGGATTAATCATTTGGTATAAGTTAATTTCCAATAGAGACCTTAGAAATTTTTTTAATAGAGAGTCCACTCTCTACACGGTTGGTTGTAACATTTCCCAAGGAATGCTGACAAAACGTAAGGGATCAATCCATGCTAAGCGAAAACTTTTGGGTTTTTTTTCAGTAAGTTGAACTCCATGTTGAACTCTATCTCTGTTTTTGAGCCGAGTTGATTCGCCAAAATGTTTCTATGAATATGAACTTGACATAATAAATTTTTTGAATGAGGAAAAACATCGAGCATTCATTAAAGATTCTCTCGATGGTCAAAATAGATTTAAAGCATTCAGTAGCTAGCTGTCCACTGGCATAAAGGTAAATTCAAAAAAAGATTGGTTTGTGGAAGATTAACAACGGCATACGATATCTGTTGATTTTATATGTGCAATCCAACGAAATACAGTGGGAACATCCGACTAACAGGATTTGAAAAGAACATATTTCGAGTTGTGCACCCTGACATATCGGACCATCGAGCCATTGAATCGAGTCGAGCCGACTCAACTATGATTATAAATTCAACAGTAATAGGAGACGAGCCAATTTCGATTTCGAGTCGATTTCGGAGGATCGTGGCCGAGTTCGAGACGAAAACTTCGATTTCGAGCCGAGCCAAAATCGTTCGAACTCGATTCGATATCAGCATTACCCTATGTGCTCATATCGGAAATACTTCTAAATAATGGAACAAAACTGATGTTTTTGTTTTCCATTTATTTCCATAACCTTGCCGAAGCAGCTCTTCTCTTGGATGGGTGCCCTCGGCCATGGGAGTTTTTGGTGGAACTTTCCTCCGCGTAAATGGGGTGGTGGCCGCCGACGTAGGCTGGAGCTTAGGTCATCTTCCGACTCTATCAACCTACGAGATGTAAAGGGCTGGCCGCTCTTCGCCTTCCCTGTGAAACAAGCTACCATCGCTGCTTCCCTCGCCTTAACTGGCGACACCATCGCACAACTCAGTCACCATATCTTCTCTAGAGGCCAAGTTCAATCGGATGAAGAAGAGAAGGTCGGATCCCGAATCAGAGTTTTTCTATCATTATTCTTCTGAACAAAGGAATTGATTACTGGTTTTTTTGGCCTTCAACTTCTGTTTAAGAGTGTTAATAGATGGCCAGGTATTCATTTCTAGCTATGCTTGTGGCCCAGAACCGAAAATTAACACTGGTTTTTAGGATAATAGCTGTATTTTCCAGGGAAAAAAATCCAGCGAGGCATTGTAGAAATCATTAGATGCTTTTGTTCATCTATTCTTTAGGTTTGACAAAGTGCACCCTGAAAATATCGGTTTTTGGCAAAATGCACCCCGAAAGTTTAAAATTGGCAAACTTCACCCTCCAAAGTGACTTTTCTTGGTAATGTGCCCCGTAGAGTGTACATTTTGGCTATTTCATTTTTTGCCTACTAAGGATGCACATTGCCAAAAAAAAATCACTTTGGGGGTGCATTTTGCCAATTTTAAACTTTCGGGGTGCATTGTGCCAAAACCGATATTTCTAGGGTGCACTTTGCCAATTACCCATTCTTTATTCACAGTTGCTGGGTTTAAGCCTGCATCCTACAATGTACTCTTGCTTTAAGGAGATCCTTCCTCATTCTAGATCATAGCAGCTTTTTTAGTACTGTAAGTCCTATCAATTATGTTTCTTTAGAGAAGGCCTTCAGGATGCGTATGCGTAGAGTTGAGCATAATAATCAAACGCAAGAGGTCTCAAATAAAATACCATGTTCCACAAAGAAATTGTTTAAAGTTGTGAATTCGGTCCCATTGTCACTACGAACATGCTTCACTTTCTTTTTAAATTGTCTTTCAGTCATGGCACAAAAAGATTTAATAATTTTCTTAACCTCTGCTTTTGTTGCCATTAAATGTATCCAAACTTCCCTTGAAAAATCATTCACTATTGTCAAAAAATATGAAGAACCATATGAAGAAGGAACGTTGTAGGGACCCCACACATCGCAATGGATTAAGTTAAATAAGTCAGCAACTTTATTAAGACTAATTGGAAAGGGTGTATCAGTATGTTTTGCCTGAAAGAAAATATCACAAGGTACGTTAATTTATTGACTAACACCAGAAGTCTGAGTAATTATTTGACGAGAAGGATGCCCAAGACGTCGATGCCACACCTGATATGAATCGACTTCAGTTGCATGACACAATACTCTACTACTCGGAGCTGTTGAGTGAAACCAATAGGCCTCATCCCTCTCTTCACCTGCCCCAATCACCATCCTCAAAGTGAGGTCTTGTATCACCCATAGTTTGCCAATTAAAGTGACTATGCAATTTAATTCTTTAATCAACTGGGCAAATGAGATCAGATTGCGGGTTAACCGCGGAACATATAAAACATGCCGAAGTATCATATGAATACCGAAAACCATTGTCCCTTCCTGAAAACATTGGTATGCGTTCCATCGAGTAACATGATGGGAGATGGAAAAATGTCGCATATGTTCAAAACCAAATTTTTATCACTGGTCAAATGATAAGAGACACCGTATCTAATATGCATTGAGAAGATGACTTACCTGTAGATGTTCATTGGAAGAGGTCTTTTCAATAAAAGTTTTGAACATGTTCAAAATCATATTCCATTGTTCATCATTCAAGTCAGAAGTGAGAGCTGTACGATCTTGAGACATTAATGGACCAGTATTAACAACAACAATGGTTGGTGCACCAATTGGATTGGTTGCGGGTTGGACTATATTTGCAACACCAACAACGCCCTTGCCACGTCCAAAATCAGAAGCAGATTTGGCACCTCTTCCTTTCTCCGTGCCTTTGCCTCGTCCATTATTCCACCACTCGGGATATCCTATTATTTTGAAACAAGAACTTGCCTCATATCTTGGATGCCTGAAATTCATGCAAGTGGGCTTCTCATGTCGACGGGATGAAACAATGTGAATAGCAAACACCATACCTTCATTGCGTGTCACATTCATTTTTCATTGTCTTGTGTCGTTCGTCTTGAACAACCAAGGCATAAGCACGATTTAAAGGGGCGAGTGGATCTTGCTCCAGAATATTAGAGTGTATGGTTCCATTTACTTCCATATAAATCATCATCTAGGCTCATCTAGAATTGGAGTCGCAAGCCTTCTTGCTCCTTGCTCAAATCAACAACCCAGTTACAAATACAGTGACCAAAAGCACATCCTCTCGCCTTCACGTAAGTGAAAAACTCATCCCAAATCTTCTTAAGATTTCCATAATATGTTGCTATATTATGGCCATGTTGTTGGCTACGCGTAAGATCTGACTTCAGTTGGTGAATCCGAGGTCCATTGCCAATGGAAAAACGTTGCTCCAAATCGTCCCAAAGTTCTTGCATGGTCTCATAGTAGGTAATGGTGGAACGATCAATGGACTGGAGGACCCATACAACGAGCACGGAATTGACGCTCCATCAATCCTCTATCTCCTTTGAATCATCTGTTGGTTTTGTTATCATGCCATCAAGGAAGAAGAGCTTACACTTAGCCCGAAATGCTTTGATTATACTCTTCTCCCATTCTTGAAAGTTGTCAACCTTTAGGATTCAATGCTAGCAAAAGGAACACATGCATGATTGTTACGAACCAGCCTCTGATATCATGAAGCAATAATTTGTGGAAGAAATAGATGATGCTTTTCTCATTAACGTATGGGGCTTTATATAGAGTCAATATATAATAACATTCCTAATACATACGAACCAAATAAGGACAACTATTTATATCAAATATTATAACTATTTCCTAAACCATAAGAGCCTTAATAAGGGCAATTTTTTACAACCAATATTGCACCTAACCGTAGGAGTCTTAATTAAGCACATCAAGTATGATATTTATTTCCTAAACCTTCACCCTTTATTATGACTAATTGGAAAGGATGTACAAGTTTGTTTTGCTTGAAAGCAAATATCACAAGGTACAATATTTTACTGACTAACACTAAAAATTTGAGAAACCATCTGAAGAGAAGGATGCCCAAGGCATCGATGCCACACCTGATAAGAATCAGCTTCAGTCGAATGACCCATTACTCTACCACTTGGAGCTGTAGAGTGAAACCAATAGACTTCATCCTTCTCCACCTGCCCTAATCACCATCCTCGAAGTGCGGTTCTGTATCACACATAGTTTGTTAGTTAAAGTGACTGTAATTTAATTCTTTAGTATACCGGGAAAAAGAGATCACATTGCAAGTTAACTGCGGAACATATAAAATATGTTAAAGTATCATATTTGTATCGAAAACCAGTGTCCCTTCCTGGACACTATTGGTATGCGTTCCATCGGGTAACATGATAAGAGATTGAAAAATGTCGCATATTTTCACAAGCAAATTTTTATCACTGTTCATACGATAAGAGACACCGGTATCTAATATCTATTGGGAAGATGCTTTACCTGTGAGATTGATGCAGTCGTAAGACAGACACGGGGTGGACATACTAATGCAGTCCTATATGCAATGCGTTATGCTGGTGCGACAAAGGTCTGTTAAGATTGCAAGCAAGTAATTATGGGTTATAAGTTAACAACAGGTGCACGAGCAGTTACCAATAATTAATTAAAAGGAGAACGAAAATATTAACTTTGCAAACAATTGAGGCGCAAACTATTTGAAGCGAGCACAAAAGAACTCTGCAAGTTACACAAGCGACGGTACTAATAACAAACAAAATAACATCCACTACAGGTAAGGTGCCAAAATAAAGAACAATAAGGGATAAGAATGATATACCCCGATTTGCAAATGCATGCGGCGGTGGCAGCGGTTGTTGGCGTCAAGTGACGGTGTTGGGAGTGGAGCAGGGCTGATAATGACTCGGGTGGACTATAGGGGACGGCTGTAGGGGAGGTGGTGTGGTGGTGGTCGGTACTTTGAAGGGGGAAGGGTGGCTGCACGGTGGCCGGTGGTGGACTGGGTGGGGAATTGGTGGAGTGGCTTTGAATAACAGTAGGGGGAAAGGGGTTCGGGTTGGGTGAGGGAGAGAAAAGCCTGTTGAGAGTTTGATGAAGTGCATTGAGGCTAACACTTGAGGATCCCGAAAGGTCGCAGAAGAGGGGGAAGGGCTTCAGGAAGTCCGACGGTGGAGGAGTGGATGCACGGGGAGGAAGCGAATGCTCGGGGTTTTGCGGGTGGTTGCAGGGTGGAAGCGGGAAGGGCGGCTCCAGGCTGTGGATCAGGGTACAGGAACGGGAAGCCTGGAGGGAGAGCGACGGGAGGAGTAAAGGACTGACGGCTGGAGATGAGCGGAGATGGGGGGTCGGGGTGTCTGCCGGTAAGAGGGAGGTATGCTCATGAGGGCAGTTCGGCGGAGGAGGAAGCACCTGGCGTCGCACCGGGCGCAGTTCCTTCTCGGCGGAAGAAGATGAACAGGAATCCCTCTTGTGTTTGACTGACGGTTCCGATATCTAATAGAAACTCACGATGCCTCCTCCCCTAAACCGCTGGGTATAAATTACCCAAATTAGGAACCGCCGCCTCATGTGAACCACTGCATGCATTGTACAAATTAAATAAAACCACCCCGATCGGATGACTAGAATTGTTTGGGCCGATCAGGGGTTAAATACATCTCAGAATAAAAACATTAAATACGAAAGTGGCTCGAAACGATCATCCAGACGCGACTACGGGCTCCGATCTCCCATCCGGGCAGCGGATCACCGCCTCCTGCGGGAATATACACGCGTCGGTCGTGGCGTGCCGTCAACTCCCCCCGGCTTAAAGGCACTCAACTCCGATGATTGTAGGTGGCTGTACTCGCTGAACAGCTGTGGAGCCAGTCTCTGAAGCTCCTCCGAGGAAATCCAAGTAGCATCATGCAAGGGACGACCGCTCCAGCGGACAAGATAACGTAGGGTATCTCGGCCGCCAGCGGCGTAGAAATCGTGACTGATGATCTGAAGCACGTCGCCTGTATAGACGCTGGTGGTACCAATGTATCTCCGTCTGACACTGATGTATCTCCGTCTGAAAATGATGTATCTCCGTCTGGCAATGATGTCGTTGGAACCGTCGGTGGTGCAACTCGATCTGCATGTCGCGACGCCGTTGGTGACAACAAAGAGGGGATGCTGGAGGCAATAGGAGGGGAAGGCTCAGGTGGTGGGGCTATGACAAATGAAGGCTTGGGTAGGGGTGTGATGAGTTGGTCCACGTACACATGCTCCTCATAGTAAGGAGTCAAATCCTCTACGTTGAATACTCGGCTAATCCCCATATCATGAGGGATGTCTATCTCATACACGTTCGTACCAATTTGCCAAATGACTGTATAGGGGCCCATTCTTTGTGCGCTTAATTTTTTTCCTAGTCCCTGTGGGACCATCTCAGATCGAATGCGAATTGATACCCGTTCTCCTGCCTCAAAGTTTTGTTCCCGCCTGTGCTGATCTGTTTGATTCTTATAATAATCATTACTAGTTGCAATCTTTTTACGGACCGACTCGTGTAGTGCATGCACATGTTGAATGAAAGACTCGGCTGACTCACTAAGCCTGGACCCTAGGGGATATCTACCAAATCAACTGATCTCCTAGGCTCATACCCTAATATGATATGAAATGGACTCAAGCCCGTGGTCCTGCTGACTGAGCTATTGTATGCAAATTCAACTATGAGAAGGACAAAATCCCAGGTTGCCGGACTATCTCCAACTAGTCAACGAAGAAGGGTTACAAGATTACGGTTAACCACTTCAGTTTGTCCGTCCGTTTGCAGGTGGTAGGCGGAGGAAAACTTCAGCGTCGTACCCGTATTTTTCCATAAAGTCTTCCAGAAATAGCTCATGAATCGCACGTCGCAATCAGAAACTATAGAGATGGGAAGACCATGGTACTTAAATACTTCTTTGAAGAATAACGCTGCCAAGTGAGAGGCGTCAGCGGTCTTGCGGCAAGAAATGAAATGCGTCATCTTGGAGAATTGATCAACAACCACAAATATCGAATCAAACTTCCTCAAGGCGCGAGGGAGCCCAAGAACAAAATCCATACTAATATCCGACCAGGGTCTCTCAGGGACGGGAAGTGGAGTGTAAAGCCCCGTGGGCTGTCGAGTCCCCTTTGCCGTATTGCAAACTCCACAGTGCCTCACTACTCTGGTGACGTCTTTCTTGAGGCCGGGCCAGAAGAAACGATCCTCAAGCAACGCAATCGTCTTATCGCTACAAAAGTGCCCCGCAGCTCCGCCCGCGTGTAACTCCCAGACAAGGAAATCTGTGAGGGATGACTGAGAAATGCAGAGGAGAGAGCCCATAAATAAATATCCATTAGATATCGAATAACCCACCCAAAGTTCGGGCGAGTCCTTCGAGAGCGTGGAATAAATATCCCCAAAGTCAGGGCACTCAGGGTAAGCGTGAACTAGCTGCTCAAACCCCACTACTTGGGTGCTCATGGTGTGGAGGATGCTAACTCGACGACTCAATGCGTCTGCTGGTTTGTTCTCAACACCTGCTCGGTGCTTCAGAACATAGTGAAACTCTTGCATATATTTCACTCATTTGGCGTGACGGTGACCCAATTTCTTTTGAGAATCGAGATATCTCAGAGCCTGATGGTCAGAATATAAAATGAACTACTTGTGCAAAAGATAATGTCGCCAATATCGCAGTGCCTGCACAATGGCATAGAACTCCCGATCATAGTTTGAATATTTTTGTCGGGCTTCGTTTAACTTCTCGCTAAAGTAGGCTACTGGGTGGCCCTCCTGACTAAGGACTGCGCCGATACCAACTCCCGAAGCATCACAAGCTACCTCAAAGGGCTTGGAAAAAACAATTTCTCCTTGATCTCCTCAAAAGCTCGAGTGGCAGCTTTCGTCCAAACAAATCACCCGTACGAAGACAGCTCGTAATGGGGGCCATGACCGAATTGAAGGCTCGGACAAACCTCCTATAAAAGGTGGTAAGTCCATGAAAGCTACGTGCCTCATGAATGTTTGTGGGGATAAGCAATTCTCGAATCGCCCCGAGAAATGAACGGACGTGGATAGGAACGAACACTTCTTCAAGTTGATGTATAGATGCTCCTTTCGGAGGAGATCGAACAGCAGACGAATGTGGCGTAAATGCTCGGTGCGACTCTGGTTGTATATCAAAATATCATCGAAATATACGACCAATAATTTGCTCATATAGGGCCGCAGGACTTAAGTCATCACCCTCATAAACGTCTGGGTGCATTCGACAATCCGAACGACATCACCATCCACTCATACAAGCTGTCGTTCGTCTTGAAGGCCGTCTTCCACTCATCCCCCTCTCTAACTCTGATCTGGTGGTACCCACTGCGAAGGTCCATATTCGAAAAGATCTGAGCACCAGTCATCGAATCCAGGAGGTCATCGAGGCGGGGAATCAGAAAACAATATTTTATGTGATCTTATTTATAGCGCGACTATCAATGCACATGCGCCAGCTACCGTCCTTCTTCGGAGTCAAAAGGGCTGGCATGACACACGAGCTCAGACTCTCTCTTATAAACCCTTTTCGCCAAAACTCATCAACTTGCCGCTTTAATTCGGCATGCTCAGTTGGGTTTAAACGATAGTGTGACAGATTGGGTAAAGATACCCCGATGATCAAATCAATCGCATGCTGGATGTCCCTCAGTGGGGGAAGCTCATCAGGGAGCTCCTCAGGCATAATATCTATAAAGTCATCCATCAGCTGCCGAACATCTGGATCAGTAATCTCGGCCTCACTAGGGGTCTCGACCGCCAACGTGGCTGCTACCATATACATGATCACAGTCTCTAAGCTCTGTCTCAGGAAATCACCCCTTCTCAAGATATGCAGGGGTCTCGATGATCCCGCACTAACTGACGAGTCAACCTTGCCCTTGGGAGGATCCCTGGGCTGAGTCGGGGTAAGAGTAATCTTTCGACCCTTGTCGAAAAATACGCACGTGTTGGAACGACCATAACACGCGGCGTCATGATCGTAAAGCCGGGGTCTCCCTAGAAGAACGTGAGCGACATCCATAGGGATAACATCGCACCAAACTCGGTCCTCTGTAGACGCTAATTGGATCGACACCAGACACCACTGTGTAACTTGAATGGTGGACTTGTCCACCCAAAGGACACGATACAGATGAGGATGGGGCTCAGCAGTTAGCTGCATCCTCTCCAACCCTTTCTTAGCAATAATATTTACGCATCTACCACTATCGATGACGAGCTTGCAGGGTCCTCCTGCGCTCGGGAAATAAGTGAAAAAGATAGTGGTGCAACGCCAATCCTCCTCAGCATGTGCGGTGTGGAGGATGCGACGGAGGACTCCTACTTCTAGCGATCTCTCAGCATCGCTCTCCTATCCATCCTCAACAACCGCAGTAACCTCCTCAGTGGCATCTCCCTCAGCCTCAGCGCTGGGCTCGCCAGAATCCTCAATCAGCAAGTTCCTGGTAGGGCATTGTGCTGCAAAATGCCCCCTGTCGGAACAACGATAACATTGGATGCCCCCAGGCTTGGGGCCTCCCGACACAATAGCTTTCCCAGTCGCGTCTGTGGGGGCGCGAGGGGTGGCAGAAGTCGTGGCAGGGACGTGCTTCCTAAATGTGGAGGCATCGGGTCTAGTGGAGGCCTGTCTCGTGCCGGTGGAGTGCAAATACATCTTGTATTAGAGGGCAAGCTGAAATACCTGCTCAACCGACTCCATCCTATGAGGGATTAGTTCCCTTCAGATGTCTGACCTAAGTCCCGCACGAAAGCGCGGGGCAGTAACAATGAGATCCTCCATAATGTCACTACGAACTGCAAGTTCGTCAAATCGAGACATGTAATCAGCAACAAAAAGAGTATCCTGACGTAGCGCGTACAACTGATCTAACAGTTGATCTCGGTAGGAAGCAAGAAGATACTTATCCTGTAAGCGCTGCTTCATCTCATCCCATCGGGTAATAGGGTAATAGCCATCACGCTCCAAAGATCTCTCCAGACTTGACCAATATATCTTGGCTTGGCCAATTAGTTTCATCTTTGCGAACCGTACCCGCCTCTCATCGCTCATCTCGAACCAGTCAAAGTAGTGGTCCATGTCCACGAGCCAATCACTAAACATCTTCGGGTACAAGTGACCATCGAAGGTGGGAGCATCAATACAGATTCTTTGGGTAATGTCATCCTCCTCTGGAGTCATTCCTCGACGGGGCTCATGGAAGTCACCGTATTCGTCACCATCGTCATCGTCATATCGAGGTCTATCGCTACGACGAGGTGGTGGAGGACGTGGTTCATCCAAAGGGCGATCTCGTCGAAACACGTATCCACGACGATAATTCGCTCTTGGTGGGGGTGAGAGATCTCGGCGAGGGCCATCTCTACCATGTCTCCTGGGAGGGGGTGTGGCATCTCAAAGGTTCTCAAGAGGTTCCGCATTAGGTATAGGGTTCGTTCGATCTCTTGGTGTCTCTAACTGGTCTACTCTCATGCTAACCCTCGCGATATCACTTCCAAGTGTGTCGAATTGGACACCCATTTGATCAAATCGATCGAGAACAAGCCTTTGGAATTCCACGGGCGTCATGTCCGTCTGAAAGCTAGCGGTCTATCTTCGGGGTGATTTTGACTCGACTTGGACTGACGATAATCCCTACCACTACGTAACATTCAATGAACCTAACCTCCTCTGATACCAATTTGATGCAGTGGTAAGGCAGACACGGGGTGGACGCACTAATGCATTCCTATATGCAATGCATTGAAATGCTGGTACGACAAAGGTCTATTAAGATTGCAAGCAAGTAATTATGGGTTATAAGTTAACAATAGGTGCACGAGCAGTTGCCAATAATTAATTAAAAAGAGAACAAAAATACTTTGCAAACAATTGAGGCGCAAACTATTTTAAGTGAGCGCAAAAGAACTCCGCAAGTTACACAAACGACGGTACTAATAATAAACAAAATAACATCTACTACAGGTAAGGTGCCAAAATAAACAACAATAACGGATAAGAACGATATACCACGATTTGCAAATGCAGACGGCGGTGGCAGCGGTTGTTGGCGGCAAGTGACGGTGTTGGGAGTGGAGCAGGGCTGGTAATGACTCGGGTGGACTATAGGGGACGGCTGTAGGGGAGGTGGTGTGGTGGTGGTCGGTACTTTAAAGGGGAAGGGTGGCTGCACGGTGGCCGGTGGTGGACTGGGTGGGGAATTGGTGGAGTGGCTTTGAATAACAGTGGGGGGAAAGGGGTTTGGGTTGGGTGAGGGAGAGAAAAGCCTGTTGAGAATTTGATGAAGTGCAGGGAGGTGCTGAAATGGGTCTAACAGTGGAGGATCCTGGAAGGTCGTAGAAGAAGGGGAAGGGCTTCAGGAAGTCCGATGGTGGAGGAGTGGATGCACGGGTAGGAAGCGGATGCTCGGTGTTTTTGCGGGTGATTGCAGGGAGGAAGCGGGAAGGGAGGCTCCATGCGGTGGATCAGTGTACGGGAACAGGAAGCTTGGAGGGAGAGCGGCGGGAGGAGTAAAGGACTGGCGGTGGCTGGAGATGAGCGGAGATGGGGGGTCGGGGTGTATGTCGGGAAGAGGGAGGTGTGCTCACGGGGGCTGTTAGGCGGAGGCGGAAGCACCTGGCGTCGCACCGGGCGCGGTTCCTTCTCGACGGAAGAAGATGAACAAGAATCCCTCCTGTGTTTGACCGACGGTTCCAATATCTAAAGAAAATTCATGATACCTCCTCCCCCAAACCGTTGGGTATAAATAACCCAAATTAGGAACCGCCGCCTCATGTGAACCGCTTCATACATAGTCAAAATCAAATAAAACCACCCCGATCAGATGACTAGGATTGTTTGGGTCGATCGGGGGTTAAATATATCTCGGAATAAAAACATAAAATACGAAAGTGGCTCGAAACGATCGTCCGGACGCGACTACGGGCTCCGATCGCCCATCCATGCAGCGGATCACCGCCTCCTGCGGGAATATACGCGCGTCGGTCGTGGTGCGCCGTTAGAGATGTTCATGGGAAGAGGTCTTTTGAGGAAAAGTTTTGAACATGTTCAAAACCATTTTCCATTGATCATCATTCACGGAAGGAGTGGGAACAGTACGATTTTGAGATGTTAGTGGACCACTATTAGCAACGCCAATGGTTGGTGCACCAATTGGATTAGTTGTGGGTTGTGCTGCATTTGCAAATCCAACAACGCCCTTGCCACTTTGAAAATCAGAAGTAGATCTTGCGCCTCTTCCTTTCTCAGTGCCTTTGCCTCATCCATTATTACACGACTCAGGATATCATATTATTTTGAAACAAGAACTAGCCTCATGTCCTGGATGCCACAATTCATGCAAGTGGGCTTCTCATATCGACGGGATGAAGCTCTGTGAATGGCAAACACCATACTTTCGTTGCGTGTGTCACGACCTTTTATCATTGTCTTGTGTCGTTCCTCTTGAACCACGAAGGCATAAGCACGATTTTGAGAGGGGAGAGGATCTTGAGCCAGAATATTAGAGTGTATGGTTCCATATTATCATCCTCTTGGCCCATCAAGAATTGATGGACTTGCTTGCCTTCTCGCTCATTACTCAAATAAGCGACCCAGTTACAAATACAGTGACCACAAGTACATCCTCTCGCCTTCACGTAAGTGAAAGCTCATCCCAAATCTTCTTCAGATTTCCATAATATGTTGCTATATTATGACCATGTTGTTGGCTATGCGTAAGATTTGACCTCAGTTTGTGAATCCGAGGTCCATTGCCAATGGAAAAACGTTGATGCAAATTGTCCCAAAGTTCTTACACGGTCTCATATTATGTAATGGTGGAACGAAGAGAGGGTTCAATGGACTGGTGGACCCACACAACGTGCATGGAATTGACTCTCCACCAGTCCTCTATCTCCTTTGAATCATCTGCTTGTTTTGTCACCATGCCATCAAGGAAGCAAAGCTTACGCTTAGCCCAAAATGCTTTGCATATACTCTTCTAACATTCTTGAGAGTTGTCAATGTTGGAACTGGGATTCGGCCCAACGAGGAGTTCAGACCCAAACGGTGCAGCTTGCACTTACTTCTCCTGAGGAAGAACCTTTGGCTGAAGGTTTATAACTAGACACAGACCCTGGACAACAATGCGGAGGTTGAGACCTCACATCCGGAATATCTTAGAGTGCTTCTCCTCCCACACCAATGCTGAAGCTGGGCACCTTGGAGAGCCTTTAAAGCCAACCAAAATTGATTAGAGGAGGAAGAGGGAAAAAAACGCCATCCCCCCAAAGGTGCCCTTCAAGGTCTATTTATTGTTTTTCCTAGCAGGGCCTGCCAATAGCATAATCCCGCCTTTTGGTTTTTACTAAATGCACCCCAAATTGCTCTGTCAACAGTCAAACTCCGCTGTTTGGAATGACTATCAGCAGACAAATAAATATAACATTGCACGGAGAATATTCCTGGATGGCGAGTGCCCTGATGGAGCTGGCACCCGCCAACCTCCGGCTCGCCTCACTTTCTATGGCGAGTGCCTTCGTAAACGAGCACCTTCCCAGATTGACAAGTGCCTGATGAAACCGGCACTCACCCTCCTCTTCGGTGAGTTCCTGAGCGCTCGTCTACCTCCCATTCTTTCGTATGGAGCGTGTGTGGTCCTACTTCCCGACTCTCCTCGCTGACCAGGTGCTCACCGTTTTAGGTGAGCACAAGCCCGCCTCCTCGACTCCCCTGGATCTGTGGGGTCGCTCTGGTTCGTCCACTCGGCGAACACGGAGTTGTACACAATCCCCGCTCTTTGCGAGATTGTCTCAAGCTCGAAAAGAAAAGTCCAACCCCCAGTGTTCGGAGAGTGTCTGCTGACCTGAACGAAATTTTTTGGTGGGCCCCTCTTCTGCACTATAAATACGTCCAATAACAAGGAGTGGGGAGCTTTTTAACTTCTTCCCTTTTCTCCGCCTCATTCTACTGTAGTTGCACAATGCCGATTTCGAAAGAAATCCAAGCTCGCATCGACGCCGCAAGTGAGGAGAACAAGTCTTTCACTATAGAGCCTAGTCAACGTGATCCAATCAGAGGTGTTTCCACTCGAGCGACCTGCCGCCCCTGCCAGCTAGTAAGAGCCTGGACAACGGGATCTAATCGAGGGCTTTCTGAATCCTTCTTTTCTTTCATAACCACCCACCACCCGAGCGACCTGCTGGCCCTGCCAGCTAGTGCGAGCCTCGTCAGCGGGATCCAATCGGGGGTGTTGCCACTCGAGCGACCTGCCGGCCCTGCCAGCTAGTGAGAGCCTGGATAGCGGGATCCAATCGAGGGATTTCTCAATTCTTCTTTTCTTTCATAACTACCCACGACCCAAGTGACCTTCTGGCCCTCCCAACTAGTGAGAGCCTGGTCAGCGGGATCCAATCGGGGGTGTTGCCACTCGAGCGACCTGCCGGACAGTGATAGCCTGGACAGCGAGATCCAATCGAGGGCTTTCTTAATCCTTCTTTTCTTTCACAATCACCCAACACCCGAGCGACCTGCCGGCTCTGCCAGCTAGTGAGAGTCTGGTCAGCGTGATCCAATTGTGGATGTAGTCAATCGAGCGACTTGCCGACCCTGCCAGCTAGTGGAAGACTGGTCAGCGGGATCCAATCGAGGGCTTTGCCAATCTTTCTTTCTTTCGTAACCACCCATCACCCGAGCGACCTGCCGGCCCTGCCAGCTAGTGAGAGTCTGCTCAACGGGATTCAATCGGAGGTATAGCCACTCGAGCGATTTGCCGGCCCTGCCAGCTAGTGGGAACCTGGCCAGCGAGATCCAATTGACGGCTTTGCCAATCTTTCTTTCTTTCACAACCCACCACCCGAGCGACCTGTCAGCCTTACCAGCTAGTGTGATCCTGGTCAGCGGGATCCCATTAGAGTTGTTACGTAAACCTACAATCATACAAGGTTATGAAAGAAATCATCAATATATTAAAAGTAGCTTTGTCAAGTGTACAAACGTTTCAAGTCATCATCGCTCTATGCGCGGTCAAGGGGTCTCCCTTCCATATCCCGGAGGCGGTACCCCCCCCCCCCCCCGATTTCAGAGCTTCTTCTACTATATAGGGGCCTTCCAAATTAAGATTGAGCTTCCCGACCGTTACTCCCTTCCTGTACCTCCTTTTCCTCCTCCGCAACTTCTTCCATCTTCTCAATCTCCGCCGCTTCCACTTCTGCATCTCTTCCGCCTTTCCCACCATCAGCTCATCCTTCACCTCCTCTACATCTCCCTCCAGCCCTGCTCGCTCTTCCATCTCCCTCCTCATCTCCTCGTCCTCCGCCTGCCAGGAGATGGTGCTGACGGCTATTACATAGCACTGCCTCTCCACCTTTGGGTCTCCCTTCACCATGATCTGGACTCCTCCTATGTTAAACTTCAAGCACTGGTGGAACGAGGATGAGACGCATCTAAACGTACTGATGAGGGGATGTCCGAAGATTACATTGTAGCTGCTCGGAGCGTCGACAATGATGAACCTGCAATTCCGGGACTGTCCACCCAAAGCCACATGAAGTCCAACCCTTCCTTCCATTTCCTTCCTCTCTCCTGAGAATCCAAACAGCGGGCCGTCTGAGGCGAACACTCTCCTCGACTCTACCTTCATCTCATCGAACGCCTTCTTGAAGATGCCGTTGACTGAGCTCCCATTATCGACGAGGATCCGTGAAACAGTGAAGTTCTCGATGGCGGTCTGAATCATTAGCGCATCGCAGAATGGATCCACGTGATCTGACATGTCTCTCCTGGAGAAGGTGATCTTCTCCTCTGGGGGTGGAGCTTGAGACGTCGAAGCTACGCTCCGTCGATATATGGTATGGAGGATTGCCTTGCAGGTTGCCTCGATCCCCACCCCTTCGTGGATCACCCCAATCCTTCCTCGGGTTCCCACGTCTGCCCTGTCCACACACCAGTCCTTTCCTCCGCTCCTCCAGTTACCTCCTCTATTCTCACTGGTGGTTGCTACTCTCTCAAGCCTCTCGCCCTTCTAACCTCCAAGAACACGGGGTAGGTGGCCGTTGCATGACCCTCTTCCTGGTTGAAGTCACAGTATGACAACACCACTTCCTCTCTTCGTCCCTTCGTGGGGTGATTCCTTCTTTTGACTCCTGCTCCTCTTCCTCTACCTCTACCCCGACCGATCGCTATAACTTGCTGTGGCGGGGGTAGGAGTGACCTCTGGCCTTGTCTCTATCCCGGGGGGTTGAACCCCCCTTGACCTCCATGGAAGTCCTCCCCTCCTCCGGGACAAACCCTCTCCCTTGACCCTGTGCCGCCCCTCCTTGCTGCCTCCATCCCAGCTCCTGAGCTCTCGACTCCTCCCTCCTTGCTTCTTGCTGCCTAGAACCTCCTTGCTCCCTCGACTCCGAGTTACTTAACCTTGCCAACTTCTTAGCGAATGTTGGGTTCGCCGCCTCTCCTTCAATCTCCTTTGCCGCCCTTTCCATCAGCTCTTCGAAGGAGAAGGGTGGCTTCCAATTCAAGCTCATTTTAAAGAATCCCTCCCGCAGCCCAACGGTGAATGAGAGCTGGAGGGCGAATCTCGATACCTCCTGAATGAGCAAGATCTCCTCCTGGAACCAGTTTACGTAGCTGGCAAGTGACTCCTCTGCTCCCTACTGGATCTTGAAGAGTGCCTCAACACTTTTCTTGCTCTTCTTAGATGTTGAGAAACACAATTAGAAACTTCAGCGTAAGTCCTCAAACCCATAGATTGATCCCATGAGGAGCTGATGAAACGAGTCCCTTGCTTTCTCCTTCAAGATGATGACAAAGAGTCGACATTTGAAGGCGTCTGACATCGACCGAATGAAGACCATGTCCTCGAACCATTGTAAATGAAGGACGGGATCATCCTTGCCAGTGTAATATATCATCTCGGGCTCCCTGAACCCCTCTTGAACCGGTGCCGAGACCACCAGCTCGTAGAATGGACTATCCCCACTCGCCGATCTCGCCTGTTCTACTACCGCGATGAGCTCGCCGGACGGGTCCACACCCGTTGGACTGGGGAAGAGCTCTCGGCTGACGAGATCTCGCTCAAACCCCCCACTCGCCACCTCCTTTCCCGACCTCCTTCCCGGGGCATTCTCACCCAAAACTAGTGGCGTAACCTCCTGAGCAGCTGGGTCGAGCACTCGCCCCGCGCGTCAAATGCGAAGTGGATAGTCTCCACGATCTCTCTCTTGAAGTCTTCAAGCTCTTAACCGTAGCTGGTGCCGTGGGTGACGGCGAGCTGTCGTGGTCGATACCTTGATCTTCATCTCCAGCCATGAAACTTTCTTGAGATTTTTCTTGTGTAAGCTGTGGTCCACGCTCACCGCACCAAAAATGTTGGAACCGGGATTCGGCCCAACGAGTAGTGCAGACCCAAAGGGTGTAGCTTGCACTTACTTCTCCTAAGGAAAAACGTTTGGTTGAAGGTTTAGAACTAGATACATACCCTGGGCAACAGCGCGGAGGTCCCACCTCACTCCCGGAAGATCTTAGCGTGTTTCCCCTCCCACAATAATGCTGAAGCTGGGCACATTGGAGAGCCTTTGAAGCTAACCAAAATTGATCAGAGGAAGAAGGAAAAAAATTCCATCCCCCCCAAAGGTGCCCTTCAAGGTCTATTTATAGTTTTTCCTTGAAGGGCTTGCCAATAGCGCAATCCTGCCTTTTGGTTTTTACTAAATGCACCCCAAATTGCACTGTCAACATCTAAACTCCGCTGTTTGGAATGACTATCAGCAGACACATAAATATAACATTGCACGGAGAATATTCCTGAATGGCGATTGCCCTGATAGAGCTGACACCCGCCAATCTCCGTCTCGGCTCGCTTTCTATGGCGAGTGCCTCTGTAAACGAGCACCTGCCCGGAGTGGCGAGTGCCTGATGAAACCGACACTTTCCCGCCTCTTCGGTGAGTTCCTGAGCGCTCGTCCACCTCCCATTCGTTCGTCTGGGGCGAGTGTGGTCCTACTTCCTGACTCGCCCCGCTGACTAGGTGCTCGCCTCTTTTGGCGAGCACGAGCTCGCCTCCTCGGCTCCCCTGAATCTGTGGGGTCGCTCTGGTTTGTCCACTCGACGAACACAAGGTTGTACAGTCAACCTTTAGGATCACATGGCAAATGGTCATACCAGGATGATCCGAAGGAGGTGGATAATATGGAGAGGCAAGATCTACAACTACCATCTTGCCTTTTTTGACAGCCGCACCATCATCATTTGCTATGGATTCAATGCTAGCAAAAGGAACGCAGACGGGGATGTTACGAACCTGCCTCTGATACCATGAAAGAATAATTTGTGGTGGAAGAAGATTATGCTTTTCTCATTAACGTATGAGGATTTATATAGAGCCAATATACAATAACATTCCCACTATATATGAACCAAATAATGACATCTATTTACATCAAATGTTATAACTTTTTGGTAAACCAAAGGAGCCTTAATAAGGGCAATTATTTACAGCCAATATTGCACCTATTTCCTTAACTGTAGGAGCCTTAATAATGCACATCAAGTATGATATTTATTTCCTAAACCTTCACCCTTTATTAAGACTATTTGGAAAGGGTATATGAGTTTTTTTTTGCTTGAAAGCAAATATCTCAAGGTTCAATATTTTGCTGACTAACACCAGAAATCTTTGAAACCATTTGACGACAAGGATGCCGAAGACGTCGATGCCACACCTGATAAGAATTGTCTTCAGTCGAATGACACAATACTCTACCACTCTGAGTTGTAGAGTGAAACCAAAAGACCCCATCCCTCTCTTCACCTGCCCCAATCACCATCCTCGAAGTGTTGTTCTGCATCACACATAGTTTGTCAGTTAAAGTGACTATGCAATTTAATTCTTTAATCAACTAGGCAAAAGAGATCAAATTGCAGGTTAACTGCGGAACATATAAAATGTCTAAGTATCATATTTGTACCGAAAATCATTGTCCCTTCCTGGACAACATTGGTATGCGTTCCATCGAGTAACATGATGGGAGATGGACAAATGTCGCATATGTTCACAAGCAAATTTTTATCACCGGTCATATGATAAGAGGCACCGGTATTTAATATCTATTGGGAAGATGACTTACTGTCAGATGTTCATTGGAGGTCTTTTGAGTAAAAGTTTTGAACATGTTCAAAAGCATATTCCATTGATCATAATTCAAGGCAAGAGTGAGAGTTGTGCGATCTTGAGATGTTAATGGTCCAGTATTGGCAATGTTAATGGTTTGTGCACCAATTGGATTGGTTGCGGGTTGGGTTGCATTTGCTACACCAACAACGCCCTTGCCATGTCCAAAATCAGAAGCAAATCTTGCACCTCTTCCTTTCTCACTGCCTTCGCCTCGTCTATTATTCCACCACTCAGGATATCCTATTATTTTGAAACAAGAACTTGCCTCATGTCCTGGATGCCCGCAATTCATGCAACTGGGCTTCACATGTCGACGGGATGATGTACTGCGAATAGCAAATGCCTTACCTTCGTTGTGTGTGTCATGACCTTTTATCATTGTCTTGTGTCAGTCCTCTTGTACCACCAATTCATGCAAGTGATTTTTTTTGATAAAACGTGGTTTTTCCTAAATAACATGTGAAGCGATTTTTATAGTGTATAAAAGTAAAAGGATTATGGCTTTTTTTTCCTTAAATTCAAAGATTAAGATTTGTTTGAGTATTCTTGTTAAATTCAAAGATTAAGATTTGTTTGAGTTTTCTTTTTAAATTCAAAAGTTAAAATTTTGTCTGAGTGAGTTCACAAGCATCTTTTTAGTTGTAGTATTGGTATAAAAATTATTAATGGGTTGAGCAAAATTTACAATGATTATTGCTTTCATGTTTAATGAACTTTTGTTATGAAACTCTTATTTTTAGTATATTTTTTTATTGGAACGGTCAAATTGTATGTATACCATGTCTGTACATCATTAAGCATGTAAACACTATGCGCCAGTGGTCCAAACATTGTGAAAAATAATGTACTGTGCTGGTTAAGTTGGGGGGATGAAAACAATGATGCTTTTGTAGTTACCCTGAACTATGTATTTAGTAAATGACTGGCCATTGCTTTTCAAATATATTGTCTTTGTTCAGTAAATATATTCTAATGTTGTGTCTTTGCCTTGAAATCATGAATTGTATTGTTGCATTGGAGATCTGATAAATATTTTTGCTCTCAGGAAGTATCCTGTGTAGCAAATCTTGATTTGCTTAGATCTCTACGGATGACATCCTATGGATTTCTTTTTTATGGCCCTTGCTCTTACGCATGGTACCAATTGCTTGATAAGTTTATGCCCAAACAAACCTTTATTACACTCTTAAAGAAGGCAAGTTTACTGTCATTGAAGGTTTACGGGTTAGATAAGAAGTTTTCCCATTTGCATTTTGTTATTAACATGTTTCTTCATCTAATTTCAGGTCATATTAAACCAGATTATTCTCGGCCCATGTGTTATTGCTGTTATGTTTGCGTGGAATAACTTATGGTTAGGAAAGTTATCTCAGCTTCATGCTAAATATAAAAAAGATGCTCTTCCTACCCTCCTCTATGGTAAAACAATTTCTATTCGTTCTATTTTTTAAATTTTGAAAAGGGCCCACTAGGGTTACATTTGTTTACATGATGCAGGTTTTAGGTTTTGGATTCCTGTTTCCATATTGAATTTCGGGTATGGAAATTAATCAGTAATTTTATTTTTGAATCATGTTGAAGTTGTGTTGGTATCCCTCAAATTTAAAACTGTTTGCAACCTACATCCCATTTGCAAAGAAGATTCAAAATACGCTGGGCCGGGCTTGCTCGTAGCTGAGCTGAGCACAACCAATTATGATGATTCAATTTGTCCCCCTGAACTTTGGCGCGGCACGCAGCCGTTAATCTATTCTTATGAATAAGATGATGCTTCCTTAAATATTTAGGCTAATTAGCCAATTTTACCTTTCTCCCCGAGGAGACCGCCATTTCCAAGCGCCCCACTTCTGTGATCCATACAAATTTGTTGTAATGTGGTGGGGGGACTATTGCGGGGTAAGTCCACGTGCTTGTAAGCCGGTTGAAACGATCCGTCTTGGCTTGAAAGTGGACCGAGCTTGCAAGCAGTCAAAGTGGAGATCAACAACTGGCAAAAAGATTTTTTTACATAGAAAACCCCAAAATTGTGAAAAACATGAGGCCGAATCAGTGCTGATCAAATTGCACTGTTTTTCTGTGTGTTACAAGTAGTAGAAAGCTCGAGGGTGACAGACCACCGTTCGTTACAATAAGTGTTTTGTAGAGAGAAACAAAATCTCTTAATGTCTTTAAGAAGATCTTCAAGCACGAATGAGATCTTCGAGTGGCTTGAAGGAGATCTTCAATGGAGTCTTCGAACGTAAAAGGAGAACTCTTAAGGATATTTGATGGAGCTCTCTCTGGTGCTCTAGGCATGGTGCTTTCAAATGACGGCTCTGGACTCCCTTTATAGCTTTTGATAGGGGTGGCTTGATAATTGCGCCATTGTAACCACCTTTACTACCAGACAAACGAAAGTAGATCCTCGATATGGAGCACATAGACCACTGTTTTTGTGAATATGACGATTTTGACCCCCCGTTCAGTGAGTGTAGAAGCGCTCTAAGCGTGCAGTGAACACGAAAGCGCTCTGAGCCCGCAGTGAGTGCAAAAACGTTCTAAGAGCACAGTGAGTGCAGAAGCGTTCTTAGAGCACAGTGAGCGTGAAAGCATTCTGAGTGCGAAAGTGTTCTGAGCACGCAAAGAGTGCAGAAGATTTCTGAGTGCGCAGTGAGTGCTGAAGCATTGTGTGCGTGCAGCTAGCGCGGATACATTGTGAGTGCGCAGGTAGTGCAGAGGCGTTAGCAAAATATCCAAGACGGAGTGTCACAAGCGCGCACATAGCCGTGCGACACGGTGAGGCGCGTAGACGGGGCGTGCGACCAAGGACCTGCGCTATGTAACATCCCAATTTTGTTTTAGGGGTCTAGAAGCTTTGTAGTGCGTATGTGTACACCCAAGTTGTCTCCTTGACCTGGGTTAAGTCCCTTATGCCCTATCTATCACAATTCTAATAGGGACTACCCGTAGTTGACCTAATTGATTTTCTAGCTCTTAAGGTGAGTGTTAGAGGTCATGCCCATGTTTAATTAGACTTGAGATGACCTGTTGGTGTCTTGGTTGTGACTTAGACTTGATGTTTGCACTTAGGTCACTATGGTCCCATCAGGGTGACATGTTTTCCTTAAGTCAACTCAAAAATTCAACCCAAGTATAATTCTCATTTAATTTGGTGACAGAAGCTTTATTAGTGGACTTTTAGGCATGGATAGACTTGCTTGGGACCTAAGCCATCATGTTGTGGGGTAAGTAGTCAGAATGATCAAGGGTTGACCAAGAATGGTCAAATCAGAGCCCTAGAGTTCAATTAGAACTAAGGTGACCCAATTAGGTTCAAACATAGGCTAGCTTGTCCCTGATCAAGTCTCTAGGGGTGTGTCCCATCATTTGTGTTGCTAGAGTGAAGGTTAGAGGAGAGAGAGGGGTTCGACCACGGCTAACCGTCAAATGAGTGGGGGAGACTCATGGCTGATTGTTATTGAGGGGTTATAAAACTTCCCCCAAGCCTCCATTACCTCGTTTTTCTCTCCCCGACCACTTTCAAAATAAGAGAGCGTCGTGGATGCTGCCGCCGACGACTGAAGAGCGAGATTGTTATGCTACCGCTAGAGATCTAAGCAAGAGAAAACAAAAGACGGCTAGGGTTTAGTGCATGAAGAAGAAGATACCTGAAAAATAGATCAATCATGCTCCAAAGAGGGGGAAAAGGGGGTATTTATGGAGCCCCCTTTTCCCAGGGCCGGCCGGCCCCAATTGAGGGCTGAACCGGTGTGGTTCAGCTCTCCCTCTTCTTAATGATTAATTGCGGGCTGAACCGGATGGTTCAGCCCGGTCTTGGTCCGGCGCTCCTTTAGGTCTTCTGGCGTACTTGAATCCTCGGAACCGCAGATCGTCCGGGGCCATAACATTCCCCTCCCCATCAAGAAGCAGCTTGTCCCCAAGCTGGAAGTCGGGAAATAACTCCCGGAACTCCAAGAAATCCACCCACGTGTTGTGAGCCTCGGAGAGATCCTGCCACTTGACCAGAAGCTCGGAACGGTACTCCGTGCCATGTTTCTTCCATCGGGACAGCAAGACAGCTTCGGGACTGGGGCGCAGCTCCCCCGTCGTAGTGGCCTCGGGTAGAGAGGGGAGCACTGTGGCGGCTGCTCCCAGCTTCTTCTTCAGCAGTGAGACATGGAAGGTGGGGTGGATGCGAGAACCCTCAGGAAGGGCAAGCATGTATGCGACCGGCCCCACCCGGCGAGTGATGCGAAATGGCCCATAGAACCGTGGGGCGAGCTTCTGATTGGAGCGGCGAGCAACTGAAAGCTGTCTGTACGGCTGGAGACGGAGGAATACCTCGTCGCCAACCTGGAAGGTCCGCTCCGTGCGGTTCTTATCGGCCTGCAACTTCATCCGGTCCTGAGCAACCCGGAGATTGTCCCGCAAGAGAGCCAAGGTCTGATCCCTGTCACGTAACGCACGATCCACGGCCGGCAGAGCGGTGCTGCCCGGCTCATACGACCGCAGGGTGGGTGGTGCGCGCCCGTAGACAATCTCGAACGGAGTAATCCGCCCGGCCGTGTGATACGAAGTGTTGTAGCAGTACTCCGCCCAGTGTAACCATCGAGTCCACGTCCGGGGCTCATCCATGACGAAGCAGCGAAGATACGTCTCGACGCCCCGGTTCAGCACCTCTGTCTGACCATCTGTCTGCGGGTGGTGCGCGGTGCTCATGCGCAACCTAGTGCCCTGCAACTGGAAAAGCTCTTGCCAGAATTTGCTGAGTAAGGTCGGATCGCGATCCGATATGATGGAGCTTGGGAGACCGTGGAGGCGCACTACCTCTCGGGCAAAGAGATCCGCAACGGCTTCCGCGGTGTAAGGGTGGCTGAGAGCGAGAAAATGGCCGTATTTGGACAGCTTGTCCACTATGACCAAGATCGTGGACTTGCCCTGAGACCGGGGCAGGCCTTCAATAAAATCCATCGAGACCGTCTCCCATATCTGCTGAGGAATGTCCAAGGGTGTGAGCAACCCTGCCGGTGATGACGTCTCATACTTCTGCCGCTGGCACATGTCGCACTGCTGCACAAAACGCTGCGCGTCCCTGCGCAACCCCCTCCAAAAGACATTGGCCCGCAACCGCTGTAACGTGCGAAGCACCCCGGCATGACCTCCGGTCGGGGATGAGTGGAACTCCTGTAACATGACCTCCTTCCAAGCGGACGAAGCGAGAATGACCACCCTCCCATGATAGTACAAATGTCCTCCAATCAGCTGGTACCCTGGAGTGGTGGGTTGGCCCTGAGACAAGGCCTCTACAATAGGCTGGAGCTCGGGATCCGCAGCTATCTCGCGCTGAATGTCATCCAAGGACTCAATCAAAGGTACCGACAGGCGAAAGAAGGTGCCTTCCGGTAGGCGGGATAGGGCATCGTCCGCCAAATTCTCCTTGCCCTGCTTGTACACGATCTCATAGTCATACCCGAGCAGCTTGGTCAACCACTTCTGCTGGAGAGGAGATGCTAACCGCTGATCCAAGAAATGTTTCAGGCTCTGGTGATCCGTGCGAACTTTAAAATGATGGCCTAGCAGGTATGGACGCCACAACGTCACTGCGTGAAGAATTGCTAGCATCTCCTTCTCGTACGTGGAGAGGCCCAAGGTGCGGGGTGCCAAAGCCTTGCTGAAGTAGGCCAACGGCCGCCCTTCTTGCATCAACACCGCCCCAATTCCTACTCCTGAAGCGTCCGTCTCCACTACAAACTCCTTGGTGAAATCCGGTAGTGCGAGTACCGGTGTGGTCGTCATAGCCTCCTTGAGAGCGAAAAAGGCCCGCTCCGCCTCGTCATGCCACGTAAAGGACTCATTGTGGAGGAGCTGTGTGAGTGGGCGTGCCAGCTTCCCATAATCCTTCACGAACCGCCTATAGTACCCAGTGAGGCCCAGGAAGCCTCGAAGTGCGCGTACGGTAGCCGGCCGCGGCCACTCCACCATGCTCTCAATCTTCTTTGGGTCTGCCCTGACCCCTTGTGCCGAAACCAGATGCCCCAAATATTCCACCTCTGACTGCCCAAACGAGCATTTCGACAGCTTGACGTAGAACTGATGCTGCCGCAGAATTGTAAGAACCTGTGCCACGTGCTCAACATGCTCCTCCCATGACCGACTGTATATCAAGATATCGTCGAAGAATATGAGTACCGATCGCCGTAGGAGTGGCCGGAAGGTCTCATTCATCACTGCCTGGAAGGTCGATGGGGCATTGGAAAGCCCAAAGGGCATCACCAAGAACTCGTAATGCCCGTCGTGTGTGCGAAACGCGGTCTTGTGGATGTCTTCCGTCTTCATCCGAATCTGGTGGTAGCCGGAACGGAGGTCCAGCTTGGTAAACAAACTCGCCCCATGCAGCTCGTCCAAGAGCTCTTCTATCATCGATATCAGAAACTTGTCCTTGATCGTGGACTCATTCAGGTTGCGATAATCCACGCAGAAACGCCAAGACCCGTCTTTCTTTTTCACCAGGATGATGGGTGAGGAAAAGGCGCTGGTGCTCGGCCGTATGATGCCGGTCGCCAACATCTCTTTCACACTCTTCTCGATCTCGGCCTTCTGAATGTACGGGTATCGATAGGGTCTGACGTTCGGGGGCGCAGCCCCCTCCTTCATCTGTATGCCGTGATCCCTGAATCTGGGCGGAGGAAGGCCCCGAGGCTCCTGGAACACATCTCTGAACTGGGACAAAAGTGCATGTATCTCCTCTGGAATGTCTGGTGGGTCGTGGGCCACGGCCTCTACCCCCACTACCATGGCTATCGGGGATCCCTGCTCCTCTAACCGCTGCAAGCTCCTCACAGAAATCTCCTTCAGTGGTGAAGATCGAATGCCCTGTAGGCAAAAATCCTTCCCCTGCTGGGTGAACTCCATCGTCAAACGGACCCAGTCGGTAGTCACCCTCTGTAATTGCCGTAACCATTGGACCCCCAACACCATGTCCGAGCCCCGAATCGGAAGTAAGTACATATCCGTGTGGCACAAATAGCCCTGCACGCGGATCTCCACCCCCTTCATCACCCCCTCGCATCTCAGCTTGCTCCCATCCGCCACCATAACCTGGAAGGCCGCCCCCCTGTCGATCGTTTGTCCCACCTTTGAAGCAACTGCCGGGTTGATGAAATTGTGGGTGCTCCCACTATCCACCAGGATGGTCACACGCTCCTTGCCCACCATGCCTGTGAAACGAAGCGTCACCGGGGCGGTGCACCCCTCCATGGCCTGCAAGGAAACCCCGAACTCTGCCAAATCCAGATCCTCCACGTCGGCTTCCTCCGGATGGTCCTCCTCGTCATCCTCCTCCCGCAGCATAAACACCTGGACCTTCTGACAGGCGTGTCCCTTGGTGTACTTTTCATCGCAATTGAAGCACAACCCTTTCTCCCTCCGGGCCTGCATCTCCGGCCATGTCAACCTGGTCACTGTCGGCCGTATGGCCGGTGGCTGCTCGCGTCGTACCGCCGCGGAAGCCGCGGGTGGCTTGGTCGTCATCCGGCTCCGCTGCCTGTTGTAACACTCCTCCTGTATTCGGGCGATGCTAATGGCATGACTCAGACTGCGTGGTAAGTATGCGTGGACCTCGACCCTGAGATGAAGCAACTCAACAAGGTCTGCTCCCCCCATGCGACACGGTTTGCTAATCTCTCGAACTCCGTCCGATACTCCGTGACGGTCCCCCTCTGCCGCAGTTTTTGAAGGGTGGCTTCCACATCCTCGTACTCCAGAGGCCCAAAACGAGCCGAGAAGGCCTCGATGAACTCCGGCCACGGGGCAAAAGTGCGTCCCCGCAAAAACCATTGCGTCCACTGATACGCGTCCTCCTCCAGATGGAAGGCTGCCAGTTGTACCCACTGAGCCTCGGGAATCTCCTGATATTTGAAAAACAGCTCTGCCTTTTGTATCCATTCCAGGGCGTCCGCTCCCCGGAACTTAGGAAAATTCATCCGTGTCAGCTTGGGTTGCATGTATGGTCTCTGATAAGCCCCTCCCAAACCGCCACCGTCTGGTCCCATCCCTCCGGGTTGCCCAAAATCTCCTTGGATTCCTCCCTGATTCCACCCCGGATTCCTTCCCGGTCCCATAGTGGCCGGACCGTATCCCCCGTTAGGAACAGTTGCTGGTGGGGGAGGGAAATTCCCCGTTGTGCCCCCGAGAGGAACCGCATTTGCTCCGGTGGGGCGAAACACCCCAAATCCTTGATGCTGTGGCCTCCATGCTTGTCCTGGATGCTGTCCGGGACCTCCTCCTTGCCGCAGCAGTCCGCCGTGAGCCGGCAGGGGCTGTTCGAACCCCCACGTAGCAGCCGCACCTCCGCCCGGCCCCCAGGGCCCTCCCGCAGCCTCCGCCGCCCGACTGGGCCCAGTCCGGGACTGTTCCGGCATCCAGGAGGAAGCCGCACCTCCGCCGAACCCCCCGCTGCCCCATCCGCCCGGATCGGGGTATCCGCCCGTCAAGCCGCTGGAGCGGGAAAGAAGCGGAGGCCCGCGCGCGATATCGGGCGCGATTCCCGCGCCGAGTCCGGGTCCCGACGCTCCCGTCGTCCCGCCTCCGTGACTCCCGCACCCCGTGCTTCCTCCGTTAGGGAGAGTGGTCGCCTCTGTGTCCGATCCCGCGCCGTTCACGGCTTTTCCCTTCAGATTTTGCAAGAGGAGGGATTTCAACTCCTCCATCTTCTCATCGAGGCGTTCCTCCAAGTGTTGTTGCGAGTCCTTCATGTTTGCTTCGATTGCCGCCACGGAATCCGTCAACGCAGCGTAGTTCTCCTCGATGGCGGCCAAACGCGCCGTCTCTGCCTCCGTACGCGTCACCATGGTTGCAGGAAGGATGCTCTGATACCAAATGTTATGCTACCGCTAGAGATCTAAGCAAGAGAAAACAAAAGACGGCTGGGGTTTAGTGCATGAAGAAGAAGATACCTGAAAAATAGATCAATCATGCTCCAAAGAGGGGGAAAAAGGGGGTATTTATGGAGCCCCCTTTTCCCAGGGCCGGCCGGCCCCAATTGAGGGCTGAACTGGTGTGGTTCAGCCCTCCCTCTTCTTAATGATTAATTGCGGGCTGAACCGGATGGTTCAGCCCGGTCTTGGTCCGGCGCTCCTTTAGGTCTTCTGGCGTACTTGAATCCTCGGAACCGCAGATCGTCCGGGGCCATAACAGAGATAAAGAAACCCGCCTCCATGAACTTCAACATGTTGCTCATGATATCACCAAAATGCACTTATTTTATAATATTGTAGAATGTTTTTCACAGTATTTTTGTTTATTTGTACGTACATGTTGTTTATTTATTTCACAACCTATTTTATTATATTTTATTTAAAATGATACTTTTCACGGTATTTTTGGTTTCTCTGTGTGCAGTGTTACACACGTCTATCAAAATTGGAACAAATGTGTCAAAAGTTAAACTTCAAATAACTATCTAAACTGCGATGTGCGTTGATCCTTACGAAAACCATTTAGCCAGAGGCGCCCGAAGAATGAGCGCCCGATGTCGATATGACATTGAATAATCAAGCCATATGACACTGAATTAGTCATTCAGCGCCATGTGACGCTGAATCATTTCCACGCCCATGCTTGGGCACCGAATCAATTCAACTCCTAATGGGTGCTGAAGGGATTAGGGGTGTTTCGGCTCTTGAGCTAAAACGTCAAAACGAATTCATTGTTTTTCCCTCCTATTTTAATTACATTTTGGGGGAGTTTTTTCTTATAAAATTTCCTCAATTGTGTTGTGAAAGGAGATTAAGGCTTCATTTGTTTTAGCGGTGACGGTTGTAAAAAAAGCTGTTGTAAATGCAGACTTATAAAGAGAGCTGTTGGAAACTGAATGCTGCAAACAGAGTTCTGTTTGTCTAATCTGCGTTTGCAGAGCTGTTCGAAACAAAAAACTGTTTGACATTATTGTGTTTGGAAATGGAGATCCGCGACTGAATTTTTTTTTCTTATAAACATTATATATAAATATGCATATTAAACCTTCAAAAATAATGAAATGAAAACAAACAAATTATTTTTATTAACCTCCGACGATGGTTGTTACCATAAGGTGCAGTTCAAACATTTATAGGTTTTCCACATTACATGTAAACGTTTTCCAAATATGAAAAATGCGTTCAAGCTCGGTGCAATAATTGTTCGGCAATTGAGTCACGCAATGCCACCATCTCATCCACTCCTACCCGAATCCCTCTAACATTGTCTCCACTTGAGCCAACATTATTTTGAGCAGTTCTGTTCTGAAGACCCGCTGGATAAATGAAATGTTCGTCTATATCACAAGCACAAAAATGAATGTCTGAGCGTGATGGATGTCTGCGAATGTAGTTATGCAATGTCATTGTTGCAATCACAACGTCTCGTTGCTTTGACAAATTGTATGGCGGCATATCACTTAGAATCTTCCACTTTTTTTTCCATACGCCGAATGAATGTTCTATAACACTGCGCAACGACGAGTGAGCCTGGTTGAAAATTTCCCGGCGCCCTTGTATGGGTCTATTGCCCCTTCTAAAATCTGGCAAATGGTATCGCGTGCCTGAATATTGTTTTAGAAAACCGCGTTGTAGTGGATATCCGGCATCTATTACGTAATATTTGCCTGCAAAATTATATATTTCAAGGCAAGTATGAGTAAAATGTTGTTCAATACTTCCTATTAAAAAGAGATTTATGCTACAAATGACTCACCAGGTGGCGGGTACGGGAAATTATAACTGAGTTTCATAAGAGCATGCTGAAATATACGGCTGTCATGAGTAGAACCCTCCCAACCAGCTAATGCAAAAGTGTAGCACATGTTGAAATCACAAACCGCCATGACATTCTGCGTTGTAGTGCCATGACGACCAATGTAAGCAAATTGTTGATCTGCAGGAACTCGAGCATCCACATGTGTTCCATCAATAGCTCCTATGCAGTTTTTAAAAAATGACATGTACCGAGCGTCATTTGAAATTTGCGGGGGAATATCATTGAAATGTGGATCTACAAGCCTAATAACATCAGAAGATAGTCTTTTAATTGCATTTATACCCCTTGCGAAGAATTTGCTAATAGTTTCCGTAGAGTGTTGAAATCGTTCACTCGCTATTTGCATCGATAAATTGTGGCCCAAAATCTGCAAAGTAATTGCAAGCACCTCACGTGGGAGAGTCCTCCTGGATCCTTGCAAACCATACTGTTGTGTGAGGAGTGTCAGCAAATCAATAAATATTACCTTCGACATTCTAAAGGCACTGAAAAATCTGTGAAGATGTCCATCCAAAAGTTCACCAATCCATCTAGCTCCGGTTTGGCTTGATGTCATACAAGGTGTACTAGACGGTCCACCTTCCGAGGGTACCATCATTGGCACTAAAAACTGTCGTGCACCGATCGCTCTATAATGATAAAACATATCAGCCGCCTGCTGCTGAGTCTCCTCATTCGAACTGTCACTGTGATCCGGGCTCGTCATTGAAAATCTGTGGTAAATACATTGTATGTTATTTTTTACACCTTGTGAGACATTATAATAAACAAACATAATAGTTAAACAAATACACATATCAAATCACAGAAATAGTATATGTCCAGCAATAAGTGCAGCAAAAAAATAAAGCATACTGAAACTTAGGGAAATAAACAAACAGACATCACATCACAGAAATGCAACTACTCCAAGTTTTTGGCATAACAAGCCTGCAGCCATTTGAGACGCCGATCTTTCCGCATGCTCATAAATGTCTCTCGATTCCGTTTCTGTCTCAGAAAGATGATGTAGTAGTGGTAGACGTCCAAATTAGACTCAGCCATAACCTCTGTCATAGTTTCCAGCTCTGAAATAGCCTCAGGAATGGTGTACAGTGATGAAGATATCTGTAGGCGAGGCGGCTCCTGCATGCAACGACGAATAATGCGCGATGTCTCGACTAACTCATCCATTGCTGAACTCCATGTCTTCTTTGCAGAAATCTTAGTACTTTTCCCCCTAGCTGACCTTTTTTGTTTAGCTGCAGTATCCTCAGTTTCGTTGATGTCCCGTATGCCATGTTCAGGAGACCCATCATGTTCGTCGATTGACTCATGCTCAAAGATCCTTGAATTTGGAGCCCAAGCAAGATCACCATTTGCAACAACCTGGCTGAACATCATATGCAACTTATCCTCCAACTCAGGTGAAATACCAGCAAACTGAAATTTCCTTGCAGTCGGAATAACCTGCAATGAAACACACAATGTGATACCACACAGTTTCATATATTACAAAAAATTATAATTTTAAAAAAAAATTCATACCTTGAGACGTTCTTTCCACCAATCTTCTGAAGCAAGAATAGTTTTGCGAATAGGATCCCACCCTAGCCCGGTCTCACGACCCTTAAGCTCCCGCCATAACTTCCAATCTTTTTTTCAGCTGATCCCACTTGTTCTTCATTTGAGTTCGATCATATGCCTTTCCCGTGCGAGCATGAAAATTTGTTGTCTGGTTAATCCAACCATCCCGACTAAAGTGTGTAGTTGGGCGATTACCCAACTCGATTTCTTTCAAACACAGATCACAAAAAATTAATACATCATTGGCCTCCCAATTAGCACTTACACCGCCATCTTTATGTTTACCCATGTACCTATAATAAAATCTACACAAATTAGCCTGGGCACACACTTACATTCACTCCAACAAAAACACATTACACGTTATATATTACACAGACAATACACTCACACATTACACACAACCACATGCACAAGACAAAATAATCACATACACATTCACACATTCTCACAATCAACAACCCATTTTCTGTCATGAGTCATGTTTGTCTAAGGTTAAAGGCATAGATCATGCTTTGAAAAATCAGGATGAAAATTTGTAGAACTACGTGGAAATAAACACATACTCACAATGAACTATGTGAAAATTTGTAAAATTTGTAGAACTACGTGGAAAATTTGTAGAACTATTATGATGGGAAGAATACCTATCTACAATGAACTCATGTGTTTGGTTGAAATAGGGCCAGTTATATCAAATACCTATCACCAGGAACTTGTAAAACAAGTTATCTACCCTTCCAAGTCACAGAATGGATTAATGGGCAACCTATCATTTGACACAATAATCACATACACATTACAGACAACACAAACATGCACACACACACACACAATTACATATATTCACACATTCTCACAACCAACACATTCACAAAAAATAAACACAGACACACATCACATATTCACAAAAAATAAACACATACACATATCACAAACATGTACACACACACTCACACTCACATATTCACACATTCTCACAATCAACACATTCACAAAAAATAAACACATACATCTCAACACGCACACACATCACACACACACACACACAAAGGCACACACACTCACATATTCACACACACTCACATGCGTACATATACAAAACAATCACATCCACACACTCACACATTCACAAAAAAATCAACATATATACACGCACACACATCACATATATGCACACACACATTCACATATACTCACAATCAACACATTCCTCAAAAAATTAAAATACACACACTCACTCACTCAACACAACTATACATTCATATCCACACATTCCATTTTCACAAAAAAATCAACACATACTCACAAGCGTACATATTCACAATCTACACATTCATAATCATAAGCCTACACAAATCTACAATAAACACATACTCACTATCAACACATGTACACAATCATATCCACACATTCAAATGGTGTAAATGCAAATCAACCAATGGTGTAAATGTAAGATATACCTGCTGTTAGACTACTGCAGATCAGGGGCAATGGATCTCAAGCTTCGTGTAGAGGCGGGAGCAAATCAGGGATCACTGTTGAACAAAACGGAGATCCGGTCGTGAGAGGATGCAGAAGATGCAAAGAAGACCCAATGAAAAAATGCAGAGAAGCTCACCAATGGTGTAAACGACGGTCGTCTATGCAGATCCAGTCGAAGCACGTTCGGGAATACTTTGGATGTGGCGGAGAATCGGAACCCTAGATGCACCGGAGAAGACAAGCACCAGAAAAGACACAAGCACCGGAGAAGACAAGCGACAAGCACCAACAATCGTCGGAGAAGATTGTGGTCACGAACCCGGTGCAGTTCGTCGGAGAAGACACAAGCACCGGAGAAGCCAGAAGCACCAACCCGGAGAAGATTCACGAACCCAAAGGTGCAGTTCGTCGGAGAAGATGCGGTCGGCGGGAGTTCCTCCTCGCGAAGACGGGGGAGACGACGAAGTCGCGCACGATGCCCTCGCGATTTCCCCTAAACGCGATAAACCGGAGCTCTCCCGCTAGGTTTCGGGACGCGACTATTACAGCCTGGAGAAAACGTCGCGCGATTGGAAATTTTGGGCGGAAAAACAAACGAATTTTGCGTTTCCCACGTTTTGACAAAACGTGCTGTGCCTAAAACGCCCAAACAAATGAGCCCTAAATTTCAGAGCTTGAAACTGAGTTTACTGGCATGGTATTTGTGAGTTTTGAGAGACATTGTATGAGAGGAAGGAGACTTGGAGGAAGCTCATGTATGCGCTCCGCGCAAGTTTGTAAGTCTTTATTATTTGATTAATTAAATTATTTCGTTGCCTTCACTTTCTTCTATGATCTCTCATATAATTTTAGTAAAACAAATCATGCGTGAGTAATCTTCTTTTTGTCTCGGGTGCAATGTAATCATGTGATTATATATATAATTATTATAATGATTCATCGCTTCATTTCAAAATATTTTTTGCCCGAATATTGTATTGACTAACTTAGATATTTTGTGTAGCTTGAATGCACATGTTACATTCATACGGAAGTTCGATGTAATTTGGAGCGAGTGCACACAAAATATTCTTAGTTATTTAAGCTAGAATTTCGGGCTCATTCTCAAAATTCTCAATCAAATTTTATCACTCAAGATTTTATATTATTTTGCTCGCATATATCACATGCTTCAGAGATTTTGATGTAATATGTGAAAAATGATATATAAGTATTTTGGTGATGTGTTCAAAAAGAATTTTTTTAGTGCATCTCAACTTCTAAAAATCTTTTGTATACAGTGATGAATCTTATTCAATAATTATTTGCTAATCATTTAATAAATTGCACCCGAAACATATTTATCAAAAACATTTTCTTCTCAAATTAAGATCTCATTAAAAAAAACAAATCAACCCAATCTCTTATTTATAGTTCGCCTGGTGATGCGTAGATTTCGTAACGTGAGATGAGTGCGTGATATGTGATTGAAATAATGAGATGTGATTAATTACACATTGGGAAGACAAGTGCACCTATCGTTACATAGTATAAAATCAAGTGTCGTATTTTTCCGGGTCTGTCGAGTAAACGTACTCACAAGAAAGAGCTATTATTCTATCTTAACAAAATAGTGAGTGATTTGCAAAAATAAAAGACAATATAATTAATCTAATTGAGAGAAATTCGATGAGAGAAAGACTAACACTTGATTTAGAATCCCTTTGGATAAAATGAACATTGATTAAAAGATGAAAGTGCAAGTTCCAATAAATTGCCTTGGACCGTGGAGGTTCAAAAATTATGTTAACGCCTATCTCAGGAATACTGCTAACGTCTAACCTTAGGTGACATGATTAAGATCCCTCGGTTAGTCGAACCCTCTAAGGTTGCTTTAGGCGGTGAACCCTTTTATTGGGTTTGACCTCAGTCCAGAAGATTTGGGCTGTCCCCTATTGAGTATTGCATGAAAACTCCTTTTGTCTTTGAGTGATCTTCCTGTATCCACAACCTCTTGGTAAAATCTAGGATACATATCTAGGATCGAAGACTAGGTAGCGATACATTTAGTGATCTCCCCGTATCCACAACCTCTCGGTAAAATCTAGGATACAGAGGTAGAATCTGACTCGCTCAACTAGAATTCAAACAAATTATAATCAAAGACAACGTGAAGCAAATTAAAGTAGAGAGATCGCTAGATAAATAAAAGAAAACCAAAAGTTTATTTCATTCCAAAGTTCATCATGATTAAGTGCTAAAGAAAGTTTAGCTACTCATCACGATGGAGAAACTACATAACATGATTGAGAAATACATGATTACTACAAAAAAGAACTTGAAATACGAAACTACAAAGCTAAATTACAATTTGGAAAAAAAAATTAAACTAAGCTAAACTATGAACTAGAAATGAAAAATAAGGAAAGATAGTACCAAATTAGAGAATTTCTCCACCAAAATCTCCCTCCTTAGCTCAATGTAAAGACTGGTATTTATAGGAAAAATTGCATGAGAGTCACGCCCTAGGTCACGCCCGTGACCATAGGGCGTGGAAGGTACGTAACTGCCGCCATAAAAGGCACAAGAGACAGAGCCTGGGGCAGGATAGGGGCAGGATAATTGGCCTCAGATTCACGAAACGTGACTTGCATTAGACATACTTTCTTCGTAGGAGGATGAAAACACATGTAGCCCTTTTGCGTAATAGAGTAGCCAATAAAGACATACCTTAGTGCACGTAGATCAAGTTGGTGGGAGGAGGGTGATGGATGTGAACAAAGCTGACATATCCAAACACCTTGAGGAAGCTGAGGAATGGACTCGAAGAGTGTCAAGGGGAGTGAGATTACGAAGAACACGCGATGACATAAGGATATGCCACGGTAAGGACAACATCACCCCAGTAGTATTTGGGAAGATGTATGGTAGATAAAAGGCTGTGGGCCACCTCAAACATGTGACGATTCTTACGCTCCGCAACACCATTTTGAGCAGGGGAATAAACACAAGTAGTTTGATGAATAATATCATGATCAGCCAGATACTGAGCAAATTGCAAATCCAGATATTTACGCTCATTGTCACTGCAAAAAAACTGAATTTTGGCATGAAACTGAGTGCAGATCATGTTATGAAAATATTTGAAGGTAGTAAAAATGTCATTTTTCTTCCACAATAAATATAATCACGTAGTGCGAGAAAAACAATAAATAAAGGTGAAAAACCAAACACAACCTGAGATGGAAGAAACAAGACAAGGTCCCCAAACATCAGAATGAATCACAGTAAAAGGGATAGAGCTTGACAACGAAACACGATTAAACGTAGTTCAACAGTGTTTGTTCACCTTATAGACATCACAAACAATGGAATTAAAAGCATTAGTAGGTGTTATGAACTAACTAGGAGAAGGAGAGAAAGTAGGAAGAAGGCTAGAGGATTAGGGTTTAGGAGAGGAAGAAGAGAGAGGATACCTGGAATAATCTTCTTGTCTCACCAAGGAGGAGGGGTTGGGTATTTATGCTCCCACCCAACCCCTAGGGCCGGCCGGCCCCATTGGGGCTGAACCCATGTGGTTCAGCCCCCATTCTGCTTTATTGTTGGGTTCGGGCTGAACCGGATGGTTCAGCCCGGTTTTCATTCTCCGTCTCCTTCGGCATTCGCACGTATTTAAATCCACGGAAACGTAGATCGTCCGGGGCATAACATTCCCCTCCCCATCAAGAAGCACCTTGTCCTCAAGGTGAAAATCAGGATAGCACTCCCGGAACTCCAAGATGTCAACCCACGAATTGTGCGTCTCGGGCATCTGCTTTCATTTGACGAGGATCGTTGGCCGGTACTCAGTGCCGTGTCTTTTCCACTTGGTCATGAGAACTTCTTCAGGTAAGTGCCTCAATTCGCCGCTGCTGGTGGCCTCAGGTAAGATAGGAGTGACGGAAACAGCGTTCCCCAGCTTCTTTTTGAGTACTGATACATGAAAAGTAGGGTGGATGCGGGACCCCTCCAGAAGCGCCAAAGTATAGGCGACGGGTCCTACTCGCCGAATGATCCTGTACGGCCCGTAGTAGCGTGAGGCCAGTTTCTGATTGGCCCGACGGGCGACTGATAGCTGACGATATGGCTGGAGCTTGAGAAACACCTCATCGCCTACCGCAAATTCCCTTTCCGTACGGTGCTTGTCGGCTTGGACCTTCATGCGGTCTTGGGCCACACGTAAATTGTCTCGGAGAATAGCCAAGGTCCGATCCCGATCTCGGAGAGCCCGATCTACCGCCGGGAGGGCACTGCCGGCCGGTTCATAGGAGCACAATGTGGGTGGCGGACGCCCGTACACCACCTCGAACGGAGTGAGCCTGCTGGCCGTGTGATAGGTGTTGTAGCAATACTCGGCCCAATGTAGCCACCTGGTCCACGTGCGGGGTTCATCCATGACAAAGCACCGTAAGTATGTCTCGACTCCTCTGTTGAGCACCTCCGTCTGCCCGTTGGTTTGGGGATGATTGGTCGTGCTCATGCGTAGTGTGGTACCTTGAAGCCGAAAAAGCTCTGTCCAAAAATGGCTGACAAAAACTGGGTCCCTATCAGAGATGATGGCCCGAGGAATCCCGTGGAGTCGAACTATCTCTTTGGCGAAGAGTTCAGCCACTGTTTCCCCGGAATATGGGTGGCTCAAAGCAAGGAAGTGGCCGTACTTGGACAGTTTATCGACCACTACTAGAATGACCGACTTGCCCTGCGATTTGGGAAGGCGCTCGATGAAGTCCATGGAGACGGTATCCCAAATCTGGTGTGGGATCTCTAACGGAGTAAGAAGACCCGCTGTGGAGACCATCTCATACTTTTGCCGCTGGCAGACATCGCATTCCCTCACGAACTGCTGAATGTCCCACTGCATCCCCTTCCAAAAGACGTTGGCCTTGACACGCTGTAAGGTTCGATGGACGCCGGCATGACCACCGGTCGGTGAAGCGTGAAACTCCTGAATTATAGTAGTACGCCAAGGGGACGTGGCCGGTAGAACGAGCCGACCCTGGTAGTAGAGTCGCGTGCCAAGTAAGTGATAGCCATCCTCTGTGCCTCGGCCCTGCTGTAGTGCTTCAACAATGGCGCGGAGAACTGGGTCCTGGAGAACCTCCGCCTGTATGTCGTCTAAGGAGGCAATCACCGGCCCAGAGATGTGAGTAAGGGAGCTTTCTGGTATCCGAGACAACGCATCGGCCGCCATATTCTCCTTCTCCTTTTTGTAGACAATCTCATAATCGTACCCCAGAAGCTTCGTCAGCCACTTCTGCTGCAGCGGGGATGCCAACCGTTGCTCAAGGAAATGCTTCAGACTCTGGTGGTCTGTACGAACCTGGAAATGTCGCCCCAGAAGATAGGGCCGCCATAAAGCGACCGCGTGAAGGATGGCGAGCATCTCCTTCTCGTGCGTAGAGAGCCCCAAGGTCCTGGGGGCGAGAGCTTTGCTGAAATAAGCAAGTGGCCGACCCTCCTGCATGAGGACCGCGCCGATGCCGACGCCAGATGCGTCCGTCTCCACCACAAAGTCCTTGGAGAAATCCGGAAGTGCTAGCACGGGGGTGGTGGTCATAGCCCTTTTGAGGCCATCGAATGCTTCATCGGCCTCCGCATGCCATCAAAAGGAATCCCTCTGCAGCAACTGGGTGAGTGGCCGTGCTATCTTCCCGTAGTCCTTCACGAACTGGCGATAGTAGCCGGTCAGCCCAAGAAAGCCTCGTAAGGCCCAGATCGTCGTGGGCTGCGGCCAAGTTACCATGCTTTCAATCTTCCTCGGGTCGGCCCGGACGCCTTGAGCGGAGACCAAATGTCCCAAGTATTCGACCTCCTCCTGCCCAAAAGAGCATTTGGATCGCTTGACATACAGCTGGTGCTCCCGCAAAATGTGAAATACATGCCGAACGTGCTCCCGATGCTCCTCCCAGCTCCTGCTATAGATCAAAATATCATCAAAGAAAACTAGCACGTACCGACGAAGCAGTGGTCGAAAAATCTCGTTCATGACGGCTTGGAAGGTAGATGGGGCATTGGACAATCGGAACGGCATCACCAGAAACTCATAGTGACCGTCGTGAGTACGGAACGCCGTCTTGTGGATGTCTTCGTCCCACATGCGTATCTGATGGTAGCCGGATCGGAGATCCAGCTTGGTGAAGAGGCTTGCCCCATGTAACTCGTCTAGCAGCTCCTCGATCATCGGAATGGGAAACTTGTCTTTGATGGTCGAGTGATTCAGTCCCCTGTAATCGACACAAAACCGCGAGGAGCCATCCTTCTTCTTGACCAAGATGATCAGAGAGGAGAACGCGCTGGTGCTGGGTCGGATGATGCCGGCGGCCATCATCTCACGTACGCTGCGTTCTATCTCCGTCTTCTGAATGTCGGGGTACCGGTATGGACAAATATTCGTCGGGTCTGCTCCGGCCTTCAGCTGAATCTGATGATCTCTGAACCGTGCGGGTGGTAAAGAATGTGGTGCCTGGAAGATGTCATCAAACTGGACCAATAAATCCTGCAGTTGCTCTGGTTCTGACGTCGACCCAAGAGCCTCTATCCCCCATACCAGGGCCATCATACTACCCTCTTCCTCCATCCTTTGCAGGCTCGTGAGGGATATCTCCTTGAGCGGAGACGACCGTATCCCCTGTAGGCAATGCTCTGTCCCCAGGTGCGAGAACTCCAACGTCATCTTCTCCGAATCAGTGGTTACCCGCTTGAGCTGGCGGAGCCACTGCACGCCCAACACCATGTCCGACCCCCGAATCGGGAGCAGGTAGACATCCGTCCGGCACATATAGCCCTGTAGTCGTAGCTCCACCCCTTTCAGGACCCCTTCGCACCTCAACTTGCTGCCGTCAGCCACCATAACCTGGAAAGAAGCCCCCTTGTCGACTGCATGTCCCACCTTCTGTGTTTCTGCGGGGGTGATAAAATTATGGGTACTCCCGCTATCTATCAAAATAGTCACCCGCTCGTGCCCCAACTTCCCAGCAATCCGTAACGTAAGAGGGCTGAACACCCTTCCATGGCCTGGATGGACACCCCAAACTCCGCAAGGTTCAAACCATCCACCTCATCACAGGTAATGAGCTCCTCCTCGTCATCCTCCTCCCTCAACATGAATACTGCACCTTTTGGCACCGGTGTCCCGGTGTATACTTTTCGTCGCAGTTGAAGCATAGCCCTTTGTCCTTCCTGGCCTGCAGCTCAGGCCACGTCAGGCGTGTCACTGTCGGCCATCCTGCCTGCGGCTGCTCACGCCGCCCTGCTACTGGTGCTGCTGGTGCTGCGGGAGCGCGTGCTCCCCCTCGATTTTGCTGGCGGTTGAACCGCTCCTCCTGTATCCTGGTTAGACTGATGGCGTAGCTTAGACTGTTCGGCATGTAGGCATGGACCTCATCTCTTATGTGATCCTTCAGCCCTGAAACGAAACAACTGAGGAGGGTCTTTTCCCCCCAATTGACCCGATTTGCCAGCCGCTCGAACTCCGTGCGATATTCCGTCACTGTCCCCTTCTATCGGAGTTTCTGCAAGGTGACCTCCACGTCCTCGTATTCCAAGGGCCCGAAGCGGGCCTGTAAATCCCTCTACAAAGTGCGCCCACGGCGCGTACCCATAACTTCGAACGAACCATTGTGCCCACTGGTATGCGTCGCCCTCCAAGTGAAACGACGCCAACTGCACCCATTGCTCATTGGGAATCTCTTGGTATGTGAAGAACAACTCGACCTTTTGTACCCATTCCAGCGCGTCAATACCCCGGAATGTCGGAAAATTCATCCTCGTACGTTTTGGTTGCATAACAGCCCGCTGGTTCGCTCCTCCATTCCTGCCATACCCTGGCTCTAGCCCTGCTGGCCTGAGTGGTTCCGCCACTGGATTCGGCCGACCATAGTAGTCTTGATAATGTTCCCCACCGTATCCCCCTCCCATAAGAGGGCCCTCCTCGTCGTCAAAAACGTGTCTGGGAGGATATCCCCGCCATTGTTCGCCTTTCCCCATCCTCGCCGGAGCCCCTAGTGCCGGCGGCCTGGGGAGGATCCCATTTCCAGCGTCATTTGGACCCCCCATGTGCAACGGAGGCCTCCAACTATGCTCCTGATGTCCAAAAGGACGGCCGACAGCCACCCCGGAGACTCCACTGCCGGCGGACACCCCTTCCGGGCTGGTCCACCCCCCGACGACCTGCTGGTGGGGGTTTGGTCCCGGTCCGAGCCACGGCCTGGCGGCAGGGACGCCCGCACCTGGGCTTCGCGGAAATGGCGCCGTCGGCCCTGTAGGGCTCGGCTGTGCCGGCGGGCCACTGTGGCCGGCCGTCCAGCCTGTTTCCGGGTTGGGGCCGTTGTAGGGCATCATTCCCGACCCTCCCGTGGTGCCTCCGGTGGGAGATGGTGCCGCATGTGACGATTCCCCCTGTTCCACCGTTTTCCCCCGTAGGGTTTGCGTTAACAGTGCGTTCAGCTCATCCATGCGTCCTTCCATGCGTTCTTCTAGATTTTTCGTGGAGGTTTTGACTTGTTCTTCGATCCCGGCCACTGAATCCGCCAAGGCGACGCAGTTTTCTTCCATGGTGGCTAAGCGTGCCATCTCCGCCTCCGTGCGTGTCACCATTGTCGCAGGAACGATGCTCTGATACCAAATGTTATGACCTAATTAGGAGAAGAAGAGAAAGTAGGAAGAAGGCTAGAGGATTAGGGTTTAGGAGATGAAGAAGAGAGAGGATACCTGGAATAATCTTCTTGTCCCACCAAGGAGGAGGGGTTGGGTATTTATGCTCCCACCCAACCCCTAGGGCCGGCCGACCCCATTGGGGCTGAACCCATGTGGTTCAGCCCCCATTCTGCTTTATTGTTGGGTTCGGGCTGAACCGGATGGTTCAACGCGGTTTTCATTCTCCGTCTCCTTCGGCCTTCGCGCGTATTTAAATCCACGGAAACGTATATCGTCCGGGGGCATAACAGTAGGCATATCAGGATACAATAATTTCATAACAGGAATAGACGTGTGACCTAAGCAACAATGCCAGGAATATAAATCGGATGTGTTGGAGTGAAGAGCCAACAGAGGTGTCACTGGGCCGGAGTCGAGCACCTATAGACCATTGACGAAGCTACCAAAGCCAATCACCGTCCTCATCTTCAGGTCCTAAAAAACACAAGAGGAGGGATGAAAGATTACTGAACAGTTCATGTAATTAGTCAAATGACTAATAGAGAGTAATTACGTGTGAAGTTTGGGACATACAAAACAGTTGATAATGTGAGGGAGGAACAAGAGATAGAGCCCTTTCCATCAATATGTGAAAGGGATCCATCAGGAATGCTCACCTTATCACGACCAAAGAGAGGAGTACAGTATATGAAACCTGAGGCAGAGCCAGTCATATGATCAGTGGCTCTGGAGTCGATGATCCACTGAGTGAAAGTAGCAGAGTGAGCACCTGGAGTCCCTGTGTGGGTGTACGAGGTCAAGGAAGCAGACTCCTTCGAGAACCCTTGCATGATGCGGCGTAGTGCAAGAACTTCATCAGCCGAAAAAACCCCATGGATGACAGAAGGATTAGTACCACACGGAGCAGGAGAAGTATCCATAGCGGCATTAGTGAGATGGGCAAAATAAGGAGGACTATGTTGACCAGGGAAGCGCCCGAAGCCACAACCACCACGAGGAGCACCTCCTCTTGGTGGAGGAAAACCATGGAGTCTGAAGCAGGTGTCTCTGGTATGACGGGTCTTCCCACAATATTCACAGAGGAGATGGTCTTTATCACTACCCTTCAACTTAGAATCACGGGTTGAGTGAGCCCCCAACAAAGAAGGGGTACCGGTAGCAAGAGTAGAACTCTCAGGAGCTGGGTCTGGGAGACAAGTCTGACAACGATCAAACCCCTGTTGAATAGTGCTATAAACCTCCGGAAGAGACGATAATGACAAACACCCCAAAATCTGAACACTAATCTGATCAAGATCCCGATGAAGACCATGAAGGAACTCAAAGATGTTGTTGCGATCCTCCTGAGCACGGACCATAGCCTCATCTACCGGGCTAACAAAGATGAGTGAATCAAAATGATCGTATTCTTGATACAACTGAGTAAACGCCAAATAGTAAACAAATGGAGGACGATCACCCTGACAGAGTAAGTATATCTCCCGCCTCAACTGGAAGATCTCGGCAGCATTACCCTTTCGAGAATAAGTAGTCTCTGCACGTCACCAAATATCGACAGCAGTATACAGAAACATGTAATTGCGAGCGATGGACTCCTGCACGGAATCCGTTAGCCATGACATGACTAATGAATTTTCTGAGTCCCATTGAGGCCACTCAGGGGTAGTCTTCTCCGGTTCCGTAGTTTGCCCAGTGACACAACCAAATAGACGACGACTCTTAAATGCTAGGGTGATTGAGCGAGACTATGAGAGATAATTTGAATCATCTAACCGAATAGTAGTAATCTGTGGAGTTTTGTGATCATGACTTCCACGAAGAGAACTTGCAGGAGGAGGAACCGGCAAGGAGGTAGTGGAATCATTAAGAGAAGACATAGTGGCTCAAGAATAGAAATCTGGAGACCACACTCCATGTAGGGCAGCAAAGAGCGGCCGATTACGCTGAATACATACAAGTTTAGAAGAGGAGAGAAATAGAAATCCACTCCATACACTAGCGGAGAAAACAAGCGGCGCCGGAAGGAAGCAAAGGCTTCACGACATGTCTGTCGTCGAACAGAGAGGGGCTACAAACCCTAGAAAGCCCGACTGGAAGAAGAAGGGGGCGTGCTGGAGAGTCTGGGGGGTCCTGGAAGCCCGTCAAAAGAGCATTGGAGGATCCTAGAAGACCGACAAAGGAGCGTCGTGCGAAGTCGACGAAGGAGTGCCGCTGGAAGAGGAGAAAGGGAAGCGCGGCCGAAAACGGGAGAGGAACTCGCGGTGGGACTACCTGGCGGGAGCGGATCTGACGCGTGCAGTGATGAATGGCGAACGACGCGACACAGAACTACGAAACTGTACGAGGGGCGGCTAGGGCACGAGAAGTCCTTGCTCTGATACCGTGTTGCAGGAATGAAATTAGACTTGAATTACAATAAAAGAGCCCTAATCCCCTCTATATATGGAGGCGGATCAGGATAACAAATACAATATTACAAGACAAATAAATTGCACATAATAACACACATATTGTAACAGTTACAGTTGAATCAAGCCCCTGCTTGAATAATTTTGCATCTCGGTGAGGGAGGAGGGGGAGAGGTGTTAAGCAGCAAATTGGCATGACAATGAGGTTGTTGATTTCGTGTGGAAATACAATGGTTGCTATAGGAAGGAGCGAATGTTGCAGATGGAGTTTGGGAGTAGCGGAAGGTGTTGAACTGAAGCTCCAAATTTTGTTGCCCAGGTAGTTCATCTTGGCTCATCACTATGAACAGAGAGTCAGAGGTATTTTGGAATGTATGGACTTCTCGATAGAGGTCAGAGAAAGTTGGTTGGCTTTGAAGATTCATTGGAGGAGTTTTTGAATCTTTAAAGTTCTAGGTTTGTGTGGCGTGCTTGTAGTACTATTATATTGCCGACTCATATAGAGGTCAGGTTGGAGCCACGAGTTTAGGTCCATGGTGATGTCAGCGACTCAGCATTGGGTTGAAATGAAACTAGTCGAGCTTCCATTTGAGGGAGATTATTGGGGGTGTTGATGGAGGAGATGGCATATGATATTTGATTCATTTTTCAAACATGGGTGTTCAATGAGGCTTGAGATCTCATCGTTTTTTGAATCATATATCATATTCTATTGGAGGGAGATGGATCAGTGAGAGCACTAAATGATTGATTTTAGAGCAAGAAAGTAACTCCTAGATAAAAAGAGTAACAAAAGAGAGAAAAAAATACGAATTCTTCTATGCTTTACCCCTAGGAGTTTATATTTATAATAAATTGTTAAAAGATTTAGAAAAATATATTTGCAAGTCAGTGGTAGTCAGTAGATCATTAGTCTGCACAAAGTAGCTTGCGAGGGAGTACCCATTATATCTTTCTCCCCGACAATCTTTCACCTTAAAATTTTAACATTTTTCAGTGTCAAATTTTTTGAATTATGCTGTTTACTGACTAATCTCCCTTCACATTTGTAGTTATTGTGAACCTGATTCTTTAATTTTGTTTATCCAGTCTAGTCCCAGTTTCTGCCCGCGTGGCGTTCATGTCTGTCTGCTCCATTTTTTGGAACTTCTATTTGTCTTCAACTATGAGCAGGTGACCACATTCTTGTCGTTTTGCATCATCCTTTCAAATTCAAGGACACAATGTGAGAATGCTCGGCCTTTGGATTTCCTCATCATTATTCTAGATTCGTCGGACCATTCACATTTGCTTTGTTTGACTCGCAGGTTTCAAAATGATGTCGATGCAGAGTCCCTCATTCATCAATTGAGTGATTAGACACGAGGAATTTCTATTTCGATTCTTTTCCGCCTTCTATTTTGGCAAAAAAAAAATCAGAGTTTTTGTTATTTGGCATTGTTGTTCTGTAGTGAATTGCTTTTGGGTGGAATTGATGAATTTTTCTGTATTACCATAGTTACATCTCATTCACTAGGGCATGTTTTTTATTTTGTTGTATTCCTAATCTTTTATCTCAAGTTTTCAAAAACGGAAATGCTTGTCTGTAAGAAAAAGATTTACAATTATGGGAGGTTCACAAGGCTGCTGCTACCGATTGTGTTGCGAACTTTGGGTTCTAACCATTGTGTTCATGACTGTCATCGCCGTGCCAAACTAACCCTTAAATCCACCTTATCTTTTGGCGGTGTGGCGGCCGGCGGGATGCTCCCCAACAGTTAACTTCATGACGTGCTTAATCCTGTTTTGGGGGCGTGCAGTGTCACCACCCGGGGCGTGAAATGATAAGCCAAATATGTTTCCCTCCCTTTCCTCAGTGCAAAGATGTTCCTGCATCTGGGTGGTAGGGATGGAGGAAATGGGTTATCTTTTGAGAAATCTAAGGTTTTGTTTGTTACCCTAATTTTGATCTGATGAGTTTGAACAAAAACACCACGGTCATCAAATATTTAGTTAACATGGCAATGGTTATCACTGCCGCAGAGACCAACAACAACAACATTCAAGCCTTTATCCCACTATAGTGGGGTCAGCTATATGTATCTGTTGTCGCCATTGTGCCCTATCTTTTGTAATGATCTCACTAATGTCTAAGTATATCATGTCTTTCCTTATAGTTTCATTACAAGTCTTTATTGGTCTACCCCTCCCTCGTTTAACATGGCTAGTGACTAGACTCACAATGCCTAATAGGTGCCTCTAATGATTTCCTTTGTACGCGTCCAAACCATCTTAGTCGAGCTTCTCACATCTTCTCAGCAATTGCTGTTACTCCTGACTTATCCCTTCTACATTCATTTCTAATTGTATCTAGCCTTGTGTGCCGACACATCTATGTTGAAATCGAAAAACGGTCTCCTGTGGAGTTCACCCTTGGGGAAGGTGTGATCGCGCACCTACTTCACTCATGCACGCAAAACAACAAAAAAACAAGGGAGAACTGACCCAAGGGCTCGGCGGGGAGGACCCACCACACACCCGGAAGATCTTTTGAGCGCTTCCCCTCCTTAGCCAAAGGCCGAGCTAAGGTATCCTCAGAAAGCACTTGAGAGGTGAAGCTAGAGAGCACATGAAGCCTGCTTTCTGAGGTACCCCTTGGGTCATATTTATAGATTTCAGAATTTGAATTGCCAATAACCAAACTAAACTGACCCGAAATTACCAAAATATCCTTGGACTGGGTCTGTCAACAGCCAAACTCCGCTGTTTTGAAGGGCTATGGAGCAGACCAGCGGGGGCAAAACAATAAAAAGTACCTCGTAGATCTAGGCGAGTTGGGGAGCCCAGCCACCCCTGAAGATCCAGCTCGCCTGCTGTTGCTGAGCTCCTTTGCGTGAGTGCGAGCTGGGACGGCGAGCTCGCCCATCGATCGGCTATCATTAGTCGATCTCGGCTCGACGAAACCTGGAATGAGCTCGACGAATGCCGAGCTCGGGGTCGGCGGGTGCCGAGATCGGGCTTCTGATTTCCCTGCCGAGCTCGCTTGGCCTCTGAGCGGTCTGCACCGCTGGGTCTGGTTCTTGTGGTCCCTACTCGCCGGATACGGGGTTGTACACAATCCCCGTTCTTTTTGAGCTTGGCAAAGCTCAAAAAGAAACATCCAACCCCAAGTGTTCACCGAGTGCGGGTTGAGCCAGAGGGAATCTTTGGGTGGGGTCCACCTGCGGCTATATAAATACACCTGCATACCTGCCTGACTCTTGCCATTCCACTTGCTATAGCCCTGCTGCGATGCCGATCCCAAAGGAGATCCAAGAGCGCCTTAGCCGAGCTCGCCAGGTCTCTTCTGCTCGTGTGGCCGCCTTGACAGCGGTCCCAGCCGTTGTGCCGCAGTGTGGCTCGGTCGAGCCTAACTCTAAGAGGGCGAAACAGTTCCCTCAAGCGGCCGAGCCCATATATGACGACCTAAGGACCACCTTGGAGCACGGGGCAGGCTCCTCCACTCTGCCTTCCCGTGAAAAGGGCAAGAATGTTGTCGAAATCTGCGACGGTCCGGATAGCCAGCTTGATGGCATGGGGGGCGCCGCGCCGCGAGACACCACCCCGCGAGCCAAGACCACCCTTGGGGACTCGCGATTCATGACTCCGGAGAATCGTCCCTGGGACCCGTCCCCTCCCTTCGGGACCTTGGGGGTGAGCTCACAGAGGCCGAACTCGCCAGTGCACCCCCCCTCTCCTCAGCGAGTAGTTGTAACCACGAGGGCAGTTGTGGAGACCATCCCCATCCCGGGATTTGAGCTTCTCACCGGGAACGCGCGGCGCAGGTCGGGGGAAGGACTTGAGGTTTGTCCCTCCCCGCATCTCCTTTGAGTTGCCGAGCTCGTCAGGTAAATTTTGCCTGGATTCCTGTCACGTGTTTTTCCAGCACACCTCCCCTTGTTGATGTTTCTGTCTCCACAGCTTCCCCCAGCCAATCCGCTGCCGAGGAATCTTCGCGGGCAGCCCAATACTCCCCCCTCCCCTCCCCGAGCTCGCTGGACTCTTACCTAGGCCCTGAAGTGGAGCAAGGCGAGCTGACCAGGAGGGGGGTCAAGCTTTTCAAGAAACTGGTGTGCTGGCTGCGCGAGGTGCAGGAAGTCAACGAGGCACTGCAACGAGGCTATGTTCGGCTTTCTGACGAAGTGCGAGGCGGCCAGGCTGGCGAGTTGCTGTCTCCTTCCCGGCTCCTGGATGAGATCGACGAGGGCCTTCTGGCGGTGCAGCGGAACTCGGGGTGGATTCACGAGTTCGGGGTAGATAAAAGGCGGCTCCCTTGCCGAGCCGACCGGTACTCGCCTCCTGGTTCCTCCTGCCCGCGCGCCCAACTTTTTATTCTTTACTTGATTCCTGTAATAATCTGCGAACACTTTTAGGCTGGTACCTGATGTTTGAATAATAATAAATATGTTTCCTTATATTTAGCTCGGCGCGGGGTGGGATACGTCAGAAGTTGGCGAGCTGGGGTGGCGAGCCGGGTTGGCGAGCTGGGCCGATTAGACAACTTGCCCTCAGACTTCTTTTTCTATATATAGCCCCCCTCACCAACCCCGTATGCCGTATTAACAGCTCATCTTCTCTCTTTTCCTGCGCTTTTCTCTTTCTTACTCGCGCTCCACCCCTTCTTTTGCGAGCATGGGCAAGACCAACCCTGACGCCGACGGCCGCACCAAGTGCGCCCAACACTTCACTAACTACTGCTTCTTTGAAGAGCACACCAGCGAGGATGAGCTCGCTGAGTTTGTGGCCGAACATGTGCCGCTAGACTTCGAGGTGCGCCGGCCGAGGCAGGAGGAGGCCATCAACACTTTTTTATGATGACGAGCTCGCCTTCCCCATCTCGCACTTTGAGGTGGGGCTGCGCCTCCCCCTCTGGCCGGAGATCCCCCAGATTCTGAAATACTATGGCGCGGTGCCCGCGCAACTGAATTCAAATGCCATCGCTATGATGGTGGCGTACGCGAGCTACCTCCGCCGAGAGAGGATTGAGTTCAACCTGACGATGTTCAGGAAGCTTTTCTCCTACAAGGCGACGTCGGATGGTGTCGCCTACTTTATGGGCTCGCTGATCAAGGTTTGCAAGATTGCGAACAAGCACCACAATTGGATGACCAAGATCGCCTTCATCAAGGGCGATCTCGGCAACATCCCTTACTACCCCCAGCAGAAGGGCGAGGAGGTCTACCGTCTCCTGGCCGTGTCCGGAAAATTATGCCGACCTCCACAAGTACTTCCTCCACAAGGACTTCGAGGTCGCCTTCCTGCGAAGGGGCCTCGACGCGCTCCGCCCCGTCCTGCCCGACGAAGGTACTGTCTACTCTGCTGCTCAGCTCGTCATATTTGCCAACGAAACTTTTCTAAGTTTTCCAAGTTTTTTCTTGCAGGGGAGCGGCTAAACCCCGTGAATCCGCCATTTGCGGACCCGAGATTGTACCCGGACCCTCTCGCTCGCGAGAAGGCAGCGGCGGCGGCCGGCCGAGACGAGGCGGCCTTCTCCAAACCCTCCTCCAACAAGAGGCGTCCTAAGGATGCGAGGTCGAGCCCGCCCCATCGCCAACAACTACCCAAAAAGATGAGGAAAGTTGTGGACCCTCTCGCTCGCGAAAAGAGCAAAAAGCTAGTCAAGAGACAAGCTGAAGAGATTGTTTCCCTTCAACCTGCAAAGCCTAAATGCACTGAGTCTGCTACATAACTAGCTCAGATGAGTAGGGAAATAAGAAAGCTGAAAGGAATGACAATTATCCAAATGAGCACCATCAGCCAGAAGTGCAAGATCATTGAGGATTTTGAAGTGAAGCTTCATCAAATGGTCTCTGAGTCTAATGAGCTTAAGGTAAACATTGAAAAGCATTTTGAGATTATAGTTCAAAATGCTAAGACCATTAAAAAGCTTGAGAGTGAGCTCCTCTAAGAGAGGAAGCTAGTGGGTCAATTCTCTAATCCCAAATCTGTATTGTCTATCATTGACTCATTCACTTCCCAAACTAATAGGAAGGGATTGGGGTTCAAGGGATATGTAGCTAGAACTTGGAATAGAAGAAAGGGCAGGGCTTCAACAAATCCTCAGACTACCTTTCAAAAGGTTCTTCTTCCATCTAACAAGTATGACAATGATAGTATGTATGATCACTAGAAGAATGGAAATTCCTATAGTAAGGGAAATCATGCTCCTAACTATGGAGAGAGAAAGGCTATGGGGATGAGTGCTTTGAAAGATCCCCATGAGGAAATACAGATGCCTCAATATGAGCAATTTGTGTTTGGTACTCCCGCCCCAACACTCAAGGGTAAGGAAGCTGCATCTTCCAAACCTCTTTTAGCAAAGAAGCATGCTAATAACAAGTCAGTGACTAACCCTCACAAGGCAATATCAGATGCCATCAACACCATCTCAGCTGCTAAGCTGAGACTTGTTACTTTTAATCCAATACTGCTGAGTAAGGCTACTTACCATCGAGCAAACAATCATGGACTGGCTAAGAGAGATAGGAAGAATGCAACTACCTTCTCAGCTGAACATGGACATACAAATGTACCTTGCACTTCAAGAAGTGTTCAAAAGGGAAGGTACAACATATTTGAATGTAGGTGTTGTGGTAAAATTGGACACTTTGCCCAAGATTGTTGGCACAACCCTAATGTGCTAAGTGTAAAGAAGAGCATTCTAGCTAAGGCAGTTGCAGGGAAAAATATTGATGTTTATGTTAACAAGAACCTATGACCCAAAGTCATTTGGGATCCTAAGGTAAAATAAATTGCTTCTTGCAGGATTGTTCAAGTACCAATCTCAAGCAAATATGGTACTTGGATAGTGGGTGCTCATGGCACATGACATGTATAACGCCCCAAAATTTGAAATTGCGACAGCTAGCGTTGGGAGCCCCATCTGGTGTCGACACAAAGGCTGCGGTGTCGACACAACGCCAGGGTGTCGACACAGGGTGTCGACACAAGGTGTCGACACAGGGTGTCGACAGTGTCGACACAGGGTCTCGACAGTGTCGACACAGGGTCTCGACAAAATGTCTTGACACAAGCTGTGTTCGAGTTTTATGCAGACGGATCGTGAACCGTGCGGTGTTCGGCCCAGTTTTTACACTTCAGGCCCGGATCATAGTCGTTCGTTTCTTTATTTTGGGATCCGACGGCTGGGGGTTATTCCTACTGGGATATACCCGGATTAGGGTTTCAAATCCCGAGTTTTTCTATTCGCTGGTTCTCGGTCTAATATCTAGATAGAGGGGAGAGCAAAGAGGAAGAAGAAGGCTAGATCCGGTCACCGGTGGAGTTTCGGAGCTCCAAATCGCGAGCCGACTTCGGATCTACAGAGGCAAGGAGGGTGCGGTGCATTTCATCCGCATACTTTTCCATGGCGCCAAGGAAGAATGCTAGGGTAACGATTCTCTACTTGAGCATGTGAAGCTCTCTTTTCCTTTGCATAGGAAGCTCGCTCTCGCGAGTTTGCCGTGAGTTGAGGCGTTCCTTCGGGTAGACATGAATAGTCCCCGTTGTGTACATGTAGAGTCTGTAATCGAGAACGGATATAGGCATGATGTGTGAAGCCTACCCGGACAAGTTGGTCTGGATCGGTGATGTTGCATTGCTTGAATGGCCGGAGAAGACTCCGTGCGAATGTTTATTTTTCGGGTTTTTTACGAGGTAGATTGCAATAGGGAGCCTTGGGGATTAACTCCAAGGTGCACCCGAAAAACTGGGCAGATGCGTGATTCTGCCAACATGGTGGCCTGAGAGCCAACTTGAACATAACCAGGTTATGTGAAGTGTGTAACGGAAGCGGGACTCGGGAGAAGTTTGACCTGCGCATATGGCTTAAATTGTCGTTGCGATGTGAGCACGGGTTAGGCGGAACCGTACCCGTTCTATATCATTCGGTTGGATCCGTTTGCATAGATGAGGGTCTTAGGCGGTCTATGGCTTAAAATGACGTGACCAATGGCGGAAAGACTAAATGCTCACGAGATCGGCCGTCCAAGTGGCCGTGGTGAGACCGAGATGTCTATGGCTTAAACTGACGTGACATTGACCGATTCATCGAGAATGTGCCCTGAGTGCACGGGGTGTGTGGCCGTGAGTGCCTACGCCTGTGTTATTGTGTTGTTTACACTATACTGTTGGATTATGCTTACAAAGTGCAAGGAAGGAGCATCGCCGCCCCGAGTTGGGGGCGGGATCATTATAATTTGGTCAGCATAGCCGACCGTTGCCTTTGTTTGCCACCGTGCGGTGGGTTGTCACTTGCAGGTGCTGCGGAATCGAGTGCTAAATAGCGTTCTAAAGCACAAGTTGCCGAGCCGGCCCTCGAAGGCCAAATTTTTGAGTGTTTTCTGTTATCCATGTATGGCCGGCTTGCGTGCCGAGGTTTGGAAAACATTGATATTCAAGCAAACTATTGTAAGGCCTAAAGGCCAGTACTTGTGTATTTGTACGATCATTCCTGTTGGCTTTGTAGTGGACATTTATGCTAGTAGCAGGGTTCTTTTATTTGCAACTATTAATAATTGCTTCCGCTAGAATGCTCTGTGTAGGACGTTGTTATGAGTTGGATGGTTTCCATTGAGTAACCGCCCGGTCTGTCTGTGGTATATGGCGTCGGGCCTCGGCCGGACCTACTACTATATGCTATGCGACGGATAGGGGGTGTTACAATTTGGTATCAGACTACTGGTTTTGGTCAGGCTTAAACTGAATTCGTGGAGGAATTCTTTTTAAGGGGTGGTGAGCACATGTGTGTGCGTCATCATTATAACAGCAAAAGAACCCATGAATGTCCACTTATGAATGAAAATACACATGTTTGAGGAACCTGTGTGTTCCTATAATTGCTGTTTGCAATTTTGTTTGGTCGCTTAACGATGATTTGTACAACTATAGGTGACAAAAAGCGGTGCTGGGCCGTCAGAACGCCGAGTTTTGAGGCTAGTAGTGCACCAAATGATGCTCTTGCAACACCTCCATCGGCTGAAACCATACGATTGGTTGCCGAAGTAGTGTTTTCCATGATCAATGTGCAACCTACAAGGCAAATACAGCAGCCCGCTCCTGCGATGGAGTAGGTACCTCTTCCAGAGGTTGAGCCGAGAAGAGTGGAGCAGGTAGTAGTGGAGCCTTTGGTGCCGAGGCGAGCAACTGAAAGGCAGCTCAAGTACGTTATGAGCTTTAATCCTCCAGTGTTCTTGGGGTTGGGAACCCCATCTTAAGCTGAAGATTGGCTCTCCCGGATAAAGAGAGTCTTGACAGCAACTGAGATGGAGGAGTGGCAGATGACTACTATAGCTACGTTCCTGTTGGATGGAGACACTAGGCTGTGGTTTGAGGGTTTGGAGCTGCATCTATTGAGAGCAAGGCAACTTATAGATGTCTCGATGGAAGAGTTCTCGAGACTATTCTTGACTAGGTACCTCCCTTCGACGCAGAGGATAGCTTTGGAGAATGAGTTCCAGAGGTTGGTACAAGGAGAGAGTAGCGTGGATGAGTATCTCCACGAGTTTACTCGGTTGGGTCGGTATGCTAGCTATACGTTCGCGGATGAGGAGCGTAAGACCAACCGTTTCTACAAAGGTCTGAGAGATGACTTGAGGCTACTACTCTCGGGGTCGATGACGCAGGGCTTCTTGACCCTAGTCAACACGACCCGCTCTTTGGAAAAGGATATGAAGAATGTACAAGCAAAGAAAAACTTTGATGATAAGAAGTCTGAGCTCAAGGTGCCGACTACCTCAAAGTCTGGGTACCGTAAGTTCTTTAAGAAGGCTAGGACTTCGGGTCCGACTCCTTCTTCCGGTGCTTCTGGGGTGACTACGGGTCGGACCCCGGGTGCATGTTTTACTTGTGGGAAGCCGAGTCACTTTTCCCGTGACTGCTGGAGCGGACGTCACATGTTCGAAAGGAAGCCGGGAGCAACTTATGAAGAGAAGGGAAAGACGGTGGAGTCAACCGCGTCCCATTATGCTCCGGCTCAACAAAGGGTTTATAATCTTGGCCAACAGGAGGCCATTAAGCAAGCGATGTGGTGACAGATATGGATTAAATTCATAGCAAGTAAAATTGTTTTATACTTGGTATGTGTGTGTTATCTTACCACTGCTTGTTTAGGATTTGTTTTGATTTACGAGTATCCGGCGAGATTACTCTTTGATACGGGAGCTTCACACTCCTTTTTGTCCGAAGGGTTCATATCGCGCATCAGAGTACCTTCTGTAACGACCCGAATCGCTCTAGGCCCCTAGTGTGTGAGTTTTTGAGTCAGGAGGGTTGACTCAAGTCCTGAGAAGTGCAGGGAGTTGGGCTGCACTTGTGGAGAAGTGGAGAAATCAGTGTAGAGAGAAGTGACACGGGTAGTGACACGGCCGTGTCCCTACCCGTGTGCGTCGAGACGATCTCGACGAGGCGTGTCGAGATCGTCGAGAATCGTCGAGAGTCGTCGAGATCATGACACGGGTAGTGACACGGCCGTGTCCCTACCCGTGTGCGTTGAGATGATCTCGACGAGCCGTGTTGAATCGTCGAGAGTCGTCGAGATGGTGACACGGGTAGTGACACGGCCGTGTCCCTACCCGTGTGCGTAACACGGGTAGTGACACGGGCGTGTCCCTACCCGTGTGCGTCGAGTTGAGCTCGACGAGAAGTGTCGAGATGTAACTGAAGATGCACACGGCCAATGACACGGCCAGGCACACGGCCGTGTCATGTGAACACGGGTTGGGACACGGCCGTGTCCCTACCCGTGTCAAACAGTGAACCGACATGGAAACCGCCACGGCCGTTTCGCAGAAGCAGGACACGGGTACGTACACGGCCGTGTCCCTACCCGTGTCACATTTTGCTTATAAGGGGCAGAGAAACCCTAGCCGTTTTTCATCCTTATTTCCTTCCCCTATTTCCTGTGAGAGTTCCTGGTGAGAGGAAAACTGCAGGAGCAAGTTTTACCGAAGGAGATCCGCCATCGCCGCGAAAGAGAAGATGCCGCCAAGGAGAACTACGCGATCCATGGCCGGAAATGGTGGTACCGCTGGAGTCAACGTGAGTTTCCTACCCTCTCCCTTGGTGCTAGATCTTAGATAATTAGGAGAGACATCGGTTCAAGAGAACTTGATGGTGAGGAGAAGATTTCTAGGTTAGGCCATGCTAGGATTTGAATCCTAGATTTTAGATCTCTTCAACCCTTCCCCTTTTCTTCAATGTGACGATGGGTGGATGGTCTCGTGAGGAGTTTATGGCCTTTGAGGTTGAATAAGGGAGGAGAATAATTCTGGAAAATTTAGGAACGATCGCCTTGACGAGGAAGACGAACCGATGCCGTTCATTTTCTTTAAGATGCGCGCAGAATCTGTATTCTGCGCGCAGCGATCTTCTAGGCCCTTTTTATGTGGGATATGTGCAGATCTGGGCTTTTGGCCAAACACGAAGGTTGTAGCCCTTGGAAATACCTTTCCAACGAGTGGTTGCACGACTTCAGGTGATGTCTGTGGCCCCGGGAAAACCAAATCGAGTTTGCTGTCCGGCAATTCCTGTGCACAGAAATTGTGTTCTGTGCGCAGTGAACTTTGAAGCCGATTTCGAGTAAGTTATTGTCAGATCTGGGTTGTGACCTGAATATGAAAGTTGTAGATCATGAAAAGATTTTTCCAACGAGTGGTTGCACGACTTCACCGGATTCCTGTAGCCTCGGGAATCTTCGGTCGAAATTGCTGTCCAGATTAGTGATACACTTAGAATTCTGGTTTAATATAAAGTGCAATTAGAGTCGGTGGAATTCTGTCAAGATTAGATAATTGATGCTAATCACCGAAGAACTTTGAATGATGGTGTTTATTATTTAGAATGCATACAACTGATTTATTATTGCAAGTTGTCTTGAGATTTGGGTGGTTTCCTTTATGTTTAATCGAATCGAATTGATAAGATGTTGATGGATTATAACATATGCGCATCATATAAGTCTTATGTAGAGTTCATATGGAATGACATATAGAAGATTAAACTATGGCCATGATATGTTGATTTGGTGAAATGAAATTTATTAGTCCAATACTTAGAGCGTCGTCTCCCTACGGGTAGTATTGGGGAAGAATGAAAGTGCGGTGTTGACCGTCACTTGTTTTGTTGTGTTGAGATAGGTGTGGATGGATGGTTGGGCTGTGTCCTCGTGTTTATTTCCGAGGCCCCTTCCTTGATATGTTGATGTGGTATTTGCATGTGGTGTGAGTCGACACGCGGTGTCGTAATCCCGGGTTAAGGATAGTGTGGCAGGTCTACGGGCTCGCCAGTCGTCACACCGACGGGAGTTGGCAGTTAGACTTGGTCGGTTTGGGCTGTGTCCTCGGTGTTCACGTCCCGAGGCCCCTCCGATCATGTGGACGGTTGGGCTGTGTCCTCGTGCTTTCTTCCGAGGCCCCTTCCGGGTCACGCAAGGCCAGTTCGGGCTGTGTTCTTGGTGCACATCTACCCAAGACCCCGCTGGGCCATAGTACGCATGGGCTCCGCTGTTGTGTTCTTAGCGTTGAGGCGTACGGAGGCCTAGGTGAAGTAGTGTGATACCCGCCTAGTAGTAGAAGTGCCCGTTCTACTGTCACCGCCTGGCCACGGCGGCTGATGCCTGAGAGGTTAGCTACCTGCTCGAAAAGTGGGAACTATAGTCTGTGTCGACATAGCAATTGCATGGGTGAGTCATTGCATAGCATTCATAGCATTTCATACATTGCACAACAAGATCCTCATCGTATAAGTTTGTATGGGCACTCCTATACGATGAGTTACTTTTATGTAACCCGATCCTTAACTTATAAGTTTGTATGGGCATTCTTATAAGTTAAGTTACTTTCCTGCTGTAGCTTTATTACACTTGTTATTATACCTTGATGGCTCTTGTAGAATGGTTAGTTTACATATTGGTAGCTTTTATAGAACTGCTAGTTATACATTGATACTCTTACACTACTGCCACCTGCTTGTTTTTCCTTTACTTGCATACTTGATAGATACTATACTCTTGTTCCTTTTCTCCGCCCGGTGCCGAGGAGTCGCCGGGGGAGCGGATGTGAAACCACTTAGTCGTTTCGACTAACGGTTGCTACGTCTTCCTTTTTAGGAGGTCACACCGCAGGTGGAGCAGCCGCAGACTACGCAGCAGGACAGCCAGGCCAGGGAGACAGGGCCTGATGTGACGGTGCCGTCGATACCGTCTGTTACTGATGTTAGTTTTTGATACTCTGATGTAGCCCGTTTGGGCAATGTTTAGCTGTACTCTGATATATTGTAGAAGCATGTTTTAGCTTCTCATTATTGATGTATTTGGACATTATAACTTAGTGTGGATTTGACTTCTCATGTTTATTTATTTGGTTGGGTTGGCATGTTATATTGATATTGTTGTAGCCGGCGGAATAGGCGTCTTGTGGTACAGGTTAGCCCGTGTGCTAATGCTACCGCAAGGCGGCTGTTCCGGGCATAAGATTCCCCCTTCGTGCCGTGTTTTGGGATCCGGGGAGGGGGGGTCTTACAAATGGTATCAGAGTGCCACGATCCTCAACTAAGAAGTCATTCAACAATGGTGCCACCCCCGTTTGATTAGTCAGTTTGGGGACAAACTGACTTAGCGGAAGCAGTGGTGTGCCCATATGTAATTCACATTAACTTTGTCCAACTTTGACCCTATGATTAGCCAACCTGACCTTAGGTACATACCGTTATACGTTGATCTTCCAAGTTTGGACGACCCCAAGTATGTAAAACTATGGTATAAAGTCTTGCGAGATCCCCTAGGGCAAGCACTTTTGTTTATAGCGGAGTTTGAATCTAACGGAGGAGGAGCATGTCGAGCACCTGACCTTAGTTTTGAAGAAATTGAAGGAGCACGCCTTGTATGCCAAGTTTAGCAAGTGCGAATTCTGGCTTAAGGAGGTTGCCTTCTTAGGGCATGTGATCAGTGGAGCAGGATTAGCTGTGGACCCAGCTAAGGTGCGGGCCGTGAAGGAGTGGTCGCCCTTGAAGTCGGCGGCCGATGTACGAAGCTTTCTTGGACTTGCTGGCTACTACCGCAAGTTCGTGAAAGGATTCTCCAAGATTGCCCTTCCTCTTACCTCCTTGACGAAGAAGGGTGTGCCATTTGAGTGGACTCCTAAATGTGAAGCAGCATTTCAAGAGTTGAAGGATAGGCTTACCTCCGCCCCCATCCTTGCACTTCCGTCTGGGAAGGAAGGATTTCAGGTTTACACAGACGCATCATATCAAGGGATGGGAGCGGTGCTGATGCAGCACGGGCATGTGATCGCTTATGCTTCAAGGCAGTTAAAGAAACATGAAATCAATTACCCGGTTCATGATTTGGAGTTAGGAGCAGTGGTGTTCGCTTTGAAGGTCTGGAGGCATTATTTATATGGCGTCCACTGCGAGATCTTTTCCGATCACAAAAACTTGAAGTATGTTCACACTCAGAAGGAGTTGAACCTGAGACAACGGCGGTGGTTGGAATTTCTATGCGACTATGAGTTCACCATGAACTACCACCCCGGGAAAGCGAACTCGGTAGCCGATGCCTTGAGTAGAAAAGTGCCAGGCTCTAGCCCAGAGTCTCGGCTGATGAGCATGGAGTTGGCTCGGATGATCGAGAAGATGGAAATTACTCTAGTATTCAAGGATCCTTCGACAGAGTATGCGGAGTATTTGGCCAACGTGAGCATAGTTTGTGATATCCGAGATCGGATTCGGGTGGAGCAAGGAATGGATGCGTCCTTGGCCCCGGCAATCAAGGCAATTGAAGATAGGACCACCGATGAGTACACACTCAAAGACGGCCTCGTTTATTTTCGTGGCCGACTTTATATTCCCAAGGGCGGCAAAATTCGGGAAGATATATTCAGAGAGGCGCATTCCTCTCAATATTCAGTGCACCCGGGTATTGCTAAGATGTACGCCGGACTGCGGAAGACCATGTGTTGGCCGGGAATGAAGAAGGATGTTCGCTACTATGTTACACATTGCGAAGCTTGTCAAAGAGTGAAGGCTGAATGCAGGAGTCCCGGTGGTTTGTTGCAGTCGCTGCCCATCCCCGAATGGAAGTTCGAGGATATCTCCATGGATTTTGTTCATGGGCTACCTCGTTCCCGCTCCGGGAATGATTCGGTGTGGGTTATTGTGGATCGACTAACAAATGTAGCCCGGTTCATTCCAATGAAGAAGGAAGCACACGTGGATGTTTTGGTACGCCTTTTTGTGGAGCAATTTGTACGGTATCATGACGTGCCCAAGACGATTGTTTCGGATAGGGATGGTCGGTTTACATCAAATGAGTGGAAGGCGGTGCAGGCGTATTTGGGCTCACGCCTAACCTTTAGTACCGCTTTTCATCCTCAGACTGACGGACAGTCAGAGCGGACAATCAGAACGCTGGAGGATTTGTTGAGGCTATGTGTGTTGGACAGAGGAGAGCCATGGGAAAGACTCTTGCCCCTGGTGGAATTCTCCTACAACAATAGCCATCAAGCAAGCATCGGTATGGCGCCCCATGAAGCCCTTTACGGAAGAAGGTGCAGGACTCCCTTGTCTTGGGTGCAAGATGAAGATCCGAAGGCTTTGGGAAACGAATACATAGATGATACTGATGCGGCGGTCAGATTGATACGGGATCGCATGTTGGAGGCTCAAAGTCGACAGGCGAAATATTATAATAAAAAGCATCGGATGGTGGAGTTCCAGGTGGGCGAAAAAGTGTTCCTCAAAATTCGGCCGATGCATGGAGTGTCGCGGGTGCGTGGAGTGAAAAAGCTCAGCCCAAGGTATGTTGGGCCTTATACTATATTGGAAAGGATCGGCCCGTTGGCCTATCGGTTGGAGTTACCGCCAGAACTAGAAAATCTCCACGACGTGTTCCATGTGTCGTCGCTTCGAAAAGCACTGTTGCGGCCCGACCAGTATATCCCCACTACTGATGGTGCAGTAGCATCAGATAGGTCTGTGCGACTAGAGCCGGTGCGGATTGTTGATAGCGAGACAAGAACTTTGCGCCGCAAAAGTGTACCCTTAGTGAAGGTGCAATGGATGAATCATGGGAAGGAGGAGTACACTTGGGAGCCAATGGATTTGATGCAGCAACGCTACCCGGAGCTGTTTGCCCAAGGTAACCTTATTTAAAAACATGTGATAAACTTCCTGTTAAGTTTTCTCCACACAGCCTAAGCCTGATTTCGGGGACGAAATCTTTTATTTTGTTTATAGGATTTGTAACGACCCGAATCGCTCTAGGCCCCTAGTGTGTGAGTTTTTGAGTCAGGAGGGTTGACTCAAGTCCTGAGAAGTGCAGGGAGTTGGGCTGCACTTGTGGAGAAGTGGAGAAATCAGTGTAGAGAGAAGTGACACGGGTAGTGACACGACCGTGTCCCTACCCGTGTGCGTCGAGACGATCTCGACGAGGCGTGTCGAGATCGTCGAGAATCGTCGAGAGTCGTCGAGATCATGACACGGGTAGTGACACGGCCGTGTCCCTACCCGTGTGCGTCGAGATGATCTCGACGAGCCGTGTTGAATCGTCGAGAGTCGTCGAGATGGTGACACGGGTAGTGACACGGCCGTGTCCCTACCCGTGTGCGTAACACGGGTAGTGACACGGGCGTGTCCCTACCCGTGTGCGTCGAGTTGAGCTCGACGAGAAGTGTCGAGATGTAACTGAAGATGCACACGGCCAATGACACGGCCAGGCACACGGCCGTGTCATGTGAACACGGGTTGGGACACGGCCGTGTCCCTACCCGTGTCAAACAGTGAACCGACATGGAAACCGCCACGGCCGTTTCGCAGAAGCAGGACACGGGTACGTACACGGCCGTGTCCCTACCCGTGTCACATTTTGCTTATAAGGGGCAGAGAAACCCTAGCCGTTTTTCATCCTTATTTCCTTCCCCTATTTCCTGTGAGAGTTCCTGGTGAGAGGAAAACTGCAGGAGCAAGTTTTACCGAAGGAGATCCGCCATCGCCGCGAAAGAGAAGATGCCGCCAAGGAGAACTACGCGATCCATGGCCGGAAATGGTGGTACCGCTGGAGTCAACGTGAGTTTCCTACCCTCTCCCTTGGTGCTAGATCTTAGATAATTAGGAGAGACATCGGTTCAAGAGAACTTGATGGTGAGGAGAAGATTTCTAGGTTAGGCCATGCTAGGATTTGAATCCTAGATTTTAGATCTCTTCAACCCTTCCCCTTTTCTTCAATGTGACGATGGGTGGATGGTCTCGTGAGGAGTTTATGGCCTTTGAGGTTGAATAAGGGAGGAGAATAATTCTGGAAAATTTAGGAACGATCGCCTTGACGAGGAAGACGAACCGATGCCGTTCATTTTCTTTAAGATGCGCGCAGAATCTGTATTCTGCGCGCAGCGATCTTCTAGGCCCTTTTTATGTGGGATATGTGCAGATCTGGGCTTTTGGCCAAACACGAAGGTTGTAGCCCTTGGAAATACCTTTCCAACGAGTGGTTGCACGACTTCAGGTGATGTCTGTGGCCCCGGGAAAACCAAATCGAGTTTGCTGTCCGGCAATTCCTGTGCACAGAAATTGTGTTCTGTGCGCAGTGAACTTTGAAGCCGATTTCGAGTAAGTTATTGTCAGATCTGGGTTGTGACCTGAATATGAAAGTTGTAGATCATGAAAAGATCTTTCCAACGAGTGGTTGCACGACTTCACCGGATTCCTGTAGCCTCGGGAATCTTCGGTCGAAATTGCTGTCCAGATTAGTGATACACTTAGAATTCTGGTTTAATATAAAGTGCAATTAGAGTCGGTGGAAATTCTGTCAAGATTAGATAATTGATGCTAATCACCGAAGAACTTTGAATGATGGTGTTTATTATTTAGAATGCATACAACTGATTTATTATTGCAAGTTGTCTTGAGATTTGGGTGGTTTCCTTTATGTTTAATCGAATCGAATTGATAAGATGTTGATGGATTATAACATATGCGCATCATATAAGTCTTATGTAGAGTTCATATGGAATGACATATAGAAGATTAAACTATGGCCATGATATGTTGATTTGGTGAAATGAAATTTATTAGTCCAATACTTAGAGCGTCGTCTCCCTACGGGTAGTATTGGGGAAGAATGAAAGTGCGGTGTTGACCGTCACTTGTTTTGTTGTGTTGAGATAGGTGTGGATGGATGGTTGGGCTGTGTCCTCGTGTTTATTTCCGAGGCCCCTTCCTTGATATGTTGATGTGGTATTTGCATGTGGTGTGAGTCGACACGCGGTGTCGTAATCCCGGGTTAAGGATAGTGTGGCAGGTCTACGGGCTCGCCAGTCGTCACACCGACGGGAGTTGGCAGTTAGACTTGGTCGGTTTGGGCTGTGTCCTCGGTGTTCACGTCCCGAGGCCCCTCCGATCATGTGGACGGTTGGGCTGTGTCCTCGTGCTTTCTTCCGAGGCCCCTTCCGGGTCACGCAAGGCCAGTTCGGGCTGTGTTCTTGGTGCACATCTACCCAAGACCCCGCTGGGCCATAGTACGCATGGGCTCCGCTGTTGTGTTCTTAGCGTTGAGGCGTACGGAGGCCTAGGTGAAGTAGTGTGATACCCGCCTAGTAGTAGAAGTGCCCGTTCTACTGTCACCGCCTGACCACGGCGGCTGATGCCTGAGAGGTTAGCTACCTGCTCGAAAAGTGGGAACTATAGTCTGTGTCGACATAGCAATTGCATGGGTGAGTCATTGCATAGCATTCATAGCATTTCATACATTGCACAACAAGATCCTCATCGTATAAGTTTGTATGGGCACTCCTATACGATGAGTTACTTTTATGTAACCCGATCCTTAACTTATAAGTTTGTATGAGCATTCTTATAAGTTAAGTTACTTTCCTGCTGTAGCTTTATTACACTTGTTATTATACCTTGATGGCTCTTGTAGAATGGTTAGTTTACATATTGGTAGCTTTTATAGAACTGCTAGTTATACATTGATACTCTTACACTACTGCCACCTGCTTGTTTTTCCTTTACTTGCATACTTGATAGATACTATACTCTTGTTCCTTTTCTCCGCCCGGTGCCGAGGAGTCGCCGGGGGAGCGGATGTGAAACCACTTAGTCGTTTCGACTAACGGTTGCTACGTCTTCCTTTTTAGGAGGTCACGCCGCAGGTGGAGCAGCCGCAGACTACGCAGCAGGACAGCCAGGCCAGGGAGACAGGGCCTGATGTGACGGTGCCGTCGATACCGTCTGTTACTGATGTTAGTTTTTGATACTCTGATGTAGCCCGTTTGGGCAATGTTTAGCTGTACTCTGATATATTGTAGAAGCATGTTTTAGCTTCTCATTATTGATGTATTTGGACATTATAACTTAGTGTGGATTTGACTTCTCATGTTTATTTATTTGGTTGGGTTGGCATGTTATATTGATATTGTTGTAGCCGGCGAAATAGGCGTCTTGTGGTACAGGTTAGCCCGTGTGCTAATGCTACCGCAAGGCGGCTGTTCCGGGCATAAGATTCCCCCTTCGTGCCGTGTTTTGGGATCCGGGGAGGGGGGGTCTTACACCTTCTTTGGTGGCGAAGGACAAATTGGATGTGCTGTTGCCCAATGTGTACTCAATGCGCGCGGAGAGAATCTGTGGTGTACAGATTCGTATTGGGAGTCAGGAGTTCCATTTGCTAGCGTCGTTACTGCCGCTTGGTGGAGTTCGACGTAATATTTGACATGGACTGGCTCTCGGAGCAGCAAGCTTTTTTTGATTGCGGTCGAAAGGAAGTCAAGTTGGGAGTAGGTCGTGAGACGACTTTTACAGGCTTGAAAGGGTCAAGCAAGACTTTGATGTCTGCTCTTCAGGTGGTGAAGGCGGTTCGTGCTGGTGCAGAGCTGTTCTTTACGCTAGTGGACGTTGCAAAGCCTAAGCCTTCGTTGGATAGTATTTCAGTGGTAGCCGAGTACCCTGATGTGTTCCCTGGTGATCTTCCTGGAGCCCCGCCGCAATGGGAGATAGATTTTACGATTGAGCTGGTGCCAGGTGCGAAGCCTGTGTCACGATCTCCGTATCGGCTAGCGCCTAAGGAAATGGCGGAGCTGAAGGTGCAACTTCAAGAGTTGTTGGAGCAAGTGTATGTGCATCCAAGTTCATCTCCCTGGAGCGCACCGGTCCTCTTTGTTAAGAAGAAGGATGGAAGCTTGAGGCTATGTATCGATTATCGGGACCTGAACAAGCTAACAGAAAAGAACAAGTACCCGATCCCAAGGATTGATGATCTATTTGATCAGTTAGTCGGGTCGACGGTGTACTCAAAATTGGATCTCAAGTCCGGTTACTATTAGCTGAGAATAAGGGAGAGTGATATCCCTAAGACAACATTCAGTACGAGGTACGGGAATTACGAGTTTACGGTCATACCGTTTGGGCTGACGAATGCGCCGTCAGTGTTGATGGATTTGATGAACAAGACTTTCAGGGAGTACTTGGACCATTTTGTGATCGTCTTCATCGACGATATTTTGGTGTACTTGCAGAGTGAGGAGGAGCACTTCAGGCATCTTCATTTGGTATTGGAGACGCTGAGGAGGAATCAATTGTACGTCAAGTTCTCGAAATGTGAGTTTTGGTTGTCCTTAGTTGCGTTCCTCGGTCATATAGTGAGTGGAGAGGAGATTGCGGTGGATCCAACGAAGATTGTTGCGATACGAGAGTTGCCTGTGCTTGCTACGATAGCGAAAGTCCAGAGTTTTCTGGTGCTTGCCGGCTATTACAGGCGCTTGGTGGAGAACTTCTCGTGGATAGCGTTACCTCTCACTACTTTGATGAGGAAGGAGCAGAAGTTCATTTGGATGCCGGAGTGCGCACGAGCTTTTGAGGATTTGAAGTGTAGGTTGACCACGACGCCTATGCTGAGTTTGCCGAGTGGGATAAGAGGTTTTGAGATTTATAGCGATGCGTCGGGCAGTGGTTTGGGTTACGTGCTACTGCAGCATGGAAGCGTTATAGCATATGGCTCGAGACAGCTGAAAGTGCACGAGAGGAATTATTCGGTCCACGACTTGGAGTTAGCGACCGTGATTTTTGCCTTGAAGTTGTGGAGACATTATTTGTACGGTGTGAAGATTGATATCTACACCAATCACAAGAGCCTGAAATATTTGCTGGATCAGAAAGATCTGAACATGCGGCAGCGTAGATGGATGGAGTTCCTGGGGGACTATACATTCAAGATCCACTACGTGCCTGGTAAAGACAATGCGGTTGAGGACGCATTGAGTCACCGAGCCCCAGCTCAAGCCAATTGGCTGTCGCTCCATGACGAGCGGTTGGTTCGGGAGTTGGAGGCGTTGGAGATCTTTTGCGTGGATAAGCAGTCAAGTGCTGAAGCACTATTGAATTGGACTGAAGTCCAGTATGACCTGGCTGATTGGATTTGGCAGACTTTGGATTTGGATGGCCACATGAAGCAGATCATGGTTGAAGCTCTGGATCGGTCAAATTCCCAATTCGTTGTTGAGGACAGATTACTTTGGAAAGACGGTCGTCTGTGCGTCCCAAACATGGGCAATTTGCGGGTGGATTTGTTGTATGAGGCGCATCATACCAAGTGCTCGATTCACCTGGGGAGGACGAAGATGTACCACGATGTTAAGAAATTGTTCTGGTGGCCAGGACTGAAGAAGCATGTGGCACTGTACGTGGCGAAGTGCCAAACTTGCACCTTAGTGAAGGCGGAGTGCCAAAAGCTGGGAGGATTCTTGAAGTCCTTGCCTATTCCGGAGTGGAAGTTTGACGACATCACTATGGACTTTGTGCACGGGTTGCCAAGGTCGCAAAAGGGGAAAATTGCCATTTGGGTGGTCGTAGATCGTCTAACGAAGGTGTCACACTTCATTCCGCATCGGAAGGATGATCCCGTAGAGAAACTGGCAAAGTTATTTGTGGATAACATAGTATGGCTTCACGGTGTGCCCCACAGCATCGTGAGTGACCGAGATGGGCGGTTCACGTCCAATGATTGGAGGTTGGTGCAGCGGATGTTGGGGATAAAGCTGAGTTTTAGCACAGCCTTTCATCCGCAGACGGATGGTCAGTCCGAGAGGGTCAATAGGATAATGGAAGACATGCTTTGCATGTGTGTCCTGGACTTTGGAAAGCAATGAGAAGATCACCTATACTTGGTGGAATTCGCTTATAAAAATAGCTACCAGGCAAGCATTCAAATGACGCCCTTCGAGGCCCTTTATGGTAGAAGATGTCGCACGCCGTTGTCTTGGTTGGAAACGGGTGAGTCAAAGTTGTACAAGCGCCAAGAGGTGGATGATGCTACATCTTTGGTTCGAACGATTCGAGAGAGGTTGCTTATCGCTCAGGACAGGCAGGCGAAGTACTATAATGCCAAGCACAGGAACGTGGAGTTCGCTATCGGCGATTGGGTGTACTTGAGAATAAAGCCGTTCAAGGGTGTCTCGCAGGTACAACGCTTAAAGAAGCTAAGCCCGAGGTATCTTGGACCATTTGAGGTTCTGGAGCGGATTGGTGGAGCAGCTTATCAGTTGAAGTTATCAGTGGAGCTTAGTGGTCTACCTGATGTATTCCATATATCAGTACTACGGAAGGTGGTGCAAGAGCCTACGCAAGTGATTGCGGTCGATCAAGTGCCAGTCGATAGTGGGTTGATGACGAAGGTCAAGCCCGTACGTATTGAAGACTCAGAGATCAAGCCGCTACGCAATAAAGAGATCAAGATGGTCAAGGTCCGTTGGGACAATTGCGATCGCGAGGAGCTCTCTTGGGAGCAAGAACAAACCATACTGGAGGAGTACCCAGAGTTATTCCTTTCAGGTACTGTTTAAGTTTTATGTTTCTTTCCTTTATGTAATTTCGAGGACGAAATTCTTTTAAGAGGGAGAGAGATGTAAAGCCACAAATTTGAAAGTGTGACAGCCAGTGTTGGGAGCCACATCTGGTGTCGACACAAATGCTGTGGTGTCGACACAATGCCAGGGTGTCGACACAGGGTGTTGACACAGGGTGTCAACACAGGGTGTCAACACAGGATGTCGACACAGGGTGTCGACACAGGGTCTCGACAGTGTCGACACAGGGTCTCAGCAGGGCTCGACAAAATGTCTCGACACAAGCTGTGTTCGAGTTTGATGCGGACGGATTGTGAACCGTGTGGTGTTCAGCCCAGGTTTTACACTTCAGGCCCGGATCATAGTCGTTCGTTTCTTTATTTTGGGATCCGACGGCTGGGGGTTATTCCTACTGGGATATACCCGGGATTAGGGTTTCAAATCCCTCACTTTTCTGTTCGCTGGTTCTCGGTCTAAGATCTAGAGAGAGGGGAGAGCAAAGAGGAAGAAGAAGGCTAGATCCGGTCACCGGTGGAGTTTCGGAGCCCCAAATCGTGAGTCGACTTCAGATCTACAGAGGCAAGGAGGTTGCGATGCTTTTCATCCGCATACTTTTCCATGGCGCCAAAGAAGAACGCTAGGGTAACGATTCTATACTTGAGCATGTGAAGCTCTCTTTTCCTTTGCATAGAAAGCCCGCTCTCGTGAGTTTGCAGTGAGTTGAGGCGTTCCTTCGGGTAGACATGAATAGTCCCCATTATGTACATGTAGAGTCCGTAATCGAGAACGAATATAGGCATGATGTGTGAAGCCTACCCGGACAAGTTGGTCTGGATCGGTGATGTTGCATTGCTTGAATGACTGGAGAAGACTCCGTGCGAATGTTTGTTTTTCGGGTTTTCTACTAGGTAGATTGCACAGGGAACCTTGGGGATTAACTCCAAGGTGCACCCAGAAAACTGTGCAGATGCGTGATTCTGCTAACATGGTGGCCTGGGAGCCAACTTGAACATAACCGGGATATGTGAAGTGTGTAACAGAAGCGGGACTCGGGAGAAGTTTGACCTGCGCATATGGCTTAAATTGTCGTTGCGATGTGAGCATGGGTTAGGCGGAACTGTACCCGTTCTATATCGTTCGGTTGGAGCCGTTGGCATAGATGAGGGTCTTAGGCGATCAATGGCTTAAAATGACGTGACCAATGGCGGAAATACAAAATGCTCACGAGATCGGCCGTCCAAGTGGCGGTGGTGAGACCGAGATGTCTATGGCTTAAACTGATGTGACATTGACCGGTTCATCGAGAATGTGCCCTGAGTACACAGGGTGTGTGGCCGTGAGTGCCTATGCCTGTGTTGTTGTGTTGTTGACACTATACTGTTGGATTATGCTAACAAAGTGCAGGGAAGGAGCATCGCCGCCCCGAGTTGGGGGCGGGATCGTTATAATTTGGTCAGCATAGCTGACCGTTTCCTTTTTTTGCCACCATGCGGTGGTTTGTCTTTTGCAGGTGCTGTAGAGCCGAGTGCTAAATAGCGGGCTAAAGCCCAAGTTGCTGAGCCGGCCCTCGAAGGCCAAATTTTTGAGAGTTTTCTGTTATCCATGTATGACCGGTCTGCGTGCCGAGGTTTGAAAAACATTGATATTCAAGAAAACTGTTATAAGGCCTTAAGGCCAGTACTTGTGTATTTGTACGATCATTCCTGTTGGATTTGTAGTGAACATTCATGCTAGTAGCAGGGTTCTTTTATTTGCAACTATTAATAATTTCTTCCGCTAGAATGCTCTGTGTAGGACGTTGTTTTGAGTTGGATGGTTTCTATTGAGTAACCGCACGGTCTGTCTGTGGTATATGGCGTCGGGCCCCAACCGTACCTACTGCTATATGCTATGCGACGAATAGGGGGTGTTATAACATGGACAAGGAGTCTTCTAAAGGACTATGTTCTTATAAAGAATGGAACTAAGGTCTTTTTTGGAGGCTCAGACGGGGGAGTAACCAAAGAATATGGTATGATCTCCAATGACATAATGTCTATCACAAGGGTAGCTTATGTTAAAGGGTTGTAACACAACCTTGTAAACATAAGTTAACTATATGACTTAGGTCATGTCATTGAATTCTACAATGATAAGTGTCTGATTAAGAAGTCAAGTGACTTAGAGATTGTCCTCTTAGGAACTAGGAGTGGAAATGTTTATTGTTTGGATTTCTTTTTCAATGATTCCTCTACTCTTATGTATCTTGTAGCTAAGTAGAATTAGTCCCTTTTTGTTCAATAACATAAGAGACTTCCTCATATTAACTACAAGACAATTAACAAATTATTTTAAGAAAACTTAGTTAGAGATTATCCAAGGTTAAATTGTGTTAAAAAGGGTACCTGTCGTGTGTAATGCCCTGAAACTCAAAGGAGCGACGGGGGACGTTTTGGGCCAGTTTTTGGTTCTGGCTGCAGGAACACGGCCTGGGACACGAGCGTGTCCCAGGGCGTGTCAAGCTTGTGTCGACACTCAGCCGGGAAGTCGACATTTTGATCTCGACATTGTGTCGAGACTGGGCACACGACCTGCGACACGGGCGTGTCGACCCGTGTCGACACTTAGCCCGCGAAGTCGACACTCTGCGTTCGATGAAGTGTCGAGACATGGCACACGGCCTGCGATACGGGCGTGTCGCAGGGCGTGTCGACCCGTGTCGACACTCATCCCGGGAAGTCGACATTTTGCTCGACGATGTGTCGAGACAAGGCACACAGCCTAGGACACGGGCGTGTCCAAGGCCGTGTCATCAGGTCGACGATCTTCGCTCGACGAAGTGTCGAGTGTCGAGAACGTGTACACGGCCTGGAGCCCAGGCGTGTCGAGGTGACACGGGCAAGGACACGGGCGTGTCCTAGAACCCGTGCAGTGCTCGGGTTGTTTTCGGGGAAAAATGATGGGGGTATACGGCCGGCCACACGGCCGTGTCAGTTGGAACACGGGCGTGTCAGGTCGAACACGGGCATGTTCGATACCCGTGTGTTGTTCCAGGCGAGCCGATTTTGACGGCGAATGAGGCACACGGCCCTGGACACGGGCGTGTGCCAGGCCGTGTGCGGTCCAGATTGGGCATTTCAGTCCCGAATCAAAGCCGTTCATTTCTTTAATTGATGATCCAACGACTGGGGGTTGTTCCTGAAGGGATATACCCGGGATTGGACTTAGAAACCCTCACTTTTCATGAGTGGATGTCTTTCTAAAAGCTTAGAGAGAGAGGAGAGCCAAGGAAGGAAGAAGGAGCTAGATCCGGCCATTGGAGGAGCTTCGAAGCTCCAAATCGCGAGCCGACTCCGGATCCACGGAGGCAAAGCTAGTGCCGTGTTTTTCATCCGCTTACTTTTCCATGGCGCCAAAGAGGAACGCTAGGGTAACGATTCTCTTCTTGAGCATGAGTAGCTCTCCTTCTTTGCATAGGAAGCCCGCTCTCGCGAGTTTGCGGTGAGTTGGAGGCATTCCTTCGGGTAGATATGTGAAGTCCCCGTTTTTTAGAGTCCGGAAGCGAGAACGGACATAGGCATGATGTGTGAATCCTACCCGTACATGTTGGTCTGGATCAGTGATGTTGCATTGCATAAATGCCGGAGAAGACTCCGTGCTATTGTTTGTTTTTCGGGTTTTCTACGCGGTAGATTGCAACAGAGAGCCTTGGGGATTAACCCAAAGGTGCACCCGAAAAACTGGGCGGATGCGTGATCTTGCCAACTTGGTGGCCTGAGAGCCAACTTGAACATAACCGGGTTATGTGAATTGTGATGGAAACGGGACTAGGTGGAAGTTTGACCAGCGCAAATGACTTAAATTGTCGTTGCGATGTGAGCACGGGTTAGATGGAACCGTACCCGTTCTATGTCGTTCGGTTAAAGAGACCTAAGGGTACGTGACACTTGTCGTTGGCATAGATTAGGGTCTTCGGCGGTCGATGACTTAAATTGTCGTGACCCAGGCCAGGAAGACAAATTTCTCATAGGTTTGGCCGTCAAAGTGGCGGTGGTGAGTCCGGAATGTCTATGGCTTTAATTGACGTGACATCGACCGGTTCACCGAGAATGTGCCCTGAGAGCACTTGGCGTGTGGCCGTGCGAGCCAACGTTTGTGATGAAATGGTTATATATATATTGCTCGCTTATGCTAATGAAATGCAGGGAAGGAGCATCGCCGCCCCGAGTTGGGGGCGGGATCGTTATAATTTGGTCAGCATTGCTGACCGTTGCCTTGTTTTGCCACCCTGCGGTGGTTTGTTGTTTGCAGGTGCTGCTGGACCAAGCGGTCAATAGCGGGCTAAAGCCCTTTTTTGCGAAGCCGGCCCTCGAAGGCCTAATTGGAAGTGTTTACTGTTTTATTCATGTATGACCGGCCTGCGTGCCGTGGTTTGTAAATCATGTAATATCAAGTGAAACATTTTGTAAGGCCTTAAGACTTGTGTTGGTATATGTATAACATTCCTATTTTGGATTAGTGGACATTCATGCTTTATTGCTGGGTTCTTTATTGCAACTTTTATAAACGGCTTCCACTAGAATGCTCTGTGTAGGACGTTATGATTGGTTGGATGGTTCCATGTGTAACCACCCGGTCTGTCTGTGGCATACGGCGTCGGGCCCCGGCCGGACCTACTGCTATATGCTATGCGACGGGTGGGGGGGGGGGGTGTTACAATTTGGTATCAGACTACTGGTTTTGGTCGGGCTTAAAATGAATTTGTGGGCAAATTCTTTTTAAGGGGTGGTGAGCACATTGTGTGCGTCATCGTTATAACAGTAAAAGAACCTATGAATGTCCACTTAGGAATGAAAATACTCGTGTTTGAGGAACCTGCGTGTTCCTATAATTGCTGTTTGCAATTTTATTTGGTCGCCTAACGGTGTTTTGTACCACTATAGGTGACCAGAAGTGGTGTTGGGCCGTCGGAACGTCGAGTTTCTGAGGCTAGTACTGCACCGGATGTTGCTCCTGCAACACCTCTATCGGCTGAGAACATACGATTGGTGGCTGAAGCGGTGTTGGCCGTGATAAATGCACAGCCTGCAAGGCAAACGCAACAGCCCGCTCCTGCGATGGAGCAGGAACCTCTTCAAGAGGCTAAGCCGAGGAGAGTGGAGCAAGTGGTTGTGGAACCGGTGGTGCCAAGGAGGGCAACCGAGAGGCAGCTTAAGCATGTTATGAGCTTTAACCCTCCGGTATTCTCGGGGTTGGGAACCCCATCTCAGGCTGAAGACTGGCTCTCCAGGGTGAAGAGAGTCATGACAGCAACAAAGACAGAGGAGTGGCAAATGACCACCATCGCTACGTTCCTTCTGGACGGTGAAGCGAGAATGTGGTGGGAAGGATTGGAGCTGCACTTATTGAGAGGTAGACAACTTGGTGATGTCTCGATGGAAGAGTTCTCGAGATTATTCTTGGCTAGATACCTCCCTTTGACGCAGAAGATACCGCTGGAGAATGAGTTTCTGAAGTTGGTTCAGGGTGAGAGGAGCGTGGATGAATATCTCCACGAGTTCACTCGTTTGAGTCGATATGCTAGCTCCACCATCACGGATGAGGAGCGCAAGACTAATCGCTTCTATGAAGGCTTGAGAGATGAGTTGAGATTACTACTCTCGAGGCCGATGACACAGTGTTTCTTAACCTTGGTCAACACTGCCTGGTCCTTGGAGAAGGACATGAAGAATGTACAAGCAAAGAAAAGCTTGGGTGAGAAGAAATCTGAATTCAAAGCGCCGACTACTTCAAAGTCCGGCTATCAGAGGTCTTTCAAGAAGCATAGGACTTCAGGTCCAGCTCCTTTTGGTGCTTCTGGGGCGACTACGGGTCGTACCCCGGGTGCGTGTTTTACTTGTGGAAAAACGGGGCATTTTGCCCGTGACTGTTGGAGCGGACATCCTAAGTCCGAGAGAAGGCCGGGAGCTACTTATGAAGAGAAGGGCAAGGCGGTGGAGTCGACCGCGTCCCACTATGCTCCGGACCAACCAAGGGTGTATAATCTTGGCCAACAGGAGGCCATCAAACAGGCTGATGTGGTGATAGGTACGGTTTAATTTATAGCAAGTCAATTTCTTTAAATACTTGTTATGCACATGTTACCTTACCACTGCTTGTTTAAGATTTGTATTGATTTGTGAAAATCCAGCACGAGCACTCTTCGATACGGGAGCTTCACACTCCTTCTTGTCCGAAGGATTTATATCACGCATCGGAGTCCCTTCTTTGATGACGAAGGATAAATTGGATGTGTTGTTGCCCAATGGGTGTTCGATGCGAGCGGATAGGATCTGTGATGTTAAGATTCGTATTGGGAATCAGGAGTTCGACCTGCATGCATCTTTACTTCCGTTGGTGGAGTTCGATGTCGTATTCGGCATGGACTGGCTCTCGGAGCAGCAGGCCCATATAGATTGTGGTAGCAAGGAAGTCAAGCTGGGAGCAAGTCATGAAACGACTCTTACGGGCTTAAAGGGGTCGAGCAAGACGTTGATGTCTGCTCTTCAGGTGGTGAAGGCGGTTCGTGCCGGTGCAGAACTGTTCTTTACACTAGTGGAGGTTGCGAAGCCGAAGCCCGCATTGGATTGTATTTCAGTGGTATCGGAATGCCCTGATGTGTTCCCCGCAGATCTTCCTGGAGCCTCGTCTCAGCGGGAGATAGATTTTACGATTTTGCTAGTGCCAGGTGCAAAGCCTGTGTCACGATCTCCTTATCGGCTCGCGCCTAAGGAAATGACGGAGCTGAAAGTTCAACTACAAGAGTTGTTGGAGCAAGGGTATGTGCGCCCGAGTTCTTCGCCTTAGAGCGCACCGGTCCTCTTTGTTAAGAAGAAGGACGGAAGCTTGAGGCTATGTATTGATTATCGGGAGCTCAATAAGTTGACGGAGAAGAACAAGTACCCAATCCTCCAGATTGATGATCTTTTTGATCAGTTAGTCGGGTCGACGGTGTACTCGAAGTTGGATCTCAAGGCTGGGTAATATCAGCTGCGAATAAGGGAGAGTGATATCCCGAAGACAGTGTTTAGTACGAGATACAGGCATTATGAGTTTACGGTCATGCCGTTTGGGCTGACTAATGCGCCGTCGGTGTTCATGGATTTGATGAACATGACTTTCAGGGAGTACTTGGACCATTTCGTGATCGTCTTCATCGACGATATTTTGGTGTACTCGCAAAGTGAGGAAGATCACTTCAAGCATCTTCATTTGGTTCTGGAGACGCTAAGGAGAAATCAGTTGTATGCCAAGTTCTCGAAGTGCGAGTTTTGGCTATCCTCAGTGGCGTTCCTCGGGCATATAGTGTGTGGAGAGGGTATTGCTGTGGATCCGGCAAAGATTGTTGCGATACGGGAGTTGCCTGAGCTTGCTACGGTAGCGAAAGTCCAGAGCTTTCTGGGGCTTGCCGGCTATTATAGGCGCTTCGTAGAGAACTTCTCGCGGATAGCGTTACCTCTCACTACTTTGACGAGGAAGGAGCATAAGTTCGTTTGGACGCCGGAGTGCGCACGAGCTTTTGAGGAGTTGAAGTGTCGGTTGACCAGGACGCCTGTACTGAGTTCGCCATGTGGGACCGAAGGCTATGAGATTTATAGTGATGCTTCGGGCTGCGGTTTGGGTTGCGTGCTACTGCAACACGGAAGTGTAATAGCTTATGGCTCGAGACAGCTGAAAGTGCATGAAAGGAACAATCCGGTCCATGACTTGGAGTTAGCGGCCGTGATTTTTGCCTTGAAGCTGTGGAGACACTATTTGTACGGTGTGAAGATTGATATCTACACCGATCATAAGAGCCTGAAGTATCTTATTGATCATAAGGATCTGAATATGCGGCAGCGTAGATGGATGGAGTTCCTGGGGGACTATACATTCAAGATCCACTACGTGCCTGGTAAAGGGAATGCGGTTGCGGACGCGTTGAGTCGCCGAGCCCCAGCTCAAGCGAATTAGCTATCGGTGCATGATGAGCGATTAGTGCGGGAGTTGGAGGCATTGGAGATTGTTTGTGTGGATAGGCAATCAAGTGCTGAAGTAGTTCTGAATTGGACTGAAGTCCAATATGACCTGGCTGATCGTATTCGGCAGGCTTTAGATATGGATGCTCATATGAAGCAGTTCATGTTAGAGGCTCTGGATGGGTCAGATTCCCAATTCATCGTGGAGGACGGATTACTTTGGAAGGACGGTCGTCTGTGCGTCCCAAGTGCGGGTAATTTGCGGGTGGAGTTGTTGTACGAGGCACACCATACCAAGTACTCAATTCACCCGGGGAGCACGAAGATGTACCGTGATGTGAAGAAACTGTTTTGGTGGCCGGGTTTGAAGAAGGATGTGGCGCTATACGTAGCGACGTGCCAAACTTGCGCCTTGGTGAAGGCGGAGTGCCAAAAGCCGGGAGGATTTCTTAAGTCCTTGCCTATTCCAGAGTGGAAATTTGACGACATCTCTATGGACTTTGTCCACGGTTTGCCAAGGTCACAAAAGGGGAACGACGCCATTTGGGTGGTTGTTGATCGGTTAACAAAGGTGTCGCATTTTATTCCGCATAGGAAGGATGATCCGGTGGAGAAGTTGGCAAAACTTTATGTGGATAACATTGTACGGCTTCACGGTGTGCCCCGCAGCATCGTGAGTGACCGAGATGGGCGGTTCACGTCCAATGATTGGAGGCTAGTGCAGGAAATGTTGGGAACAAAGTTGAAGTTTAGCACAGCCTTCCATCCGCAAACGGATGGACAGATCGAGAGGGTCAATAGAACCATGGAAGACATGCTCCGCATGTGTGTCTTGGATTTTGGAAAGCAGTGGGAAGACCACCTATATTTGGTGGAGTTCGCATACAACAATAGCTACCAAGCGAGTATTCAGATGGCGCCTTTCGAGGCCCTATATGGTAGAAAATGTCGCACGCCGTTGTCTTGGTTAGAAACGGGTGAGTCAAAGTTGTATAAGCGATCGGAAGTGGAGGATGCTACTTCTTTGGTGAGAACCATTCGGGAGAGGTTGCTTATCGCTCAGGACCGGCAAGCAAAGTACTATAATGCCAAGCACAGGAATGTGGAGTTCGCTGTGGGCGACTATGTGTACTTAAAGATCAAGCCGTTCAAGGTGTCTCGCGGGTGCGGCGACTGAAAAAGCTAAGCCCGAGGTACCTTGGGCCGTTTGAGGTTCTGGAGCGAGTCGATGAAGCGGCCTATCGGTTGAAGCTTTCAATGAAGCTTAGTGGTTTACATGATGTATTCCATATTTCGTTACTTTGGAAGGCGGTGCAAGAGCCTACGCAAGTGATCGCGGTCGATCAAATGCCGGTGGATAGTGGGTTGACGACAAAGGTCAAGCCCGTGCGGATTGAGGACTCGAAGGTCAAGCAGCTACGCAATAAAGAGATCAGGATGGTCAAGGTCTGGTGGGACAATTGCGGTCGTGAGGAGCTCTCTTGGGAGCGAGAGCAGACTATGCTTGACGAGTATCCGGGGTTGTTCCGCTCAGGAACAAATTTTGGTTTTGTACATGTATTTCGTTTATATAATTTCGAGGACGAAATTCTTTTAAGAGGGGGAGAGTTGTAACGCCCCGAAACTCAAAGGAGCGACGGGGGACGTTTTGGGCCAGTTTTGGGTTCTGACTGCATGCACACGGCCTGGGACACGGGCATGTCCCAGGGCGTGTCAAGCTTGTGTCGACACTCAGCCGGGAAGTCGACATTTTGATCTCGACATTGTGTCGAGACTGGGCACACGGCCTGCGACACGGGCGTGTCGCAGGGCGTGTCGACCCGTGTCGACACTTAGCCCGCGAAGTCGACACTCTGCGTTCGACGAAGTGTCGAGACATGGCACACGGCCTGCGACACGGGCGTGTCGACCCGTGTCGACACTCGTCCCGGGAAGTCGACATTTTGCTCGACGATGTGTCGAGACAAGGCACACGGCCTAGGACACGGGCGTGTCCAAGGCCGTGTCATCAGGTCGACGATCTTCGCTCGATGAAGTGTCGAGTGTCGAGACCGTGTACACGGCCTGGAGCCCAGGCTTGTCGAGGTGACACGGGCAAGGACACGAGTGTGTCCTAGAACCCGTGCAGTGCTCGGGTTGTTTTCGGGGAAAAATGATGGGGGTACACGGCCGGCCACACGGCCATGTCAGGTGGAACACGGGCATGTCAGGTCGAACTCGGGCGTGTTTGATACCCGTGTGTTGTTCCAGGAGAGCCGATTTTGACGGCGAATGAGGCACACGGCCCTGGACACGGGCGTGTGCCAGGCCGTGTGCGGTCCAGATTGGGCATTTCAGTCCCGAATCAAAGCCGTTAATTTCTTTAATTGATGATCCAACGGCTGGGGGTTGTTCCTGAAGGGATATACCCGGGATTGGACTTAGAAACCCTCACGTTTCATGAGTGGATATCTTTCTAAAAGCTTAGAGAGAGAGGAGAGCCAAGGAAGGAAGAAGGAGCTAGATCCGGCCATTGGAGGAGCTTCGAAGCTCCAAATCGCGAGCCGACTCCGGATCCACGGAGACAAAGCTAGTGTGGTGCTTTTCATCCGCTTACTTTTCCATGGCGCCAAAGAGGAACGCTAGGGTAACGATTCTCTTCTTGAGCATGAGTAGCTCTCCTTCTTTGCATAGGAAGCCCGCTCTCACGAGTTTGCGGTGAGTTGGAGGCATTCTTTCGGGTAGATATGTGAAGTCCCCGTTGTTTAGAGTACGGAAGCGAGAACGGACATAGGCATGATGTGTGAAGCCTACCCGGACATGTTAGTCTGGATCGGTGATGTTGCATTGCATAAATGCCGGAGAAGACTCCGTGCTATTGTTTGGTTTTCGGGTTTTCTACGCGGTAGATTGCAACAGGGAGCCTTGGGGATTAACCCAAAGGTGCACCCGGAAAACTGGGCGGATGCGTGATCTTGCCAACTTGGTGGCCTGAGAGCCAACTTGAACATAACCGGGTTATGTGAATTGTGATGGAAACGGGACTCGGTGGAAGTTTGACCCGCACAAATGGCTTAAATTGTCATTGCGATGTGAGCACGGGTTAGATGGAACCGTACCCGTTCTATGTCGTTTGGTTAAAGAGACCTAAGGGTACTTGGCACTTGCCGTTGGCATAGATTAGGGTCTTCGGCGGTCGCTGGCTTAAATTGTCGTGACCCAGGCCAGGAAGACAAATTGCTCATAGGTTTGGCTGTCAAAGTGGCGGTGGTGAGTCCGGAATGTCTATGGCTTTAATTGACGTGACATCGACCAGTTCACCGAGAATGTGCCCTGAGAGCACGGGGTGTGTGGCCGTGCGAGCCAACGTCTGTGATGAAATGGTTATATATATATTGCTCGCTTATGCTAATGAAATGCAGGGAAGGAGCATCGCCGCCCCGAGTTGGGGGCGGGATCGTTATAATTTGGTCAGCATTGCTGACCGTTGCCTTGTTTTGCCACCGTGCGGTGGTTTGTTGTTTGCAGGTGCTGCTGGACCAAGCGGTCAATAGCGGGCTAAAGCCCTTTTTTGCGAAGCCGGCCCTCGAAGGCCTAATTGGAAGTGTTTACTGTTTTATTCATGTATGACCGGCCTGCGTGCCGTGGTTTGTAAATCATGTAATATCAAGTGAAACATTTTGTAAGGCCTTAAGGCTTGTGTTGGTATATGTGTAACATTCCTATTTTGGATTAGTGGACATTCATGCTTTAGTGCTGGGTTCTTTATTGCAACTTTTATAAACTGCTTCCGCTAAAATGCTCTGTGTAGGACGTTATGATTGGTTGGATGGTTTCCATGTGTAACCACCCGGTCTGTCTGTGGCATACGGCGTCGGGCCCCGGCCGGACCTACTGCTATATGCTATGCGCCGGATAGGGGGGGGGGGGGTGTTACATCGTGCATGCCAAATGGGCAAGCAAACAAGGACCTCTTTTAAGAGAATTGGCTCCAAAGACTCTATAAGATGTCTTTATCTATTGCATATGGACTTGTTTGATCCTTTACCCATTCAGAGCTTGGGAGGGAAGCAGTATACTTTTGAGATTGTTGATGATCACTCAAGATTTACATGGGTATTCTTCCTTTGTAAAAAAAATGATACCTTGGATGTCTTCATGAATTTTGTGAAGACAATCCAGAATGAGATGAACTGCACAGTGGTCAAATTGAGGAGTAACCATGGTATAAAATTCCAATCCGGGTTCAAGAAAAAGTTCTGTGAAGAACTTGGTATCACATAGGAATTCTCTTCTTCAAGAACCACATAATAAAATAGGGTGGCTGAGAGAAAGAATATGACTTTGATTGAGGCTGGCAGAGCCATGATCAGTGATTCCTCACTTCTAGAATATTTCTGGGCTGAGGCAGCAACACTGCATGTCATGTTCTAAACATGGCTTCAATCAAGAAAGTCTATGGTAAGACACCCTATGAACTCATGAAGGGTAGAAAACTAACTATTTCATATTTTAGAATCTTTGGGTGCAAATGTTTCATTTTAAACAATGGAAAGTCACATTTGACTAAGTTTGCTGAAAAATGCAATGTGAGAATACTTGTTGGATATAGCTCCCACGGTAAAGCCTATAGGGTATTTAACAAGAAGACCCAAGTTGTAGAAAAATTTATGCATGTTATTTTTGATGAGACTGGCCTTCTATACAAAGGCTGGTCTAGTGTGCCTAATGATGCAGGTTCAATGCCCAACATAGAAGATTTGTCCATTCAAGATAAGCCTAGTTCAAGCAGGAGTACCTCTAAAATTGATGTGCTATGTGAGGAAATTCAGCCAGATAAAATCATTTCTAAAGAACAGTATGGTGTTAACAGATTGCCTGTTGCAACTAGACATATGAGAGATTATACCAGAACTCTCATTATTAGAGATGCAAGCTATGGTGTCACCACCAGAAGAAAACTTCACAATGAAGCTCTCTTCTTGAGCTTCTTATCTTAGGTGGAGCCCAAGGAGTTTGAAGATTCAAATAAGGATCCATTTTGGATCAATGCCATGCAAGAAGAACTCCAGCAACTCAAGAGATGCAAGCTCTAGAAGTTGGTTCCAAAGACATAAGGACACAACATTATTGACACCAAATGGATCTTCAAAAACAAAATGGATAAACATGGAGTGATAGTAAAGAACAAGGCCAGATTAGTTGCCAATGGGTACACACAAGAGGAGGGAATTGACTTTGACCAGACTTTTCCCCAATAGCAAGACTAGAGTCTATAAGGATATTCCAAGCTTATGCAACATTCAAAGGGTTTTAAGTATACCAAGTGGATGTAAAATCTGCCTTCCTTAATGATAATCTGAAGGAAGAGGTATATGTGGAACCCTAAGGTTTTGGGCACCCAACTCTAACCTCTCATGTTTATTTTCTTAAAAAGGCTTTGTATGGGTTGAAACAGGCCCCTATGGCTTGGTATGAAACCATGTCTACCTTTCTCATTAAGCACACGTTCTTAAGGGGAAAGATAGACAACACATTATTCCTAAGGGAATCAAAGGGAAAGTGAGTCTAAATATATGTTGATGACATAATCTTTGGGTCTACTGATGACAACCTTTGCAAAAGGTTTGCTAACCTTATACAAGGGGTGTTTGAAATGAGTAGTTTGAGGGAGCTCAAGTACTTTCTAGGTCTCCAAGTGAAATAATCTGATGAGGGGATATTCATCTCTCAGACTTGGTACATTAGGGAACTTATTAAGAAGTTTGGGATGGAATCAACATCCACCATGAAAAATACCATGTGGTCAAATGTATCCCTGGATAAGGACGAGAAGGGGAAACTTTTTGATGAATCCATATACAAGTGTATCATTAGATGCCTATTATATTTTATTGCTAGTAGACCTCACATTATGTATGCAATATATGTTTGTGCTAAGTATGATGGTTGTTTTTGTAAACAAGTAATAACTTGATGCGAATTCATTCTACACTCTAGTATAAACTATGTAGATGTGCATAAGCTAGATTGATTTAACTTTCAGGCAAGTGCACCTATCAATCATGGTATAGGAGAAATCTACATCTCATGTCGTATTTGACAGGGTCTTTACAAATACTCGTACTCACCCTCACTCTATTATCATACCTATAATTAAAATTGATTTTTAACCTAGATTAAACTAACGATGAGTACTTGGATAAAGAAACATTGGAGGATTAAAGATGATAAAAAGCAGAAAGTGTAAGAGCATTCACATGAAAATAACCGCTCACATGAAAATAACCGCTCATTAACTCAATTCTATGTAATCAGGTAATAATAAGATTATCTAATTCGTTGTATTGTAAGGGTTAAACATTTATCAAATTCTCTCTCGAGCAATTCAAAATCTAAAGCTAAGTTGAGTAAATTTTCTCTCGAACAATTTACAACCCTCAAATTTGCATTAAAATAAAGTACCATATCTAATACACAAATTCATGAAATCCTATCTCTAAAATACCATGAATCCATTTATCCGTATCATAATTATCCAATCAATATATCTCTCGATCATGCAAATTGAAATGCAAGAGAAATAACACCTAAATTTGAACATATAAACATCATCGCAACCTTCCAATTTCTCAATCTAAAAAGTTGGAATTCATGTAGAACAAATAATAAATTCATAACTAGGATAAATCTATTTATTTGAAAGTCTATATACAAATAAAATAACATAAATTTGATGAAAACAATAACATACATGAATACCAAATTGTTCAAATAAACATTTCATACGAAATAAAAAATAAATAAAGTTAGATCACCAAGAGAAAGGAAAGATTAAAAGAGATACATGAAAGATTAAAAGCATACAAAAATCTCCTTCAATTCCTCCTTCGCTTGGGTGCTCCACTTTCGTCCTCTAGAAGTTCTCCAATTGAAAATGATCCAAAAGTCCCATTCTAATTTTTCTACTGGTTTTTATAGTCTCCTTGCAAACAGGGTCGGACACGGGTTCCAACACGGCCGCGTCATAGGCCATGTTGACGGTTCAAGGGTGGTTCCACACGAATAGGCGTGTCTGATCGTGGGCCGTGTCATCTGACATGGGTACTGACACAGCCGTATTGTTCATCGTGTTCTTCCCATACGGGTTGGTTGGCAGCAGATGTTAAATTTATCTCGAAAATGGACGGGCGTGTTCCCACCCGTGTGGTGCTCTGTCTTTTTCTTCCAATTCTTCTGGTCCATCCCGTATAGGACACGGGTAGGGATACGGGCGTGTGCCTACCCGTATGCGCCCAATTCTTGTCCTGTCATCAGCCATTTTGAATCTGTGAACTCCTCTGTTTGCTCCAAGACTTTTAGTTCCACTAGTTAGCAATACCTGCATTAGAAAAAATGAAGGAATAAATAAATACCTTAATACATGAAATACTAGAAACTCCTAACTGTGCTCTTCTATTCATGATAAAGCAAATTCTTAACTATCCTCGTGAAATTATTACATAGGGAGGTAGAAAATTGTGGACATGATTACAATTATGATAGTAAAAAGCTTATTATAATTGTACTCATCAAATACCCACAGACTTAGATGTTTGCTTGTCCATAAGCAAACTAATTCAAATATTTGTGTTACTAATAAATAATTTTGCTTCCGCACACTGGTTGCTATGAATTTAAAGAGAACTTTGATGATGTAATCGTATAGGAAATAGTATAACAGACTTTTCTAAATATAACTTTATCTTAAAATTCCTCTAATATATATTTTAACTATCTTTCACTCTTTCTTCGAAATAGAAGTATAGTGATCCATAACAATTGTGAGGAGAAAATAACAATCTCAATAAGATATGTATTAGTATTTCAAAACTTATATGTACCAATATTGATAGTCATGAGCTTACTTTCTCACAACCTCTCCACGACACTAGTTAGAATTAGTAAGGTTGGATCCTTAGGACTTGTATTATGGTGTAACCTTTTTGGATTAGGATAGAAGATTATAGGTGGGGTAATCAAAGATAAATTTGTTGGTTCATATTACACCTAAATAATGATTGAGCCTCTTACTTTGCAAATACCTTAACATACATCAACGTTATAAATGCACCCCCAGACTTTACAATTATTATAATTTCCACATTTTTGATGGATACTCAATATTTTTATTTTTTCTTAACCAAGGGTCCATAGTAGGGATCATTCCAAGTGGGTGCAAGTATACACGCACTCAGACTACATATCACTATGTTTTTTTTTCAAGGGTTCATAGTACGGATCATTCCAAGTGGGTGCAAGTATACACGCACTCAGGACACATATCACTATGAACAAACTCATTCCAAGAAGGTATCAATGATAGGTGTGCTAATAGGTAAGGATTTGGCATTGGTGAATTTTAGTAGTAGAGTATCAAAAGGTATAGGGATTAAGTCCAAATTGGGTGTGCAAGGGTATAATATTTAAGGTTTTGGGATTATATGGCTCAAGCTATCCAAAAGGAGGCCTAAGTCATTTCTGCCCTCACTAATTAACCTATGCAAAAGTTTTGAGGATCGCTAGAGGGTAAGTTCTAGAAATCAATAGAGAGTATTCTTTATTTTGATTCCCTAATACAAAACTATCAAAATGTTACACTCATCGACCCATTTTATTATAGATAATTATATTTTCTAAAATAGAGTGATTGATAGTTAATAATATAAAAGAGTAATCTTAAAAATAGATTATATAGAGAAAATTAGGCTAAAGAATTTCTATACATAATTACGAATCAACAAATTTGAACACTCAATGAGTCTATATGAGTCTATATCAATTCATTTTAATCAGCGTGCGAAGTTAAATTAGATAGTTATAATCCCAAATGAGTGAATGAATGAGAGCTTAAATGAGTAACAAAAATTGTTTTTGGGGGGTATAACAATCTTGAGTACTATGATAGCAAAAGTATAACCAATTGTAATCATGTCTATCACAGAAATTATAGAATTGAAGAACATCTACCCCCAGACTTAAAATTTGCAATGTCCTCATTGTAATGTAAATAACTAAGAGATTAATTTCAACAATAAATAAAGAACTGACTATCTTGAAAATAAAAGAGCACATGAATGAAAAAGGAGCAAATATGATAACATATATAATATCTGATAATATAGGTACAAATCGATGCTACTAAAATACACTGATACATGTCAAAAATATGCTGGAGGGTCGGTCTGATCGTCGGGGAAGTGAGGCGGGCGAGGAGCTGCCTGTGGTCTTGGAGAGATCCCCAAGTGGTACCTGATCTGAAGGATGGCATCCTCTGTCCGCTTCTGTGACTCCTGTATACGCTGCAAGCATGGTGAGAGCTCAGTCTCAAAGAAGTGTTGTAAATCCCATGAGTACTGAGAACGCGCTCGAGGAGGAGCAGCAGAAGACTCACCCTGAGTGTAAGAAGAGTGGGGCGGAGGCACGAGAGGCTCATCGAGGTCAGGATCCACCTCGTTGTCATCATCATCATTCGCGTGTGGTCCACGCCTCGCAAGGGAATATATAATGCCACCGCGGCCCTGACGGGCGGTGACGAGGCAGAGGGATCGAATACTGGCCATAGTGATGGGCACGGTCTTCGTTACCACGGTCATCGGGGGAAGGGAAGAGAATATGTTCATATTCTTCGCTAGGTGGGTAATGTAAGGTGCTACTTAGATAGACCCTATGCGTGAGTTGTCAGCCTGGTGAAGGATGAACTGTGCAGGCAAATAACCCAGATGGATGGGGTAACGTGACGACATGCTATAATGATATAGCACATCCTGTCTACTAACAACTCCAGAGCTTTCGCCCCGACCGCTCAAGGTATGGCCAAGGAGGTGGTGTATGTAATGGAGAGCAGGAGAATGCAACTGGGAGACCTTAGACCTTTTGGCCTCATATGGACTATGGTCAAAGTAAGCCGGACCCAGATGTTGCCGGCATGGTCGCGAGTGGGGAGATCAAAATGAAGCTCAGGGTAGGTAGCATTAAAGAGGAACGAGTCCTCATACACCCCTAAGTATTGGGTGAACTGGAGAAGGGACAGTGTATAAGTAGTGCCCACTACTTGAAATGAGATGACCCCCTCTTGCGCGTTTGTGTGCTCAGTGAGAGTAGGTCTAAGATTCAAATAAAAAGATGACATGAACTCTAATGTGAGTTCCTTAAATTCTAACTCCTCGACAACAAACTATTGTTGCCACCCTACTGCAGATATCTGTGCGAGCAGAAAAATATAAGCCGGAAAGTGGAGTAATGTAAACTTTATTATTCCAAAAAGGTATCTATTATAAAGGTATGACCTCCCTTATATAGAATGGAGGAGAGAAGAGAGAATATAAATAAGAGATGTGAGACTAAAAATTTACAGGACACAAGCGGACTATACAAACACAAACCGCACAAGCCGCACGGTTAGACAGAAGGGCTAACCGCTCGACTATTACCATAGAGAGAGATATCGCCATGAGAGACCGCTAGATCGCCCGGTCTCCAAGTCTCCAGAGATAAACTGTTAGACCGCTTGGACCTCAGACAGCAACACAGAGCAACCAAACTGCTGAAGGGTAACAACAAAACCACGCGATTATCAACCCGCCAAGCCAGACCGCCAGACCGCCCGGTCACCAACTTCAACACTCCCCCTCAAGCTGGAGCATATATATCGATCATGCCCATCTTGTCACAAATATGAAGAAACGAGGCGGATAATTGCTTGGTGAAGATGTCAGCCAGGTCTTTATCAGAAGTGACGAAGGGAGTGCAAATTTGTTCCTTCAAAATCTCTTCACGAATGAAATGACAGTCGACCTCAATGTGCTTGGTTCTTTCATGGAAGATCGGATTTTTGGAGATGTATATGGCAGCCTTGTTATCACAGAACATAGGTAGAGGATGGTTGTAGACCTCTCCTAAATCCAGCATGAGAGCCCGTAGCCATTTTAACTCCTAAGTGGTCGATGCCATACTCCGATACTCTACTTTAGCACTAGACCTGAAAACAACAGACTGCTTCTTTCTCTTCCAGCTTACCAAATTTCCCCCAACAAAGGTACAGAAACCGGAGGTAGACTTGTGATCCCCTTTGTCATCAGCGTAACTCGCATCTGAGTAGGCTTCAACCCTCAGATGACCATTCTTCTGAAAGAGTAATCCTTTCCCAGGCGCTGCTTTGACATACTCCAACATCCGCAAGGAGGACTGTAGATGACACTCACTAGGTGCTTGCATGAATTGACTCACCTTGCCCACAATATAGGAAATGTCGGGCCTGGTCACTGTGAGATATATGAGCTTACCAACTAGACACCTGTACCGCGTAGTATCTGAAAGAAGGGGAGAATCATCTGTCCAGGTTTTGTCTTCTCCAATTGCCATGGGGCATCGGCCAGGTTTGGCTCTAGTCAATCCTGCTTCTTTTAATAGATCAAGGGCATACTTAAGCTTGGAGAGGACTAAGGAGTTGGGCTTCCGAGAGATTTCGATCCCCAAAAAGTACTTTGGAGAGCCCATATCTTTCGTGACCAGATGTTGATGAAGATGCCGCTTTGTCAAGGCTACCCCTTCCGGATCATCGCTAGTGAGAAGAATATCATTGACGAACACAGCAAGAACCACCAGTCCCGAGGAGGTTTTGCGAATAAATAGCGAGTGATTGGCAGAGCTGCGCGCAAAACAAACGACCGCCACGATGCCGCTGAACTTGTCAAACCAAGCTCGAGGGCTCTGCTTGAGGCCATAGATTGCCTTCTTCAGCCGGCATACTTGTCTCCCCCCCTGAGCAACATACCTAGGAGGTTGCTCCATGTAGATGGCCTCCTGAAGATCACCATAAAGGAAGGAATTATTGACATCCAGCTGGGAAATCGGCCAGTCTCGGTTGACAGCCACAGAGAGAAGGACCCGTATGGTGCTGAGACGAGCAACGAGAGAGAATGTATCAAAATAATCAACACCATAGGTCTAAGTGAATCCTTTAGCCAACAGACGGGCTTTGTAGCGATCCACACGACCATCGGGGAGGAATTTCACCATAAAAACACAGCGACAACCCACAACATCTGTGCCCAGAGGAGGAGGAACAAGAGTCCAGGTACCCCGTTCAGTGAGAGTAGCGATCTCGTCGTCCATGGCAGCCTTCCAAAGCGGAAGGGTAAGAGCTTCCTGGTAGGAATGTGGGGTGTAAGTAGAAGAGATAGCCAGAGCAAAGTCCCTGCGAGCAGGCGTCAGACGATCATAGGAAACAACAGCAGCAAGAGGATGCTGGGTACAAGCCCGAACCCCTTTGCGAAGGGCAATTGGAAGGTCCAGGTCAGCATGTACCTCAGTATCCGGAGCACCCGTGTTGGAGAAAGCTGGCCCGAGAGAGGAGGGCGACGACATCGAAGAGGAGGAAGGTGGAGGAGAAGGAGCGGGGTAAGATGGTGGAGATATGGGAGATGGTGGAGATGGTAGAGGTGGCAGAACATTAGCAGGAGTTGAGGGAATAATGGGGTTGGTGAGAGAAGGAGAATTAGCAGGAGGAGAGGAAGAAGCGGAAGAGAAGTAAGAGACATTTTCAAAAAAGGTAATATCCGCAGAGACATATTGTTTGCGGGTGACGGGGTCAAAGCAACAATAACCTTTCTGAGTGGGAGAGTATCCCAGAAAGATACATTTGGTGGACCGAGTGGAGTGTTTGTTGCAGGTGGTAGAGGGAGCATGCACAAAGGCTATGCATCCAAAGATACGTAGGGGAAGAGGAAAGGGTTCTTTTCCCGGATAGAGAATGGAGAAAGGAGTTTGACCATGGAGAACGGTGGAGGGAATGCAATTGATGAGATAGCAAGAGATGAGAACAACATAGCCCCAGTAGGAGCGAGGGGCATGCATTTGCATAAGCAGAGTGCGAGCGACATCAAGGAGGTGACGGTTTTTGCGTTCCGCCACTCCATTTTGTTGGGAAGAGTAAACGCAACTGGTTTGATGAATAATCCCATGTTGCGTACAGAAAGAGGAAAAGGCTTGAAAGAACTAGTGACTAAACACCTAGAGGGGGGGGGGGGTGAATAAGTGCACTTGATCTTTTTAAGCTTTTAAGGCAGAAACACAGAATTATATGCAATTCTTCACAGCTATACAACACATACACCACAACAATCATAGAATAAAGCACACACAGAGAACACACAGATTTTATAGTGGTTCCCCAAGGTTTGGGTACATCCACTTTCCCCCTTCGCCTATCTAGTAGTGTACTAGATTCGGCCTAACTTCTCCACTACTTCTCAGATCCACAGATCTTACAGCTCAGAACCCCAAATAGTTCCTACAACTCAGAGTGATCACACTCCTACAACTCAGGCACACAGCCCTACCACTCAGTCTTCACAAGGACCTACACTCAGCCTTCAACAAGGCCTACACTCAGCCCTCAACAAGGCCTACACTCAGAGAAAAGTATCTCCTACACTCAGGCACAAAGGACCTACCACTCAGCCTTTATAATATAGGCTTACAACTCAGATCCCTTAGGATCCTACAAGAAATTTAAAATTACAAAGAATATAACCACAACTCAGATTGAGAAAGTTGAGTTGACTGGCTTCTTGATGAGTTCTTGAAAGAACTTTGCTGAGATCAACCACCCTTGGCTTTTTTCAAGGCTTCTTGAATTTGAACACAGTAGAGTTGAATCTCTAGGCAGATGATCTTCAATCAACTGCTAACTTGTGAATCAGATCTCAATCTGAAACTTTCTTTATCAGCCTGGTTCAATAGCCGACTTCTTAGAAGGAGCTTTCTCTCTCCAACTTCTTAGATCTTCACTTGAAGGTCTTCTTCTGGTTTGTTGTTTCTCACTTCAATGATTGCTTCCTCTCTTCTGATTCTTTTTCTGTTGAAGGAATAAGCCCTTATATAGGCTTTCTTCATGGTGACCGGCATATCCGGTTTCTAACAAACTTCTAACAGCTCTGACAGTAGCAGTTGACCGGTTGAAATGGCAGCTGTCAAGTCATCCAGTCACTTCTTGAAAACTCTGTCACTGTCTGAAAGTGTCGAGACAGACAGTCTTTATTTGTCGACACAAATAGACGAAGTGTCGACATAAGTAGACTAAGTGTCGACACTAGCCTTCATGGTGTCGACACAACTCCTTGTGTTGTAGAATTTACTTCTCGACACCGCTTCTTCAGAATGTGTCGACACTGATCCTGTGTGTCGACACAAGTCCTTCTTCTTTGATACTTAGTTGATTTCTGCTAAGTGTCGACACAACTCCTTTGTGTCGACACATCTTCTTGTGTTGAAACTTGCTAAGTGTCGACACATCTTCTTTGTGTCAACACATGCCTTCTGTGTTGAGACTATTGCTGAGTGTCGACACATCTCCTTTGTGTCGACACATTCTTCATGTGTTGAGACTTTGGCTGAGTGTCGAGACATTTCCTTTGTGTCGACACTTGTACTTAGACATTGTTAAAATTTTCTGAGTGTCGATACAGCCTCCTAGTGTCGACACTTGTACTTGAACTTTGTTGAAGTTTTGCTGAGTGTCGACACAGCCTCCTAGTGTCGATACTTTTGATGTCGACAAAGTTCCTCTGGGTGTCGACACTGCTTCTAAGTGTCGACACTGATTCTTTAGACATTTCTTCATTGTGTGTCGACACTGCCTGTATGTGTCGACACTTTCCTTCTGGTGTCGACTCTGCATTCCTAGTGTCGACACAATTACTCCAAGTGTCGACACTGCTTCTCTAGGTGTCGACACAAGCCTTCTTAAGTGTCGACACTTTTCTTCTAGGTGTCGACACATGGACTTAGAAACTTTTCTGCAAACCTGCAGTTACTTAACCTGCACAACTAAACTCAAAGCACATCAAATACATCTTGATGTATATCATTGAGTAGGGTGAGGCTTCTTCAAATCAAGTACATATATTCCAATGTACCCAACAATCTCCCCCTATTTGGAGAAGTCATAACCCTTATTCAATGATATACACCATACATAACAAATTCTCAGTATGATGTAAAAACAGTAATATATGATAGGGAAAATACTTAAACATGCATGAACAAAACATGTATATACAAATAGCTCAGAACAATTAATGTAATAAATGAACATATAATATTGTTCTTACAAATTCCAACATTTTCATTAGTCAAAAGTTTACATAGAGTTTTATACAAATTACAACTTGTAAACTTAAGAAATTGCTATCCTATTGCTGCTCAGGTTCCTTGATTACAATCCCCTTTCCAGATTGAATCTTTGCTTGAACTCGGGCTTCAGTATCATCAGCAGCAGCATGCTTCTTCCCCTTAAGATCTTTCTTTTTCAACTCTTCAGCCTTGATATTTTGCCTTTCAAAATAGTGATAAGGCTTCGAAAAATATTTGCTAGGCTCCTGTGCATTAGGAGGTAGCTTTCCCAGTCTAGCCTTTCTTCTATACTGTACAATGGTCTCTTGCCTATTCTCATGCTTCCTCCACTCTTATTCAGAATACCATTTGCCTCTATCTAGGATATTATCCTTAGCAGCCTTCCAGGCAGTCAAAATGATATTCCTGGAAGTGGGGCTCTATTGTTCAAAATCAGGTCTCAATTCAGCTTGCTCTCTGAATCTTTTCTTAGACAATTGAGCCTCTTGTTCTTTTAACAAAGCCTCTTGTTCTTTCAGTATTGCCTCTGGCACAGGCTGAACAACTTTCTCTATGATGACATTCTGATTTCCCTCAGGAGGACTGTACATAGTCTGTATCTCTTGATGTATCATGTCAAAGTATGGTGGAGGGTATATCACTTGAGCTACTTCAGCTTGCTCTCCTCCAAGGTATGCAGGATTGATTCCAGACTCTGCCACATTATCATCATCATATAAGGGTGGATATCCAAGGGTGGCTCTGATGGAATTTGAAATCCACTTTGCATGATCAGAACCTGCCTTGACTAATACCCTCTCCCCCTTTATGACTTCTCTCTCTACGTGATCCCTCAGATCATCTTTCTGAAACCTTTTCTGTGCATTCAGATAGTTTACTCCATCCTTATAGAAAGGTTTCAACTTTTGGAGCTTTTCAGTTATTAGCTTCTGGGATTCCTGGAGGGCAGAATTAACAGTAGTAAGACCTGCTTGTAAGGCCTGATCAAATTCTGCCTTGGTTGTAGTCAGAGCTGCATTCTGGGCAGTTGTTATATTCTTCATTTCTGTGACTATGGCATTATGAGAAGCTGTCAAATTATCATTCATCCTTAGCTGGTTCTCCAGGACATAGCCTTGCTTCACTACCATATCATCTACTTGTGTTTTAATCTTCTCTTGATGAGTGGCCAGATAGACTACTGCATTTCCTCCCTTATGGAAGCAGTCAGTCATTTCTTTCTTATTCAGATTCACTTCAAATCTGATTGACTTGATGTCTTGGGCCAGATCAAATTGCAGTGACTTATGCCCTTCATCTATATACTTTTCTATAGCTTTCCTTTGCTCATCCATCTTTATCTGCAATGCCACCATTAGTGAACTGTAGTCTGTAGATGGGGCAGGTTGTGGAGCAATTGTCTGTAGTGCTTTCTTATAGTTCTGGCTTCTTCTCTTGAAGACCTGGAACTTCCTCTTCTTGGCTCTCACAGCCTCTTCATCCTCTGAAGCAGATGTGCTGACTATATCCACTCTATCCTTAGGACTAGGATGTGAATCCTTCTCAGTCCTTGGTGGTTCCTCAGCATCCTTTGGCTTCTCAGTCTCTTGTGTAGCAGTTACCTCTACATTTTCCATATGCTCCCCCTCAATATAGATCTCCTCCCCATCAGCAGCAGCTTTCTCTTTCTCAAAATCTATTTGTAGAAGATCAGGGAATAACTCTTCTAATGTAAATTCCTGTTGAGGAAGGGCTGGAGAATCTCTTATCTCATCAACCACTTGATCAGCAACAGATGTGTCCTCCATGACAACATCTTGGGGTTGAGGTTGTATTTGTGTTTGCTGATGAATATCAGGTAATAAATCAGTCAAAACTTCTTCCTCAATAGTGAAATCTAATTGACTAATTTCAGTGATTACCTCTAGAATGGTTTGGGTAGCTTGTTCACTCTCTAGTGGAGTTGGCTCTTCCACAAGTAAAGGCTCCCCCTGGAGTGGATCCAGGTGAATTGGGCTAGCTGGTGGTAGCTCCCCCTGCCTTGGTGCATCTTCTTGTCCTGCTGGAGACTGTCCAGCATGTCTTGTCTCTTTATCATCTGGAGTGAACACTACTTGCTCTTCAGAGCTGCTGGAGGATTCTTGAGCCATAGTGGCTGTTTTCTTCTTCTTCTTCTTCTGGGGTGTGTCCTTTACTGGAGATGGCATTTCCTTTGTCAACACTCTATCCCACCTAGAGAAGATTCTCATATCCATCTTCCTCATGTGGTTAATCTTTGAACCTGCAGCTTGGTTCATTACCTCAGGTATACTTCCAGCTAGGTATAGACTTAGTATTCTACCCAAATTGGGCTTCTTCATACTCTCTTTAATCTTTTCAAACATAACTGCAGACCAATCAGTATTAAGTTTGAAGATAATCCTTGTCATCAAACTGAATATATAAGCAGAAATTCTGTCATGTCCTCCAGGCTTGCTCAAGATGACCTTGCCAACTATTTCAGACATAAATTTTCCTTGGATGTTCATTCCTTTTCTGTTGAAAACTGATCCAATTTTCAAGTTAGAATCCAGTCCACACCATCTCAATGCTTCTCTAGTCTTAGAAGCAGATACATCTTCTTCCTCCTTTGTTCTTGGTAGTTGAAGTATCTTCCTCAGACTCTTCTGTGTGACCTTGACTTTGGTTCCATGAACTCTGGACTTAATCTTGAGTCCCGATTCATCTAGAGTTGCTCCATTCAGAAATTCGAGGACTTCCTTCTTCCAGATCTTGATTGGTTCTGAAACAAGGTATTCCAGGCCAGTCTCGGCAATTAGGGTTACCACACCTTTGATTTTAGGTTCCGCGTCATCAAAGGCATATCGCACGAGTTCATATCCTTCATTAACATTCTCCTCTAGCTTGGGCGTCATTAGGGTTTGAAGAAATTTGAATTTAGAGAAGAGAGATGTCGACACACAAGTTTGGTCTCGAAACTTTGGTGAGTGTGTCGACAAACAATGGCAAAAACCTATTTATACCTTTCTAGAATCGAAGGTGAAAAGGCGCGTCAAAATACTTAAATTGTGTCGACACTGTTGAAAAGTATCGACACTTACTTATAATGTCTCGACAACTATATGTCGACACAAGTATAGTCGACAGAATATATGTGTCGACACTTGTATATGTGTCGACACCACTTAGCTCGACACTTAGTCGAGACTCTACTAGACTAATTCTGTGTAAAGCCTAAGTGTCGACACCACCTTGGATGTGTCGACACCTACACTGCATGTGTCGACACTAATTCTCTGAAGTGTCGACACAGACTTCTTAGATGAGTCGACACCATTTCTCTGAAGTGTCGACACCACTACTATGCGTCGACACAGACAACTCTGAGTGTTGACACCATTTCACTTAGCAAAATTTTGTAAACTATTCTAAGTTTATCATCCCTAATTCAATTTTGAATTTATTGAATTTGGTTTCATCTAAGGGCTTAGTATACATGTCAGCTAGCTGATTATCTGTATTAATATACTCTAGTGAAATATCTCCTTTTTCCATATGTTCTCATAGAAAATGGTACTTTATTTCTATGTGCTTAGTCCTACTATGGGAGACAGGATTGTTTGCAATAGAAATAACACTAGTAGAATCACAAAATAAAGGTGCTCTACTTACTTGTATACCATAATCTTCTAGCTGGTGTTGTATCCATAGTAGTTGTGCACAGCAGCTCCCTACAGCAATATACTATGACTCAGCTATGGAGATAGCCACACTGGTCTGCTTCTTGCTACTCCAGGACACCAGCCTTCCACCTAGAAACTGACAGGTACCTATGGTACTCTTTCTATCTTCCTTGCAGCCTGCAAAGTCTGCATCTGAATAACCTGTCAGTTCAAAATCTCCATTCCTAGGGTACCGAAGGCCTAGATAAGGAGTGCCCTTAAGATATCTCAAAATTCTTTTGACTGCTGTCAAATGAGATTCTTTAGGGCAAACTTGGTACCTAGCACAGACACATGTAGCATACATGATATCTGGTCTACTTGCAGTCAAATATAATAGAGAGCCAACTATCCCTCTATACAAAGTTTTATCTACAGGTTTCCCTGCATCATCTTTGCATAAAGACATTGTTGACCCCATAGGAGTTTTCATGGTAGTGGATGATTCCATACCATACTTCCTTATCAATTTTAGGGTGAACTTAGACTAGCATATGGATAAACCATCCTCAGTCTGTCTAACTTGGAGACCCAAGAAGAACTTAAGTTCCCCCATACTGCTCATTTCAAATTGTCCTAGCATTAGTTTTGCAAACTTTCTACAAAGACTACTTTCTGTAGACCCAAATATGATGTCATCTACATATATTTGGACTAGAATGATCTTGCCTCTGGATTCCCTAAGGAATAGAGTCTTGTCTATTTTCCCCCTTGTGAATTTATTCTCAATGAGGAAACTAGACAGGGTTTCATACCAAGCCCTAGGGGCTTGTTTTAACCCATACAAAGCCTTCATAAGTTTATAGATATAATTAGGTTTAGTAGAATCTACAAAATCTGATGGCTGCTCAACATAGACTTCTTCCTTCAGATTTCCATTCAGAAAAGCTGACTTAACATCCATTTGATAGACCTTAAATCCTTGGAATATTGCATAGGCCAAGAACATCCTGATTGCCTCCAGTCTTGCTACTGGAGCAAAAGTTTGATCAAAATCAATACCTTCTTCTTGCCTATATCCTTTAGCAACTAGTCTGGCTTTATTCTTTATAATTATTCCATTCTCATCCAGCTTGTTCCTAAAGATCCACTTAGTTCTAATTATGTTGTGATCTTTTGGTTTAGGAACTAGCTCCCAGACTTTGCATCTTTTGAACTGGTTCAGCTCCTCTTGCATTGCCTCAATCCAATGGGGTCTAGGATTGCTTGTTCAAATTTCTTTGGCTCTACTTGGGATAGAAAGCTGGAGTAGAGAACTGAACTTAGATTCCTGCTCCTTGTTTGTACCCCTTGTCTGAGATCTCCAATAATTTGATTTGCTGGATGATCTTTTAAATGTCTATTTGCTGGTGGCAGCCTGTCTACTGGTTGTACACCTTCAGATTCTTCATTCAGCAGCTCCTCTTGGTCTTCTTCAGCAACAGGAGTATCTTGTACTCCCCTTGAACAGCAGCCACAATCATCCACTTGCTGACTTGCAGTAGAACCTTCTTCAATAGTGAGCTTGTCCATCTTCTCAGTTACACCTGTGGAGCTGCAAACACTTCTAGACAATTCATTGTTAATGAGTCTAGCTTCATCAAACACTACATGTACTGACTCTTCTATAACTTGAGTAGTCAAGTTGTAGACCCTATAAGCCTTACTGTTATTGCTGTACCCAACAAAGATCCCCTCTTGGGATTTGGCAGCAAACTTGGTTAAGTAAGACTTACCATTGTTAAGTATATATCATTTACAACCAAAGATCCTGAAATATGATAGATTTGGTTTTCTGCCCTTCACAATCTCATAGGGGGTCTTATTGTGGCTCTTAGTGATAGTAGCCCTATTGATTACATGACATGAAGTATTAACTGCCTCAGCCCAGAAATATTCAGGGAGAGATGTGTCACTTAATAGGGTTCTACCAGCTTCAATCAAGGTTCTATTTTTCCTTTCAGCAATACCATTTTGCTGAGGTGTTCTTGGTAAGGAAAATTCCTGAAATATCCCAAACTCTTCACATAGCTTTGTCATGCTATCAGACTGGAATTCAGTACCATGGTCACTTCTAATTTTGACCAATGTACTGTCTAACTCATTCTGAATTTGTTTGACAAAACTATAAAAGATACTAAGAGTTTCAGATTTTTGCCTTAGGAAGAATACCCAGAAAAACCTTGAGTAGTCATCTACAACCACAAATGTGTAGACCTTCCTACCTAGGCTGTGAACTGGCATAGGACCAAAAAGATCCATATGCAAGAAGTATAGGCACCTCACAACATCTTTATTCTCAATGCTATTAAAGGTGGATCTGGTCTGCTTGCCCTTTTGACAAGCTGAGCATATCCCATCCTTAATACACTTAACCTGTGGACCATTACTCACTAACTCTTTGCTAAAGAGTTGACCAATTGTCTTATAGTTAAGATGAGCCAGCCTCTTGTGCCATTTAACACAATGTGAGACTTTCTCATCAACTACAAGACAAATAGGAGAACCAATGTTCTCACACATAATGTCTAGATAATAGACATTTCTCTTCCTATATCCTGTCAGAATGATCTTTTGATCACTTGACCTCTTGATATGACAACCATCCTTGACAAATGAGATGTCATATCCTACATCACTCAGCTGACTTATACTAATTAGGTTGTGTTTCAAACCTTTAACATAAGCCACTTGAGTAATTGTAATAAGGTTGCTAGAAATGTTACCAAAGCCTTTGATGATTCCTTTTTCAGAACCACCAAAGGTGACTTTAGGACCATCCTTGATTGGTGTATAGTCCTTCAGTAATCCCCTAGTTCCAGTCATGTGCCTGGAACATCCACTGTCCAAGTACCATATTGGGGCATGGCCACTTGGACTCACCTGCAAAATAGATTACATAACCTTAGAACCCAAAAACTTCTTGGGTCCTTGGTGCAAGTTAGTCTGAATCTTAACAAAACTAGCTGTAGCTTTTCTAGCAGGCAGTTTGCTACTCACCTTGGCACTTGAATTGTGTCAACAGTCTATGACAAAGTGGCCTACCTTGCCACAACACCAGCACTCAAATCTGTTGTACCTTTGTTTAGGTACAACCCTGGCTGTTTTATCTACAGCAGGCTGCTTGTTGAGTACTGGGGCTTTGCCCTTAGACTTGGACTTTACTGTCCAGGCAGGTTTTGTAAACCCCAATCCAGTTTTACCCTTATGAGGTGCAAACTCATCTATCAAAGGTAGAACAGATTTTGGTTTAGAAAAACTTGCTACAATATCTCTCTCTTTCTGAAGACTAATCTCCAGATTTCTAATTTGATCATTTTTAAATGTAATAGTCCCCATCTGAATGACTGTAATATTCTTCAGTCTGACTATTTCATTTAATTTCTGATCTAATGACTTGTCAAAATCTGTTGCAGCCATTTTAAGACTAGCAATCTCCTTAGCCTGAGTTTTAGCCAAGAGTTTGCTTTTCTTCAAAGCCTGCAACAATACTCTATATTCATCAATCAACTGATGAATATCTCCTTCAGATTCAGATCCACTCACATCACTTGATGCTGATGTATCTGAATCTGACTCAGTACTAGAAATTGAACTAGCAGAACAATTTTGTACCTGACTAGGTCCAGGTTGATCCTGGATTTTGTCTCCTTCTGATAAGACCATCAGTCCCTGGCACTGATTGTCCTCATGCTCATATATTGAGTTCATTAATTGTATGAACTCATCTTCCTCTTCTTCAGTAAACAGTCCAATATAAGCTTCAGCTTCTAAATCAGTTTCTGAAGATGACATATCAGACAGACTTTTGTCCTTCTTAGCAACAAAGGATCTTTCCTTTGTGACCTTGAACTGAGTCTTCTTCTTGTCTGTTGACTCTTTCCTCTTTTTTGGACAATCAGCAACTACATGTCCTTGTCTATTGCAACAATAGCAAACTATCTTTGAGGATGTAGTTTTACTTGGCTTGGACTTTCTTCTTTCATTCTTTGATGACTTCTGTGAAGTGGATGGCTTAGACCTCCACTGTTTCTTCTTTAGAATCTTCTGAAAATGTCTGGTGAAAGCTGCAAAGTCTTCATCACTCTCACTGCTTTCAGAATTCTTGCTTTCTGACTCATCTGTCTCAGCCTCAACAACTTTTTGAGGTGGAGATGGAGACTTACTTTTATATTTCCTAGTGGCTTCTGTCTTGAAAGCCACAGCTCTTTCTTTGTGCTCCACCCTAGTAGACGTTTCTTCCTCCTTCCTTACCATTAACTACATCTCATAGGATAACAGTTTTCCAAACAATGTTGGAGGAGGAATGCCTGCTAATTTGGCCATTTCCCTTATGGCACAAATCTTAGTATCCCAGTCCTTTGTCAGGGATCTCAAGAACTTATCATTCAATTCATAATTGCTGAATTCTCTTCCATAGGACATTAACTCATTAACAATCCTATAGAATTTCTTATAACACTCAGTAATGCTATCAGACCTGCCTTGTCTGAAGCTTTCATACTCTTGATTTAATAAAGACTTCCTGTCTTGTCTTACCTCTTCTGATCCCTCCATATAGACTATCAGTGTGTCCCGCATTTCTTTTGAAGTTTTACAATAAATCAGATTCTGAAATGTGGCATCATCAATTGCACTCACAATAATATTCTGAGCCCTCTTGTCCATAGTGGCCAGAATAATTTCATCCTTGGTCATTTCAGAATAGTCTTTTGGAGTTCTCTGATTTGCATCTAACACAGATACTTTCATTGGCACATATGACCCTTCTTTAACAGTAATATAAATTCTGGGGTCAGAGACTTCCATAAACAGTCTAACCCTTTCTTTCCAAATGCCAAAGATCTCCCTTCTGCAGATTGGCAACTTCATGGATCCTAGCTCTTTGTGATTCTCTGTTGAACCCATTTTCTTGATTCTTGATTATACTGATTCTGCCTACAGGATCTTTACTCAAACTGTTATGTCCTTTTTGTGTAACCTCGCTTTGAGGAATAATTTCTCCTTGTGTTATAGAAATTACTTCTTGACACTGCTTCTTCAGAATTTGTCGACACTGATCCTGTGTGTCGACACAAGTCCTTCTTCCTTGATATTTAGTTGATTTCTGCTAAGTGTCTACACAACTCCTTTGTGTCGACACATCTTCTTGTGTTGAAACTTGCTAAGTGTCGACACATCTTCTTTGTGTCGACACATGCCTTCTGTGTTGAGACTTTTGCTGAGTGTCGACACATCTCCTTTGTGTCGACACATTCTTCATATGTTGAGACTTTGGCTGAGTGTCGACACATTTCTTTGTGTCGACACTTGTACTTAGACTTTGTTGAAATTTGCAGAGTGTCGACATAGCCTCCTAGTGTCGACACTTGTACTTGAACTTTGTTGAAGTTTTACTGAGTGTCGACACAGCCTCCTAGTGTCGACACTTTTGATGTCGACAAAGTTCCTCTGGGTGTCGACACTGCTTATAAGTATCGACACTGATTCTTTAGACATTTCTTCATTGTGTGTTGACACTGCCTGTATGTGTCGACACTTTCCTTCTGGTGTCGACTCTGCATTCCTAGTGTCGACACAATTACTACAAGTGTCGACACTGCTTCTCTAGGTGTCGACACAAGCCTTCTTAAGTGTCGACACTTTTCTTCTAGGTGTCGACACATGGACTTAGAAACTTTTCTACAAACCTGCAGTTACTTAACCCGCACAACTAAACTCAAAGCACATCAAATACATCTTGATGTATATCATTGAGTATGATGAGGCTTCTTCAATTCAGGTACATATATTCCAATGTACCCAACAAGGCTTGACTAAGATATTCTTTTGCGTTATCCGAGCATAAGATTTTAATGGACACGTCAAACTGAGTTTGAATTGAATGATAAAAGGATGTTCATACATCAAAAAGTTCAAAACAGTCTCGTAACAGATAGACGCAAGTATAGAGAGAAAAGTCATCAATGAACGTAACAAAGTAAGAACTACCACGCCCAACGGTAAGGGTAGAAGCAGGACCCCAGATGTCAGAGTGAACAAGATCAAACGGACGGGTAGATCCACGATCTTACTTTGGTGGAAAGGAAGAGCGGTGATGTTTGCCAAGTTGACATGCGTCACAATTAAGAGGAGGATGTTCTAAAGGGAGGTGGGGGAGAAGTTGGCGAAGAAGGCGAGGGGGCATGACCAAGGCGAAGATGCAATTGGAGAAGATCTGTAGAGGAGGAGGAGAAGGCAGATAGAGCAGAGACGTTGTCGAGGAAGTAGAGGCCGCCGCACTCAATCCCAGTAGCAATCGTCCGTTGGGAGGCCGGATCCTGAAAAGAACAAGAGGTAGGAGTGAATGTGACGGAGCACTGTAGTTGCTTGCATAAAAAGGTAACCTATAATAAATTGTAAGGAAACTGGGGCACATAGAGGGTATCGGCAAGGCAGAGAGACAGAGCGACTTGAACCATGCCCGTCCCATTGACCGGGGAGGAAGAACCATCCGCAACTATGTCAGGGGGCAACCGATCATGTGTGTCTAGATGAGAGAAACATTGAGGATTGTCTGTCATATGATTTGCAGCACCAGAATCGATCAGCGATCTTCCACGAGTAATAGTGTGGGCACTACCAGAACAGAGGACCACCGAGGCGGACGACTCGGAGGAAGTGGAATCCATTGAAGAGAGGCGGCGAGAGAACAGCAAGCCGCGACGGCTAACAGAAGACACAAGCCGGGCGGACAGAAGTAGGTCACGCAGCGAGGAAGGCCGCAGCAGTCAGAGAACAGATTGGCAGCGATCACGGTGACAACACACCAGCGGCCACGACCAAGAAGAAGAGCAAAGCAGGGAAGGAAGTCGAGCGTCCCGAGGAACAAGTCGTACGATAAAAGATTAGGCCGTGGCGATTAGCAAGCAGGAGCGGCAAAAAGGAAATAGGGCTCAACGCCGAAGAAGTAGGCGAGGAAACAAGGTCGCGGCGACTAAAACAGGGCGCCGTGACTAAGAAGATGATTGGCTAGTGAAGGAGAGCAACAAGCCGCGCGAACAGGGCAGCAGTTAGAAGAGGATGCAAACCGCGAAAACAGGTATCAGAAAGCAGAATCAAGCCATGAGAACAGAGCATGGAAAGGGACAAGCCGCACGAACAAAGAGCACGCACACAATCAGGAGGAAAGGACCAAGTCCTCTGATACCATGTGCGAACAGAAAAATATAAGCCGGAAAGTGGAGTAATGTAAACTTTATTATTCCAAAAAGGTATCTATTATAATGGTATAACCTCCCTTATATAGAATGGAGGAGAGAAGAGAGAATAAAAATAAGAGATGTGGGACTAAAAATTTACAGGACACAAGCGGACTATACAGACACAAACCGCACAAGCCGCGCGGTTAGACAGAAGGGCTAACCGCTCAGTTATTACCACAGAGAGAGATATCGCCATGGGAGACCGCTAGATCGCCCGGTCTCCAAGTCGCCAAAGGCAAACCGTTAGACTGCTTGAACCTCAGAAAACAACACACAACAACCAAACCGCTGAAGGGTAACAGCAAAACCGCACGGTTATCAACCCGCCAAGCCAGACCGCCAGACTACCCGGTCACCAACTTCAACAATATCAACTCTCTAACATCTCTCACTAAATTTATTTCCTCTAGGATGCTCTAGTCAATCGATCGAATGTCTTGATACTTTTTTGACTGGAGGCGGTTGTAGCAGTTGATGTGCGTTGGATCCATGAATTCCAGCGGTGCAGCGGCATCACACCTTTCCATAGACAATGCTTGGAGCTCCGGGCAATGATGGCGACCGCCTTGGGCTCGTCCTGAAGACATGATCTGTGGACAAATATAAGGATTTTTATTTTTTTAAAATGATGAAGAAGAAAAGGAGAGGAAAAATGAGAGGAGGGGAACAAGAAGACGGAGAAGAGAGTGGAGAGAAAGAAGAAGTTGAATAAGAACATAAACCAAAAATTATTCCCTAGGAGGATTAATTGTGACGAGAGGAGGCAAGTCCACTAATCTTGAAGCCCAAACTTAACCGGCTCTGGGAACAAGGGGTATAAGAAACGAAGTTTGGAAACCAGGGGAGGAAGATGAAGATGACCAGAACACGACCATATTTAAAGATGACAAACACGAGTTCACACACGGCCGTGTGTGCACCCGTGTTAGGGAACTACGTGGAACACGAGTATCGACGGGACGTGTGGTCAAAATTTAGGGGAAAGCAGTGTGTCAGGCGGACACGGTCAATAACACGGGCGTTTATCGACCCGTATCCTACTCGGGCACAGTACATTAAAATGCACATGGGTGATAACACAGCTGGTGGGTACCCGTGTCCTTCTCGTGATGAATATCGTTGAATAGCAACACAGGTTGGAACATCACCGGGTGTTAGGCCGTGTCCTTCTCGGGATGAACATTGTCGAACAACGACACGGTGTATAGAACACGACCGAGTGACTACCCGTGAATAGTCACACAGGTATTAACACAGGTTTGTGTTTACCCGTGTGGTGCTCGGGACACGGCTGGGCCCAAGTGTGTGTTATGGACACGGCAATGCACACGGCGTGTGGTTACCTGTGTGCTCCCCTAGATTTAAAATTCATCCTAAGTGATTTTTATTAAAGTATTTTTGGATTAACAATAACTAAAATTTTACTAAAAATTTTATAAACTTTAAAAAATTTTACTACATTATTCACAATCCTAGTCTAGACGGAGGCATGTTTCTTGAAAAGCTAAATCTTGAGGAAGCGCACCATAGTAAAGTTTTAATTGGTCCCCATTGACTTTAAAATCGCCCTTCTCAGGGTGGGTTAGCTCGACGGTACCATAGGGAAAGACTTCTTTGACTTGGAAGGGTCCAGACCACTTAGACCTTAACTTCCCTGGGAATAAACGAAGTCGGGAATTAAAAAGGAGGACTTGGTCACCTTTTTGGAATGTCTTAGGTTTGCAAAGGTGACGGTCATGGAATAGTTTGGTCTTCTCCTTATTAATCCGGGAGTTCTCGTAAGCCATGGTTCTCCACTCATCTAGTTCGTTAAGCTGAAGTTTTCATTTCCCCCCTATAAAAATAGTGTCAAAATTCAAAGAGCGTATTGCCCAATACGACTTGTGTTCTAATTCTATAGGCAAGTGACATGATTTACCATAGACTAATCTAAAGGGGGTGGTCCCGATTGGTGTTTTGAAGGCAATCCTATATGCCCACAAACAATCATTCAGTTTCCTAGACCATTGCTTCATATTCCCTTCTATAGATTTTTCTATGATCCTCTTAAGTTCTCTATTTCAAACTTCAACTTGACCACTAGTTTGTGGATGATAAGGAGTGACTATCCTATGTGTTACTCCATATTTTTGTAATACTTTATCTAGCTGTAGATTACAAAAATGTGAACCCCTATCGCTAATAAGTGCACGTGGTGTGCGAAATCATGCGAATAAGGTTTTTAAAAATCAGATTACTACTCTACTATCATTAGTAGGCAAAGCTTGAGCTTCAACCCACTTTGATACATAATCTACATCTACCAAAATATATTTATTCCCGTAAGAAACTGAAAACGGTCCCATAAAGTCAATCCCCCACACATCGAATACTTCACATTCAAGAATAAAGTTTTGCGGCATTTCATGTAATTTAGAAATATTACTTGATTTCTAACAAGAATCACACGAAAGCACATAGCTTTGGGCATCCCTGAATAGAAGGGGCCAATAAAAACCACAATCAAGAACCTTTTTAGCCGAGCATTTTGCTCCATAGTGACCACCAGCAGGACCTGAATGACACTGCTGTAGGATTTTCCAACCCTCCTCCGCTGATACACACCTTCGTATAACGGAATCTTCACATATCCGAAAAAGAAAAGGGTCCTCCCAGAAGTAATATTTCAAGTCAGAGAAATTTTTTTTTTCTGCTGATATGAAAATTCTTTTGGAAGGAACTTAGCCACAAGATAGTTTGCATAATCGGCAGACCTCAGATAATCAGGATTTATATTTGTAGATAAGGCAAATAACGTTTCCTCAGGGAATGTATCAGAAATCTCAGATTCATCTAACATTGTTCGTAGTGGATTTTCTAAACGTGAAAGATGCTCTGTCGCTAAGTTTTCTGCTCCTTGTTTATCCCTAATTTCCAAATCAAATTCTTGCAATAAAAGAACCTAATGAATAAAACGAGGCTTTGCTTCCGCTTTGGATAGCAAATACCTAAGGGCAGAGTGATCTGTGTATACTACCACCTTAGACAATGTTAAATAGGATCTAAATTTATTAAAGGCAAATACCACTGCTAGAAGTTCTTTTTCCGTAGTTGTATAATTCTCCTGTGCATTATTAAGTGTTTTGCTAGCATAATATATAGTGTGAAAGTGTTTGTTTTGGCGTTGTCCTAAAATAGCTCCAACTGTAAAACTGCTAGCGTCACACATGATCTCGAACGGCTGAGTAAAATTGGGTGCGATCATAATAGGAGAATTAATTAATCTTTCTTTTAAGAACTCAAAGGCATGTAGACACTCTTATTCAAAATAAAAGGTGTGTCTTTTTCTAAAAGCCTAGTAAGTGGTTTAGCGATTTTAGAGAAGTCTTTAATAAACCGGCGGTAAAATCCAGTGTGTCCTAAGAAACTTCTCACTGCCTTAATAGAGGTTGGTGGTGGTAACTTTTCTATGGTTTCAATTTTCGGTCTATCTACCTGAATTCCTTGGCTTGAGATTTTATGGCCAAGTATTAACTCTTTTGAAATGACACTTCTCCGAACTAAGCACTAGGTTTGTTTCCTCACATCTCCTAAGAACTTTTTCTAAATTATTCAAACACAAATCAAACGAGTCACCAAAAATAGAAAAATCATCCATAAAAACTTCCATAATATCTTCAACATATTCATTAAAGATGACTAACATGCACCTTTGGAAAGTGGCGGGTTCATTACATAAACCGAATGACATACGTCTATAAGCAAAGGTACCAAATGGGCAAGTGAATGTTGTTTTCTCCTAGTCTTCTAGAGATTTAGGAATTTGGAAATATCCAGAAAGTCCATCTAGAAAACAATAATAAGAATGTCATGATAAACGTTCTAATATTTGGTCAATGGAAGGAAGAGGGAAATGGTCTTTCCTAGTGGCATCATTTAACTTCCTATAGTCAATACAGACACGCTAACCTGTTACCGTTCGCGTTGGAATTAATTCATTCTTATCGTTTGCTACCACTGTTAGACCACCCATCTTAGGAATGACTTGTACATGACTAACCCATGAACTATCCGAAATAGTGTATATCATACCAGCATCTAACAACTTAACAATCTCAGCCTTAATTACCTCTTTCATATTTGGGTTTAGCCTGCGTTGCGGTTGAATAAAAGGTTTATAATTTTCTTCCAAAAGGATCTTATGAGTGCAAAAACAAGTATTAATACCTTTTATATCAGATATTTGTCATGCTATTGCACCTTTACATTTCTTCATCACAGTAATTAATTTAGCTTTTTCAGTATTAGAAAGATTAGAGGAGATAATAACTGGGTAAGAAGAATTGGTTCCTAAGAATGCATACTCAAGATGATCCGGTAATTTTTTTAGTTCTAATATCGGTAGATCCTTAGTATTATTCTTAAAACCTTCACGATCTCCTTATGTAATCAAACTATACTCAGTCGTTCTATTCATCGAAACGCAATTATCTAGAAAGAATAAATGTGAAACAATGTCTTCATTTTTTTCATCTTCTAGATAGCAGTTAGTGATGCAAATTTATAAAGGGTCTCTATAATATAAATTAGAATTCATAGAAGTCATAAAAGTATCAACACCATGAGAAAAATAGAAATAATTGTCATTATCTAAGGATTGTTTCATTGTATTGCCAATTTGAAAAGTGACTTCATCTTCCCCTACTCGTAAAACTAATTTACCATCAAAAACATCAATAAGAGCTCTAAATGTAGCTAAGAATGGACGACCTAGTATGAGTGACACTTTGATATTTTCGTCCATATCTAGAATAATAAAATCGGCATGGAATATAAACTTATCTACCATAACCAATACATCCTCTACTATTCCTCAAGGGTACTTAACCGATCGATCTTCTAGTTGAATACTCATTCTAGTTGGGCTAAATTCTCCTAGACTAGTTTCAAATATAGTTTATAAGACATTAAGTTTATAATATCTCCTAAGTCCGTTAAAGCTTTATTTACTTGTAAATCACCGATTAAACATGGAATTGAAAATGAACCGAGATCCTTAAGGTTTTGTGGTAATTTGTTTTATAAAATAGCGGGACATTCTTCACTAAGTGTTACTAAAGATAATTATTCTATTTTATTTTTATTTGAGATTATGTCCTTAAGAAATTTAGCATACTTAGGCATTTGAATGATTTCAGAAAAAGGTAAATTGACATGTAATTATCTAAACATAGATAAGAATTTACCATATTGCGCATCCATGCACTCCTTGTTAAGCTTTGCTGGATATGGTATTGCTGGTTGATACTCCATTGGTTGCACGTTCATCTCATTCTGTCCTTCGCTGCTAGACTCATCTTGGGGTGCTTCCTTCATAAGCCTTTGGTCTTGTAACTCATTTCTGCTCCTCAATTGGATGGCTTTTGCATTCTCCCTCAGGTTTGTCTCAGTATTTCCCGGAAGTGTTCCTTATTGTCTTTCAGATACTATCCTTGCAAGCTGACCAATCTGGTTCTCCAAATTACGAATTGAGCCCTCTTGATTCCGGAAAGCTACATCAGTAGTTTGCATGAACTTGGTAAGTACATCTTCTAATGTTGGCTTCCTTGGTTCTGATTATTGTGGTTATCCAAACACATGTTGTTTGCCTTGATTTCCTTGTCCTCCCTAAGAGAAATTGTGGTGGTTCCTTAATCCAAGATTGAATGTAGAACTATACAGGTTGTTTGCTTGGTTGAAAGGAGGTATGATGTTGTTGCCCATATAGTCAACATGTTCTTGCACTTGAGGTTCATAACCAAGCATTCCACTAAATGAAGGGTCCCATTGTTGAGGTAACATCGGGGGTGATGCTAAGGAAAGGTTATCCATCTTCTGGTGAAGCTTCTCCACTTAAATGGCCAAGGCAGTGATAACATCCACTTCATACATTCCTGCAGGCTTATTAGGCTTTTGTCCCACGGTAGTCCATTGATAGTTGTTCATAGCCATGTCTTCTATCAACTGCTGACCCGCTTCAGGTGTCTTGTTGTTCAAGGTGACTCCACTAGCCGCATCGATCATCTGTTTAGTGGCTGGATTGAGACCATTGTAGAAGGTCTGAATCTGAATCCAGGAAGGTGGTGCGTGATGGGGACACCTCCTTAAGAGTTCCTTGAATCGTTCCCTTGTGTCGTACAACGATTCAGATTCCAATTGAACATACATAGAGATATTATTCCTTAGCTTTGTAGTCTTTACCGGTGGAAAATACTTCATTAAAAACTTCTCAACCATCATTTCCCATGTAGTAATCGACCCTCTAGGTACTGGCCATCATATTGGACATACTATTGAACCATCTGTATAACACTAGGCTTCAATTCAAAATTATTGGTGACTATTGGTAGTCTAATGATGCTTGACCCAGTTGCCTGGAGATTAGGTCTAGCAAAGTCAGACATGGTTTGCTCGTCCTGGTTTGCTATGTTATCCAAATTTTCTGGATGATGCTCTCCTTGGTTTACTGTTTCCTCTTCTGAAAGTCCGCTTGAAATATCAATGGTATTAGTTTCCATGTCCCTTTGGTTAGTGTTATGAATAATTCATTCCGAGTCAGGATGAAATTGTGCTAGCCCAGAATTTCTCCCCCTGGTCATAGACTAACAGATTACAAAACAGAGAGTAAATAATATAATTATACTATAAACTAATTTATAGTTATATGTTAATAAACAAAAATTGGTAGATTAATAAAGTTTAAGCTTTCAAAATATTGAAAACGATCCCCGACAACGGCGCCAAAAACTTGATGGTTTTTTTTGTAAACAAGTAATAACTTGATGCAGATTCATTCTACACTCTAGTATAAACTATGTAGATGGGCATAAGCTAGATTGATTTAACTTTCAGGCAAGTGCACCTATCAATCATAGTATAGGAGAAATCTACATCTCGTGTCATATTCCATAGGGTCTTTTCAAATACTCGTACTCACCCTCACTCTATTATCATACATATAATTAAAATTGATTTTTAACCTAGATTAACCTAACTATGACTACTTGGATAAAGAAACATTGGAGGATTAAAGATGATAAAAAGATGAAAGTCTAAGAGCATTCACATGAAAATAACCGCTCATTAACTCAATTCTATGTATTCAGGTAATAATAAGATTATCAAATTCATTGTATTGTAAGGGTTAAACATTTATCAAATTCTCTCTCGAGCAATTCAAAATCTAAACCTAAGTTGAGTAAATTTTCTCTCGAACAATTTACAACCCTCAAATTTGCATTAAAATAAAGTACTCTATCTAATACATAAATTCATGAAATCCTATTTGTAAAATACCATGAATCCATTGATCCGTATCATAATTATCCAATCAACATATCTCTCGATCATGCAAATTGAAATGCAAAGAGAAATAACACCTAAATATGAACATATAAACATCATCGCAACCTTCGAATTTCTCAATCTAAAAAGTTGGAATTCATCTAGAACAAATAATAAATTAGTAACTATTATAAATCTCTTTGTTTGAATGCCTATATACAAATAAAATTCCACAAATTTGATGAAAACAATAACATACATGATTTCCAAATTGTTCAAATAAACCTTTCATGAGAAATAAAAATAAATATAGTTAGATCACCAAGAGAAAGGAAAGATTAAAAGAGATACATGAAACATTAAAAGCATACGGAAATCTCATTCAATTCCTCCTTCTCTTGGGTGATCCACTTTCCCCTCTAGAAGTTCTCCAAATGAAAATGATCCAAAAGTCCCATTCTAATTTTTCTACAGGTTTTTATAGTCTCCTTGCAAACAGGGTCGGTGTTGGGTACATTGGAAAATATGTACATGATTTGAAGAAGCCTCACCCTACTCAATGATATACATCAAAATGTATTTGATGTATTTTGAGTTACCTTGTGCAGGTTAAGTAATTGCAGGGAAAGCTGAAAAGTTTCTAAGTACATGTGTCGACACCTAGAAGAAAAGTGTCGACACTTAAGAAGGCTTGTGTCGACACCAAGAGAAGCAGTGTCGAAACTTGGAGTAATTGTGTCGACACCAGGAATGCAGAGTCGACACCAGAAGGAAAGTGTCGACACATACAGGCTGTGTTGACACACAATGAAGAAATGTCCAGAGAAGCTGTGTCGACACTTAGAAGCAGTGTCGACACTTAGAAGCAGTGTCGACACCCAGAGGAACTTTGTCAACATCAGCAACTGTCGACACTAGGAGGCTGTGTCGACACTCAGAAAACTTCAATAGAGTTTAAATACAAGTGTCGACATAATGAAGAATGTGTCGACACACAGCAAAAGTCTCAACACATGAAGAAAGTGTCGACACTAGGAGGCTGTGTTGACACTGAGCAAAATTTCAACAAAGTCTAAGTACAAGTGTCGACACAAAGGAGATGTGTCGACACTCAGCCAAAGTCTCAACACAAGAAGAATGTGTCGACACAAGGAGAAGTGTCGACACTCAGCAAAAGTATCAACTCAGAAGGCATGTGTCGACACCAAGGAGATGTGTCGACACTTAGCAAGTATCAACACAAGAAGATGTGTCGACACAAAGGAGTTGTGTCGACACTTACAAGAAATCAACTAAGTATCAAAGAAGAAGGACTTGTGTCGACACACAGGATCAGTGTCGACACATGTTGAAGAAGCAGTGTCGAGAAGCAGATTCTACAACACAAGGAGTTGTGTCGACACTATGAAGGCTTGTGTCGACACTTAGTCTACTTGTGTCGACACTTAGTCTATAAGTGTCGACACTTAAAGACTGACTGTCTCGACACTTTCAGACAGTTACAGAGAATTCAAGAAGTGACTGGATGACGTGACAGCTGCCATTCCAGCCGGTCTACTGCAACTGTCAGAGCTGTCAGAAAGCTGTTAGAAACCAGATCAGCCGGTCACCATGAAGAAAGCTTATATAAAGGCTTATTCTGTCAACAGAAGAAGATGATTAACAACAATTAACTGAAGTGATCAGAAGATCTAAGAAGTTGGTGAGAGAGAGAGAGAGCTCCTTCCAAGAAGACAGCTGTTGAACCGGGCTGTAAAGACAAGTTTCAGATTGAAATCTGATTCTTAAGTTAGCAGTGATTGAAAATCAGCTGCATAGAGACTCAACCCTATTGTGTTCTAAATTCAAGAAGCTTTGAAGAAAGCCAAGGGAGGTTGATCTCAGCAAAGTTCTTCCAAGAACTCATCAAGAAACCCATCAACTCTTCTCTCTTATTCTGAGTTGTAGGTATATACATTGTAATTTTAATTTCTTGTAGGATCCTAAGGGATCTGAGTTGTAAGCCTGAAATTATAAAGGCTGAGTGGTAGGGCCTGTGTGCCTGAGTGTAGGAGATCCATTTCTCTGAGTGTAGGCCTTGTTGAGGGCTGAGTGTAGGCCTTGTTGAAGGCTGAGTGTAGGCCTTGTTGAAGGCTGAGTGTAGGTCTTGGTGAAGACTGAGTGGTAGGGCTTTGAGCCTGAGTTGTAGGAACCTATTTAAGGTTCTGAGTGTAAGATCTGAGGATCTGAGGAATAATGGAGAGGTTTGGCCGAATTTAGTACACTACTAGATAGGCGAAGGGGGATAGTGGATGTACCCATACCTTGGGGAACCACTATAAAATCTGTGTGTTCTCTGTGTGTGCTTTATTCTGTGATTGCTGTGCTGTATTGCTGTGAAGAATTGTTTATAATTCTGTGATTCTGCCTAAAAGTTTAAAAAGATTAAGGTCACCTATTCACCCCCCTCTAGGTGATTAGGTACAATTTCTTTCAAGTGGTATCAAAGCGAGGTTACTCAAAAAGGACATAATAGTCTGAGTAAAAGATCCTGTAGGCAGACTCAACATAATCAAGAAAATCAAGAAAATGAGTTCAACAGAGAATCACAAAGAACTAGGATCCATGAAGTTGCCAATCTGTAGAAAAGAGATTTTTGGCATCTGGAAAGAAAGGGTTAGACTATTTATGGAAGCCTCTGACCCTAGAATCTATATCACAGTCAAAGAAGGGCCATATGTGCCAATGAAAGTATCAGTTCTGGATGCAAACCAGAGAACTCCTAAGGACTTTTCAGAGATGACTAAAGATGAGATTATTCTGGCCATCATGGACAAGATGGCTCAGAATATTATTGTGAGTGCAATAGATGATGCCACATTTCAGAATTTGATATACTGTAAAACATCAAAGGAAATGTGGGACACACTGATAGTGTATATGGAGGGCTCTGAAGAAGTTAGACAGGACAGAAAGTTTTTATTAAACCAAGAGTATGAGAGCTTCAGACAAGAAAGGTCTGATAGCATAACTGAGTGCTACAAGAAATTCTATAGGATTGTCAATGAGTTGATGTCTTATGGAAGAGAATTCAGCAATTATGAGCTGAATGATAAGTTCTTGAGATCCCTAACTAAAGACTGGGATACTAAGATTTGTGCCATAAGGGAAATGACCAAGTTAGCAGATATTCCTCCTCCAACATTGTTTGGAAAGCTGTTATCCTATGAAATGCAGCTAATGGTTAGGAAGGAGGAAGAAAAGACTACCAGAGTTGAGCACAAAGAAAGAGTTGTGGCTTTCAAGACAGAAGCCACTAGGAAATATAAAAGTAAGTCTCCATCTCCACCTCCAAAAGTTGCTGAGACTGAGACAGATGAGTCAGAAGGCAAGAATTCTGAAAGCAGTGAGAGTGATGAGGGCTTTGCAGCTTTCACAAGACATTTTCAGAAGTTTCTAAAAAAGAAACAGTGGAGGACTAAGCCATCCACTTCACAGAAGTCATCAAAGAATGATAGGAGAAAGCCCAAGTCAAGTAAAACTACATCTTCAAAGAGAGTTTGTTATTGTTGTAACAGACAGGGACATGTTGTTGCTGACTGTCCAGAGAAAAGGAAAGAGTCAACTGATAAGAAGAAGACTCAGATCAAGGGCAAAAAGGAAAGGTCCTTTGTTGCTAAGAAGGACAAAAGTCTGTCAGATATGTCATCTTCAGAAACTGATTCAGAAGCTGAAGCTTATATTGGACTATTTGCTGAAGAAGAGGAAGAGGAGTTCATCCAGTTAATGAACTCTATATATGAGCATAAGGACAGTCAGTGCCAGGGACTGATGGCCTTACCAGAAGGAGACAAAATCCAGGATCAGCCTGGACCAAGTCAGGTACAAAATTGTTCTGTTAGTTCAATTTCTAGTACTGAGTCAGATTCCGATACATCATCATCAAGTGATGGGAGTGGATCTGAATCTGAAGGAGACATTCATCAATTAATTGATGAATATAGTGTAGTGTTGCAAGCTTTAAAGAAAAGCAAATCCTTGGCCAAGAGTCAGGCTAGGAGATTGCTAATCTTAAAGTTGCTGCAACAGAGTTGATTGATCAGAAATTAAATGAAATAGCCAGACTGAAGCACATTACTGTTATTCAGATGGGGACTATAACATTTAAAAATGATCAAATCAGAAATCTGGAGATTAGTCTTCAGAAAAAGAGAGATATTGTTGCAAGGTTTTCTAAACCAAAGTCTGTTCTACCTTTGATAGATGAGTTCATTTCTCAAAAAGGTAAAACTGGATTGGGATTTACTAAACCTGCCAGAACTGTTCAGTCCAAGTCTAAGGGCAAAGCCCCAATACTCAACAAGGAGACTGCAGTAAATAAAACAGCCAGGGTTGTACCTAAACAAAGGTACAACAGATTTGAGTGCTGGTGTTGTGGCAAGGTAGGCCACTTTGCCATAGACTATTGACACAACTCAAGTGCCAAGGTGAGTAGCAATCTGCCTGCTAGAAAAGCTACAGGTAGTTTTGTTAAGAGGCAAACTAACCAGCACCAAGGACCCAAGAATTCTTTGGATTCTAAGGTTAACTAATCTGTTTTGCAGGTGAGTCCAAGTGGCCATGCCCCAATGTGGTACTTGGACAGTGGATGTTCCAGGCACATGACTGGAACTAGGGGATTGCTAAAGGACTATACACCAATTTAGGATGGTCCTAAAGTCACCTTTGGTGGTTCTGAAAAAGGAATCATCAAAGGTTTTGGTAATATTTCTAGCAACCTTATAACAATTACTCAAGTGGCTTATGTTAAAGGTTTTAACACAACCTCATTAGTATAAGTCAGCTGAGTGATTTAGGATATGACATCTCATTTGTCAAAGATGGTTGTCATATCAGGAGATCAAATGATTAAGAGATCATTCTGACTGGTTATAGGAAGAGAAATGTTTATTGTCTAGACATTATGTGTGAGAACAATATTTCTCCTATGTGTCTTGTAGCTGATGATAAAGTCTCTCATTGTGGAAAAGTCTCTCATTATAGGAAGCAAAAATCTCTCATTGTGTCAAATGGCACAAGAGGCTAGCCCATCTTAACTACAAGACAATTGGCCAACTCTATAGCAAAAAGTTAGTGAGGAATGGTCCTCAGGTTAAGTGTATTAAAGATGGGATATGCTCAGCTTGTCAAAAGGGCAAGCAGACTAGATCCACATTTAATAGCATTGAAAACAAAGATGCTGTGAGGTGCTTATACCTCTTGCATATGGATCTTTTTGGTCCTATACCAGTTCACAGCCTAGGTAGGAAGGTCTACACATTTGTAGTTGTAGATGACTACTCAAGGTTTTCCTGGGTGTTCTTCCTTAGACAGAAATCTGAAACTCCAAGTATCTTATACAGCTTTGTTAAACAAATTCATAATGAATTCGACAGTACAGTGGTCAAAATCAGAAGTGACCATGGTACTGAATTTCAGTCTGACAGTATGACAAAACTGTGTGAAGAATTTGGAATTTTTCAGGAATTTTCTTCACCAAGAACACCTCAGCAAAATGGCATTGCTGAAAGGAAAAATAGAACCTTGATTGAGGCTGGTAGAACCCTATTAAGTGACACATCTCTCCCTGAATATTTCTGGGCTGAGGCAGTTAATACTGCATGTCATGTGATTAATAGGGCTACTATCACCAAATGCCACAATAAGACCCCCTATGAGATTGTAAAAGGCAGAAAACCAAACCTATCCTAATTCAGGATCTTTGGTTGTAAATGCTATATACTTAACAATGGTAAGTCTTACTTAACCAAGTTTGCTGCCAAATCCCAAGAGGGGATCTTTGTTGGGTACAGCAACAACAGTAAGGCTTATAGGGTCTACAACTTGACTACTCAAGTTGTAGAAGAGTCAGTACATGTAGTGTTTGATGAAGCTAGACTCATTAACAATGAAATGTCTAGAAGTTTTTGCAGCTCTACAGGTGTGACTGAGAAGATGGACAAGCTCACTATTGAATAAGGTTCTACTGCAAGTCAGCAAGTAGTTGATAGTGGCTATTGTCCAGGGGGAGTACTCGATGCACCTGATGCAGAAGAAGACCAAGGAGTGCAGCAAGTTGAAGAAGCTGAAGGAGTACAACCTGAAGATAGGCTGCCTCCAGCAAATAGACATCTAAAAGATCATCCAACCAATCAAATTATTGGTGATCTCAGACAAGGGGTACAAACAAGGAGCAGAAATCTAAGTTCAGTACTCTACTCCAGCTTTCTATCCCAGGTAGAGCCAAAGAAATTTGAAGAAGCTATCCTAGACCCTCATTGGATTGAGGCTATGCAAGAGGAGCTGAACCAGTTCAAAAGATACAATGTCTGGGAGCTTGTTCCTAAACCAAAAGACCACAACATAATTGGAACTAAGTGGATCTTTAGGAACAAGATGGATGAACATGGAGTGATTATAAAGAACAAAGCAAGACTGGTTGTAAAAGGTTATAGGAAGGAAGAAGGTATTGACTTTGATCAAACCTTTGCTCCAGTGGCCAGACTGGAAGCTATAAGGATGTTCCTGGCCTATGCAACCTATCAAGGGTTTAAAGTATACCAAATGGATGTTAAGTCAGCTTTTCTGAATGGAAATCTGAAGGAAGAAGTCTATGTGGAACAGCCATCAGGTTTTGTTGATTCAACTAAACCTAATTATGTTTATAGACTTAGGAAGGCTTTGTATGGGTTAAAACAAGCCCCTAGGGCTTGGTATGAAACCCTGTCTAGTTTCCTCATTGAGAATAAATTCACAAGGGGGAAAATAGACAAGACTCTATTCCTTAGGGAATCCAGAGGCAAGATCATTCTAGTCCAAATATATGTAGATGACATCATATTTGGGTCTACTGAAAGTAGTCTTTGCAAAAAGTTTGCAAAACTAATGCAAGGACAATTTGAAATGAGCAGTATGGGGGAACTTAAGTTCTTCTTGGGTCTCCAAATTAGACATATTGAGAATGGTTTATCCATATGCCAGTCTAAGTTCACCCTAGAATTGATAAGGAAGTATGGTATGGAATCATCCAGTACCATGAAAACTCCTATGGGGTCAAGTATGTCTCTTAGCAAAGATGATGCAGGGAAACCTGTAGATGAGACTTTTTATAGAGGGATAGTTGGCTCCCTATTGTATTTGACTGCAAGTAGACCAGATATCATGTATGCTACATGTGTCTGTGCTAGGTACCAAGCATGCCCTAAAGACTCTCATTTGACAGCAGTCAAAAGAATTCTGAGATATCTTAAGGGCACTCCTTATCTAGGCCTTTGGTACCCTAGGAATGGAGACTTTGAACTGACAGGTTATTCAGATGCAGATTTTACAGGCTGCAAGGAAGATAGGAAAAGTACAATAGGTACCTGTCAATTCCTAGGTGGAAGGCTGATATCATGGAGTAGCAAGAAACAAACAAGTGTGACTATCTCCACAGCAGAATCAGAATATGTTGCTGCAGGAAGTTGCTGTGCTCAACTTCTATGGATTCAACATCAGCTAGAAGACTATGATATACAAGTAAGTAGAACACCTCTATTTTGTGATTCTACTAGTGCTATTTCTATTGCAAACAATCCTGTCTCCCATAGTAGGACTAAGCACATAGAAATAAAATACCACTTTCTAAGAGAACATGTGGAACAAGGAGACATTTCCCTAGAGTATATTAATACAGATAATCAACTAGCTGACATGTATACTAAGCCTTTAGATGAAACCAAATTCAATAAATTTAAAATTGAATTAGGGATGATAAACTTAGAATAGTTTACATAAATTGGCTAAGTAAAAAGGTGTCGACACACAGAGTTGTCTGTGTCGAGACATAGAAGTGGTGTCGACACTTCAGAGAAAAGGTGTCGACACATATAAGAAGTAGGTGTCGACACTTCAGAGAATTTGTGTCGACACATGCAGAGTAGGTGTCGACACATCCAAGGTGGTGTCGACACTTAGGCTTTCCTTAGAATTAGTCTAGTAAAGTCTCGACTAAGTGTCGAGCAAAGCGGTGTCGACACATAAACAAGTGTCGACTATACTTGTGTTGACACATAGTTGTCGAGACATTATAAGTAAGTGTCGACACTTTTCAACAGTGTCGACACAATTTAAGTATTTTGACACGCCCTTTCATCTTCGAATCTCAAAAGGTATAAATAGGTTTTCGCCATTGTCTGTCGACACGCTCACCAAAGTTTCGAGACCAAACTTGTGTGTCGACATCTCTCTTCTCTAAATTCAAATTTCTTCAAACCCTAATGGCGCTCAAGCTAGAAGAGAATGTGAATGAAGGATATGAACTCGTGCAACACGCATTTGAGGATGCGGAACCCGAGATCAAAGGCGTGATAACCCTAATAACAGAGACTGGGTTAGAATTTCTTGTATCAGAACCGATCAAGATATGGAAGAAGGAAGTCCTTGAGTTTCTGAATGCAGCAAAACTAGATGAATCTGGACTCAAGATTAAGTCAAGTGTTCATGGGGAAAAGGTGAAGGTCTCTCCTAAGAGTCTGAGAAAGGTACTACAACTACCAAGAACTAAGGAAGAAGAAGATATTTCAGCTTCTAAGACTAGAGAAGCATTGACATGGTGTGGTTTGGACTCAAATCTGAGAATAGGATCTATTTTCAATAGGAAGGGAATGAACATGCAAGGCAAATTCTTATCTGAAATTGTTGGCAAGGTTATCTTGAGCAAGCCTGGAGGGCATGACAGAATATCAGCTCATATGTTTAGTCTAATGGCAAGAATTATCTTCAAACTAGAAACTGCTTGGTCTGCAGTTGTGTTTGAGAAGATAAAAGAGAGTATGAAGAAGCCCAATTTGGGTAGAATTCTGAGTCTTTACCTTGCTGGAAATATTCCAGATGTAATGAACCAAGCTGCAGGTTCAAAGATTAACCACATGAGGAAAATGGATATGAGAATCTTCTCTAGGTGGGACAGAGTATTGACCAAGGAGATGCCAACTCCTGAGAAGGAAACACCCCTGAAGAAGAAGAAGAAGATAGCCCCTATGGCTCAAGAATCCTCAAGCAGCTCTGAAGAGCAAGTTGTTTTTACTCCTGATGAGGAAGACACTGAAAATGCTGGACAATCTCCATCAAGACAAGAAGATGTAGAGAGGCAGGGGGAGCTACCCTCAGCAAGTCCAATTCATCAGGATTCAATCCAGGGGGAGCCTCTACTTGTGGAAGAGCCAACTCCACTAGAGAGTGAACAAGCTACTCAAACTATACTTGAGGTAATAACTGAAATCAACCAATTAGATTTCACTATTGAGAATGAAGTTATGACTGACACATTATCTGATGTTAATCAGTAACCTCAGATTCTTAGTCAACCTCAAGATGTTGTCATGGAAGACACATCTGTTGCTAATCCAGTGGTTGATGAGATAAGAGAATCTCCACCCCATCCTCAACAAGAGTTTACATTGGAAGAGCTGTTCACAGACCTTCTACAAACTGACTTTGAGAGAGAAAAAGCTACTGTTGAGGGGGAGAAAGTAATTATTAAGGGGGAGCATGTGGAGATTGAAGAAGAAACTGCAGGCAAAGAGACTGAGAAGCCCAAGGATGCTGAGCAGGTTCCTAGGACTGACAAGGGTTTACCTCCTAACCCAAAGGAAAGAGTTGAAATAGCCAACACATCTGCATCAGAGGATGAAGAGACTGCAAGAGCCAAGAAGAGGAAGTTCCAAGTCTTTAAGAGAAGGAGCCAGAATTATAAGAAAGCTCTACAGACCATTGCTCCACAGCCTGCCCCATCTACTAACTATAGTTCTCTGATGGTAGCATTGTAGATAAAGATGGATGAGCAAAGACAGGCTTTGAAATCTTATATGGATGAAGGACATAAGTATCTGCAGTTTGATCTTGCACAAGATATTAAGTCAATCAGATTTGAAATGAATCTGAATAAGAAAGAAATGACTGACTGCTTCCATAAGGGAGGAAATGCAGTAGTATATCTGGCCACACATCAAGAAAAAATAAAGACAAAACTTGATGATCTAGAAGTGAAGCAAGGCTATGTCTTGGAGAATCAGCTGAGAATGAATGATAATTTGACATCTTCTCATAATGCCATAGTCACAAAAATGAAGAATATAGCTTCTGGTCAAACTGCAGCTCTGACTACAGCCAAGGCAGAATTTGATAAAGCATTACAAGAAGGTATCACTGCTGTTAATTCTGCACTTCAGGATTCTCAGAAGCTAATCACTGATAAACTCCAAAGGTTGAAACCTTTCTACAAAGTTGGAGTAAACTATCTGAATGCCCAGATAAGATTCCAGAAAGATGATCTAAGAGATCACATTGGAAGAGAAGTCATAAAGGGGGAGAGGGTGTTAGTCAAAGCAGGCTCTGATCATGCAAAGTGGATTTCAAATTCCATCAGAGCCACCCTTGGATATCCTCCATTATGAGATGATGACAATGTTGCAGAGTCTGGAATTAATCCTGCATATCTTGGAGGGGAGCAAGCTGAAGTGGCTCAAGTAATATACCCTCCACCAGACTTTGATATGATACATCAAGAGATACAATCAATGTATAGTCCTCCTGAAGGAAATCAAAATGTCATCATAGAAAAAGTAGTTCAGCCAGTGCCAGAGGCTATACTGAAAGAACAAGAGACTTTGCAGAAAGAACAAGAAGCCCAATTGTCTAAGAAGAGATTCAGGGAGCAAGCTGAATTGAGGCCTGATTTTGAACAGTGGAGCCCCACTTCCAGGAATATCATCTTGACTGCATGGAAGGCTGCCAAGGATAATATCCAGGATAGAAACAAGTGGTATTCTGAACTGGAGTGGAGGAAGCATGAGAACAGGCAAGAGGCTATTGTTCAATATAGAAGAAATGCTAAGATGGGAAAGCTACCTCCTACTGCTCAGGAGCCTAGCAAGTACTTTCCAAAGCCTTATCATTACTTTGAAAGGCAGAAGATCAAGGATGAAGAATTGAAAAAGAAGGATCTTAAAGGGAAGAAGCCTGCTGCTGCTGAAGATACTGAAGCCCCAGTAAAAGCAAAGATACAATCAGGAAAGGGAATTGTGATCAAGGAGCCTGAGCAGCCTTAGGAAAGGAATTTTCTTAAGTTTACTATGTGTAATCAGTTGCATTCAACTTTCTGTAAACTTTTGAATAATGAATATGTTAAAGTTGTTAGAACAATGTGATATATGTTAAATCTATTATATTAATGTTCTGAGATATTTGTGTATACATGTTTTGTTTATACATGTTTATGTACTTACCCTATTATATAATCCTGTTTTACATCATACTGTGAATTTGTTATGTATGGTGTATATCATTGACTAAGGGTTATGACTTCTCCAAATAGGGGGAGATTGTTGGGTACATTGGAAAATATGTACCTGATTTGAAGAAGCCTCACCCTACTCAATGATATACATCAAAATGTATTTGATGTATTTTGAGTTACCTTGTGCAGGTTAAGTAATTGCAGGGAATGCTGAAAAGTTTCTAAGTCCATGTGTCGACACCTAGAAGAAAAGTGTCGACACTTAAGAAGGCTTGTGTCGACACCCAGAGAAGCAGTGTCGACACTTGGAGTAATTGTGTCGACACCAGGAATGCAGAGTCGACACCAGAAGGAAAGTGTCGACACATACAGGCTGTGTCGACACACAATGAAGAAATGTCCAGAGAAGCTGTGTCGACACTTAGAAGCAATGTCGACACCCAGAGGAACTTTGTCAACATCAGCAAGTGTCGACACTAGGAGGCTGTGTCGACACTCAGCAAACTTCAACAAAGTTTAAATACAAGTGTCGACATAATGAAGAATGTGTCGACACACAGCAAAAGTCTCAACACATGAAGAAAGTGTCGACACTAGGAGGCTGTGTCGACACTGAGCAAAATTTCAACAAAGTCTAAGTACAAGTGTTGACACAAAGGAGATGTGTCGACACACAGCCAAAGTCTCAACACAAGAAGAATGTGTCGACACAAGGAGAAGTGTCGACACTCAGCAAAAGTATCAACTCAGAAGACATGTGTCGACACCAAGGAGATGTGTCGACACTTAGCAAGTATCAAAACAAGAAGATGTGTCGACACAAAGGAGTTGTGTCGACACTTACAAGAAATCAACTAAGTATCAAAGAAGAAGGACTTGTGTCGACACATAGGATCAGTGTCGACACATGTTGAAGAATCAGTGTCGAGAAGCAGATTCTACAACACAAGGAGTTGTGTCGACACTATGAAGGCTTGTGTCGACACTTAGTCTACTTGTGTCGACACTTAGTCTATAAGTGTCGACACTTAAAGACTGACTGTCTCGACACTTTCAGACAGTTACAGAGAATTCAAGAAGTGACTGGATGACTTGACAGCTGCCATTCCAGCCGGTCTACTGCAGCTGTCAGAGCTGTCAGAAAGCTGTTAGAAACCGGATCACCCGGTCACCATGAAGAAAGCCTATATAAAGGCTTATTCTGTCAACAGAAGAAGATGATTAACAACAATCAACTGAAGTGATCAGAAGATCTAAGAAGTTGGAGAGAGAGAGCTCCTTCCAAGAAGACAGCTGTTGAACCAGGCTGTAAAGACAAGTTTCAGATTGAAATCTGATTCTTAAGTTAGCAGTGATTGAAGATCAACTGCATAGAGACTCAACCCTATTGTGTTCTAAATTCAAGATGCTTTGAAGAAAGCCAAGGGAGGTTGATCTCAGCAAAGTTCTTCCAAGAACTCATCAAGAAACCTGTCAACTATTCTCTCTTATTCTGAGTTGTAGGTATATACATTGTAATTTTAATTTCTTGTAGGATCCTAAGGGATCTGAGTTGTAAGCCTGAAATTATAAAGGCTGAGTGGTGGGGCATGTGTGCCTGAGTGTAGGAGATCCATTTCTCTGAGTGTAGGCCTTGTTGAGGGCTGAGTGTAGGCCTTGTTGAAGGCTGAGTGTAGGCCTTGTTGAAGGCTGAGTGTAGGTCTTGGTGAAGACTGAGTGGTAGGGCTTTGAGCCTGAGTTGTAGGAACCTGTTTGAGGTTCTGAGTCTAAGATCTGGCGATCTTAGGAATAGTGGAGAAGTTTGGCCGAATCTAGTACACTACTAGATAGACGAAGGGGGAAAGTGGATGTACCCAGACCTTGGGGAACCACTATAAAATCTGTGTGTTCTCTGTGTGTGCTTTATTCTGTGATTGCTGTGCTGTATTGCTGTGAAGAATTGTTTATAATTCTGTGATTCTGCCTAAAAGTATCAAAAGAATAAGGTCACCTATTCACCCCCCTCTAGGTGATTAGGTACAATTTCTTTCAGTCGGACATTGGTTCCAACACGCCCGTGTCACAGGCCGTATTAAAGGTTCAAGGGTGGTTCCACACGAATATGCGTGTCTGGTCATGGGCCGTGTCATCTGACACGGGTACTGAAACAACCGTGTTGTTCATCGTATTCTTCACACACGTGTTGGTTGGCAGTAGACATTGAATTTATCTCGAAAAGGATACGGGTAGGAACACGGGAGTGTTCCCACCCATGTGGTGCTCTGTCTTTTTCTTCCAATTCTTCTGGTCAATTCGGATAGGACACGAGCAGGGACACAGACGTGTACCTACCTGTATGTACCCAATTCTTGTCCTGTCATCAACCATGTTGAATCCGTGAACTCCTCTGTTTGCTCTAAGACTTTTAGTTCCACTGGTTAGCAATACCTGCATTAGTAAAATGAAGGAATAAATAAATAGCTTAATACATGAGATACTAGAAACTCTAAACTGTGCTCTTCTATTCATGATAAAGCAAATTCTTAACTATTCTTGCGAAATTATTACATAGGGAGGTAGAAAATATTGGACATGATTACAATTATGATAGTAAAAAGCCTATCACAATTGTACTCATCAAAGTACTAGACATGCCCTAAGGAATCTAATTACATAGCTTCAAAGAGGATTTTGAGATACCTCAAGGGCAGTCAACATCTTGGCCTATGGTACCCTAGGAATAATGATTTTGAACAAACTGTCTATTTAGATGCTGATTTTGCAGGATGAAAAAAAGATAGGAAAATTAGAAGTGGTACTTGTCAATTCCTAGGAATGAGATTGATCTCCTAGAGCAGCAAGAAGTAGAACAGTGTGGTCATATCTACTGCTGAGTCTGAATATATTTTTGCAAGCAGCTGCTATGCATAATTATTGTGGACTCAACAACAACTGGAGGACTATAACCTCAAGGTGAGTAAAAGCCCCTTATTATGTAACTCATCCAGTGCTACTTATATTGCTAAGAATCCTGTCTCACATAGCAGAACTGAAAGTCTTCTAAGGGTAGATAAATACCTAGAGGGTGTGGGGGGGGGGGGGTGAATAGGTTTATTTTGAATCTTTTATGTCTTTTAAAGATTGATCATGTTGTGTGTTTATGTTAGTAGGTTAGCATTCAAGAACACATACAACACACAAAATTTTATATTGATTCCCCTATCTAGGGTACATCCACTCTCCCCCTTCACCTATCTATCAATGAGCTAGATTCGGCCAACTCTTGCAGAAATCAGATCAAATAGATCTTACACCTCATATCCCACCTTGGATATTACAACTCAGAGTGTGCTCCACTCATACAACTTAGACTATTCGTAGTCCCACCTCAAAGATAATCACCAGTCTCCCACCTCAAGTAAGACAGCCATATAACTCAGAGTCTTCCAACTTTTATAACTCAAAGACCCAGCTAGTCTCCTACCTCAGATCTTCAAAAAGATCTTACCTCAGGACAAGCCTTATCTCTGATCCTTCCCAGGACCCTACAACTATGATTGCTTTACACACCTACAGCTCAAACTGTTCACAGTCCTATACTCAGCTTTATAATTTGGCCTACACTTAGATCTCAGTGAGATCCTACAAGATTGAATAAATGTTTCGGAAATTTGACTCAAAAGAAAATTTGCGAGTTTTCTTCTTTGGCTAAATTTGATTCTTTAGATTTTTTTCAGCCTATACTGTGTTGCATCTAGCAGAGATCTTCTTCTTCATACTTGAGAAAGATATCCTTTGTTTAGAGTAGTCAGCTTGAAGATGATGAGAAATTTACTTTGCTCTACTAGCTTACTTTTGCGAAATTAGGGTTTAGAAGGATTAACAAAAGCTCTTGTAATAATGTCACCCTCTTCACTTTTATACATCAGCACCAACAACGACTATATCTCCTTTTTGGAAAGCGGCAGGGTAGCTTTTACGGTTGATTTATCCCAGGATAGTGTTGTCCGACCAATACGGCGATATCTGCCTTTTAGCGCACAATTTGCGTCGATTTGAATTAAGAATGACGTCAGCAATTGACACGATGCCAATTGACTTAGAATAATTTCTGAATCTATATAGGAATTGAGAGATCCCATATATCTCGACGAATTATTATTTTGATAGTTAACTCTAGAAGCATTGAGTGAATGGTCTTCACTCAACACTTTTGCACTGAGCAACATTCTGCCTAATGCTGAGGCATTGAGCAAAGGTTCTTCACTTAATGCTTTTTTCCATTAATATGTAACGCCCCAGTTTTCTGGACTTGAGGCTCAGGACGTTACCACGCAGCGGTAGATTGCTATCGCCCGATGGTAGCATTCAGGCGTTGAGTGGAGGCATCGAGTGGCAGGCTTCAAGCACGTCGAGTTGTAGCGCTTGACGTTAGCTAATTACCGCTCGGCGGTAGCCCAATGAATTAAGACTTAAGCGTTGAGTGAGCTGTTGCGCAATGATATTACTACCGCTGGCGGTAGCGTTGCATTATTTTTTGAATGACGACTCGGGAAGTTAATGCGACGCGGTAGGTATCTACTGCCCAGCGATATCATGCAGGAGAAGTTTCGTAATGGTTGAGGTTAGGCCGTCCGATCCTTCTTGGGATCTAATCCTACAGCCCCGGACACTCCATCCAAGAAACTTAAGTAGGGCTGGATGGTTGTTTTCTCTCATTCTTCTCATGTTGAGTGGGATTTAGGGTTTGGGAGAGAGGATTTGGAGGGGAAGAAGAAGGACTTTCTCCACCATTAGCGAAGCTCCGAGGTTCTGTTCGTCAAACCGAGGCCAGATCCGTGGAGAGGACTTGATGGTGCACATTTTCATCCATGCAAATCAAGATCTCCATGGCTAGGAAGAGCAGTCGTAAGGTAACAATACCACTCCTCTCGGTCTTCAGGATGCATGCTTGGCATCTATTTTATTCTTGCTTTCTTTCAAGCATTTCGGCATTAGATCTCTCAAATGAGAGGGGTTTGGGTTGCCATGGTTCAAGAGGAGCCACTGGGTCAATTATGTCTGTCCCCGATATGATATTGCTTTAAACATCCACTCCGCTAGTGGTTTAGGCTATGTGGGTGAAGCCGTAGTCACGTCTGTTAGTTCGACACAATGATGTTGCATAACGAGCCTTAAGGATTTTGCTAGAAATCCGTTTGCGGCAAGAAGCCATGTGTGTTGTTGTTCCCCCTTATATTCGTGTGAGAATGAATGGTGCATTAGGGCGGGAAAGGCTATGTTTGTTGATTTATGTACGAAGGCGTGGTTTGTCTCTGTGGTCGGCTGGCTAGCCTGTGATGTACAAGTCATGTATGGAGGGTGTCCCGGCGAGACAAGTCCCCTTCTATAAAACTGACGAGAATGCCAAGCTTTGGACAAGCCCGGACGATGAAGCCCACGAGCAGGTGGGGTCAAGCAAGGGTTCTTAGTATCAGTTTGTTGTTTGTGAGACAGAATCCTGATGTGAGAAGTCAGAGCTTGCAGGCAAGCCCAGGTTTTGAGACCCACGAGAGGGGGGGGGGGGGGGGGGGGGCTTGACAAGAGTTTCGTGCGGCGGCTTGCATGCCGATATGGAAAATGGAAGTACCCGTGTGTTGTGATGTGATGATGCATGATGATGTGTTTGTTTCATGCGCTATACGGTGCCTTGGGTGAAACCCAGGTTTGCATACATGTTGTATTATAAGCCCCTTTTTATTAACTGCCCAACCTAGAAATGTGTTTGATGTATGTAACATCCTAACTTGTTTCTTTACTCTATATGTTTATATACATTTGCATACGAAGTGTTGACCTGCAGTGTTATGGAGTACCCCGTGGTTTGCTAGAGACGGCCCAGAGGAGATGTGTTGGTTACACAGTTGAGGTCAGTGTTTGCTTACCCACGTTACAACAAATTTTTACAGGGCAAGATCGCAAGCGGGAGCAAGCTCGCTGGACAAAATGGCCTAAATAGCATGAAGTGGATTCTCTTTTATTTACTTATGTTTTATTGAATGCTTTGCCCCAAGAACTGTAATTCGGCTTGCATGCTGAGGTAGCCTAGGAGTGCTAAAGCACGTTGCCGTGTTTGTTGTTGTTTCAGTTTTTTTGGACTCATGATTGTTGTAAGGCATTAAGGCTGTTTTGATACTCCTGTGATAGTAGATAGCTTCTAGTATTTGTGGGTTTCCGCTGTTTGTGCTCTAAGTTTTGAGATGCGTTGATCTTTTATATCACTTTATAATACTAAAGCTGTGGCGTCTTTATATTGTGGGGCCCCGACCGGAGTCATATTATACGGTCATTACAGGGGAGGTGTTACATAATACATTTTTTTGAGTTGGCGTCGAGTGTAAGTCTATCACTTGATGCTTTTGTACTTAACAACCTTTCTTTGATAAGGCATAGAGTGTAAGTCCTTCACTCGACCCTTTTGTACATAAACATATTTTACTGAGATGGCGTTGAGTGTATGTGTTGGGTACACTGTTAATATGTACCAGATTTGGAGAAGCCTCATCTTAATAAATGATATCTATCAATTTGTATTTGATGTATGTTTGAGTTTCATTGTGCAGGTTTAAGAATTGGAAGAAAATTTTCTAAGTACAAGTGTCGACACTTGTGAAGAATTATGTCGACACTTGTGAAGAATTTTGTCGACACTTGTGAGGAATTGTATCGACACACAAGCATTGTGTCGACACCAAAAGAAGAAGCTGTGTCGACACCCAGACTTGTGTCGACACTAGTGAAGAATTGTGTCGACACCTAAAGAAGAAGCTGAGTCGACACCTGAGCCAGGAGTTATGTCGACACTGAAAGCAGAAGTTGTGTCGACACCCAGGAGTTATGTCGACACTGGAAGCAGAATTGTGTTAACACACAGGACTTGTGTCGACACATTTAACAGATGCTGTGTCGAGTACAAGAAGAATGACTATGTCGACACATGAGTGTTGTGTCGACATCATCAAGACTTGTGTCGACACTTAGTCCATTTGTGTCGACACATGTGAAGTAGTTTGCTAAGTGGTTCATGCTGAGTTAGAAAGTCTTTGAAGAAACAACTGTCATAACCAACCGGTCGGACACCTTTGTCAGAACTGTCAGAAGACTGTTACAAACCGGATCAACCGATAATCAGGAGGAAACTTTATATAAAGGACAGGTTCAATACAATAGTAAAAAAAGTAAAAGGGAAAAGAGAACACACAACACTAAGAAGTGTGTCCTTTAGAGAGAGTTTTCTACAACAAGAATAGGGCAAACCCTTACGAAGGCAGATCCAGATCAGTCTGCAAGGAAGATTTAGATCTCATTTTGAATTCAAGGAGAAAGCTATCTGAAGATCAACTTCTACAATAAGTGAAGATCAACCTTATTTTGTTCTATCAAGAAGCTTTGAAACGGCTAAGTCGGGTTGGATCTGAATATTGGTTTATTCAAGAACTGATCAAGAAGCTCACACTAGTGAAGAGATTTATCTGGTGAAATTTCTATATCTCTTAATCAAACAATTTCCGGTAGGATCTGTTGTAAGATCTGATTTGTAATCCTGTAATTATAAAGGCTGAGGTAGGGCTTTTGTCTAAGTTATAGGAGTGGGGTTTCACTCTGAGTTGTAAGCCTAGTGACATAGGCTGAGGTAGGGCTGAGGCCTGAGGTAGGGTTCTTGGGGAAGAATCTGAGGTAGGACTTGTATAAGTCTGAGTTGTAGGAACCATTCTTGGTTCTGAGCTGTAAGATCTGCAGATCTGAGAAGAAAGAAGGAAGTTAGGCCGAATCTAGTACACTACTAGATAGGCGAAGGGGGAAAGTGGATGTACCCATCATTTGGGGAACCACTATAAATCAGGTATGCAATATGTGGAATGCTGTGTATAGGTGTATGCTATGCTGTGTTCTGTGATTTACATTGTTTCTATTCTGAGATAGATTTTGCTATTTGCCTAAAATTTTGAAGGAAAAATTAGAACCTATTCACCCCCCTCTAGGTGTCTAGGATCTTGAAATCAAGTCTTTCAAGTGGTTTTAGAGGGAGGTTGCTCAAAGATTGACCTAACAGTCTGAGTGGATCTCCACGACAAATAATAGATTTCAAGAATGGGTTCAATAGAGAATCAGAAGGAATTTGGATCGATGAAACTACCTATCTGCAGGAAAGAATGCTTTGGTATTTGGAAGGAAAGGGTCAGGTTATTTATGGAAGCATCTGATCCAAGAATCTACATCACATTACAAGAGGGTCCCTTCATTACAATGAAGGTATCAGTTCTGGTTGCAAATGTTAAAACCCCTAAGAGCTATTCTGAAATGACTAAGGATGAGATCATCCTGGCAACACTAGACAAAAGAGCACAAAACATTATAGTAAGTGCTATAGATGATGCCACATTTCAGAATCTGGTGCACTATAAAACCTCTAAGGAAATGTGGGACACCCTGATTGTCTACATGGAGGGAATAGAAGAAGTCAGAGAGTATAGGAAGTCTATGCTGAATCAAGAATATGAGAGCTTTAGACATGCCAAGACTGACAGCATAGCTGAATATTACAAGAAGTTCTTCACGATTGTCAATGAGCTAATGACCTATGGAAGAGTCTTCAACACATATGAACTGAATGGCTAGTTTCTCAGGTCACTAACAAAGGACTGAGACAAAAATATATGTGCCATCAGAGAAGTGGCCAAGCTTGTTGATACACCTCCACCCACACTATTTGGAAAGCTGCTATCATATGAAATGCAGCTCACTGCCAGAAAAGAGGAGGAGAAAAGCAGTAGGACTGAGTAAAAAGAAAGGTCTGTAGCCTTCAAGGCTGAAGGCACAAGAAAGGGTTGGATAAAGTCTCCTTCTCCACCCAGAAGGAGTGCTGAGGCTGAAGAAGAAAATCTTGACAGCAACACATCAGATAGCCACACCACTGATGAGGACTTTGCTGCCTTTACAAGGAAATTTCAAAGGTTTATGAAAAAGAAGAAATGGAGAACCAGACCATCAACATCCTTTTCCAAGGATGAGTATTACAAGAAAAAGAAGACTCCCACGGAGGACAGGTATGCCTCAAAACCTAGTAAACAAACTAATTCTAAGATTGTTTGTTATTGTTGCAATAGGCTTGGACATGTCATAGCTGATTGTCCAGACAAGAGGACAGAATCTAAAGATAAGAAGAAGCATCAAGTGAAAGGCAAGAAGGAGAAATCCCTTGTTTCTTAGAAGCATAGGAGTTGGACAGACTCTTCATCTTCAGGATTAGGAGAAGAAGATAATGCAGAAGCATATGTTGGGCTGATCTCAACAGAAGAGGATTCTAGGGAACTAGAATTCCTACAAATGCTGAACTCCATAAATGGAGCAGAAGACTATTGCTGCAGAGGGCTGATGGATCTATCAGAAAATGATCAGTGCCAGGATCAGCCTGGTCCTAGTAAGGTATACAGTTCTCCCTCAGCTTCAGATTACTGCACTACATCAGAATCAGAAACTTCTGCATCAAGAGATGTGGATGGTTATGAATCTGAAGGGGATGTACATCAACTCATTAATGAGTATGGTGGGTTGTTGCAAGCTCTGAAGAGGAGTAAGTTTCTTGTCAAGGAGCAGGACAAGGAGATTGAGTCTCTGAAGCAGGCTGCATCAAATTCAGCCGTGTTGATAGATTCAAAACTGAAGGAGATTGCCAAACTAAAAAACATTACTGTTATTCAGATGGGCACAATCTCTTTCAAGGAAAATCACATCAAGAAACTTGAGGCAAACCTTCAACATGAAAGAGAGTTAGTGGCTAAATTCTCTAAGCCAAAATCAGTCTTGCCCTTAATAGATAATTTCATTTCTCATAAAGGAAAGACTGGTCTAGGTTTCAACGGCAGAACTAGGGCCACCAATTTTCATAGAAAAGGTAAGGCCCTAGCACAGCCACTAGCTACAAAGCCCCCTATTTTCTTTAGGAAAGTGATGCAACCAACAAATAGGTATGATCATGATAGTACTCATGGTCACTGTGAGTATGAAGATCACATGGGCAAGGGTGAAAATGCCAATAGATCACACTATAGGCAATCCCATCAGGTTTAATAGGAAGTCTTGGGGTTTACTGCTCCAGCACCTACACTCAACAGAACTGCTGGAAACAAAGCAGTAAAGTATGTACCTAAGAGAAGGTATAATAGGTTTGAGTGTTGGTGCTGTGGCAAGGTGGGCCATTTTGCTAGGGATTGTTGGTTCAACACAAGTGTTAAAACTAAGAGTAGTCTACCTGTCAGAACATCTGCAGGATTTCAACCTAACAATGACCTAGGACCCAATAACAATTTGGGTTCTAAGGGTAAGTGATTCTGTATTTGATGCAGGTGAATCCAAGTGACCATACCCCTATATGGTACTTGGATAGTGGATGTTCCAGACACATGACTGGAACAAGAAGAATGTTGAGGGACTATGTACCCATACAGAATGGACCCAAAGTAATCTTTGGTGGATCAGAAAAAGGAATCATCAAAGGATTTGGTAACATTTTTAGTGATTCAATTACTATCACTAAAGTAGCTTATGTGAAGGGTCTAAAACATAACCTAATCAACATAAGTCAACTTAGTGATCTAGGTTATGACATCTCCTTACTCAAAGTGGAGTGCCAAATAAGAAGGTCAAGTGATCAAGAGATCATTTTGACTAGCAATAGGAAAGGAAATGTATATTGTCTTAACCTATATTGTGAGTTTGACAACTCACCCATTTGTCTAGTTGCAGGAGAAAAAGCTTCACTATGTGTCAAATGGCACAAGAGGCTTGCCCATCTGAACTATAAGACAATATGACAACTGTTTAGCATGGGGTTAGTGAGGAATGGTCCTCAAGTCAAGTGCATTAAAGATGGCATGTGTTCAGCTTGCTAAAAGGGCAAACAAACTAAGTCCTCTTTCCATGCACTTGATATCAAAGATTCAATGAGATGTTTATATCTCTTGCATATGGATTTGTTTGGTCCTATGCCAGTTCATAGTCTTGGTAGGGAAGTATACACACTAGTTATCGTGGTTGACTATTTTAGATACACATGGGTTTTCTTCTTGAGGCAGGAATCTGAAACCCCAACTGTTTTCCAGGCTTTTGGTAGACAAATTCAGAATGAACATAACAGTTCAGTGGTTGAAATCAGAAGTGACCATGGAACTAAATTTCAGTCTGAATGTATGACAAAGTTCTGTGATGAACTTGGGATTCATCAGGAATTCTCCTCACCTAGAACTCCTCAGCAAAATGGAGTTGCTGAAAGAAAGAATAGGACTCTAATTGAGGCAAGTAGAACACTACTTAGTGACACTACTCTCCCTGAGTACTTCTGGGCTGAGGCAGTAAATACTGCATGTCATGTTCTCAATAGAGCCTCCATCAATAAGAAATATAAGATGACCCCCTATCAGATTTTGAAAGGCAGAAAACCAAACATTTCCCACTTTAGAATCTTTGGTAGAAAGTGTTATGTATTAGTTAATGGTAAGCACTACCAAACAAAGTTTGCTGCCAAATCCCTAGAAGGGATATTTGTTGGGTACAACAATAATAGTAGGTCATACAAAATCCACAACTTAACTACCCAAGTTGTAGAGGAATCTGTCCATGTTGTATTTGATGAATCTAAGTTGATTAACAGTGAATTGTCTAGTTCTTCAGTTAGTTCTACAGGTCTAACAGACAGGCTGGACAAGCTGACCATCAATGAAGAGGTACCTGCTAGGCTGGATGAGGAAAAAGATGGTTGCTATCCAGGGGGAGAACAAGACTCACTGGATGAAGAAGACAATGAGGAGCATCAGGTTGAGGAAAATGAAGAAGGCCATGAGATTGACAGATTTTCTCTAACAAGAAGACACTTGAAGGATCATCCAGCACACCAAATTATTGGTGATGCAAGTCAAGGTGTTATAACAAGAAGCAAAAGTATGAACACAATCCTATGTTCTAGCTTCTTGTCACTAATAGAACCCAGAAAGTTTGAAGAAGCCATGCTAGACACAAACTAGATTGATGTTATGCAAGAAGAGCTGACTCAATTCAAAAGATGTAATGTATGGGAACTGGTTCCTAAACCAAAGGATCACAACATCATAAGAATCAAGTGGATCTACAAAAACAAACTTAATGAGAATGTAACTATAATCAAGAACAAGTCCAGATTGGTAGCAAAAGGCTACAGGCAAGTGGAAGGGATTGACTTTGATCAAACCTTTGCCCCAGTGGCAAGGTTGGAGGCTATAAGATTGTTCTTGGCCTATGCTGCTTATCAAGGGTTTAAGGTATATCAGATGGATGTAAAGTCAGCATTTCTGAATGGTGACTTAAAAGAGGAAATCTATGTTGAACAACCCTCAGGTTTTGTATAATCTCATTATCCTGATTATGTATATAGGCTTAGGAAAGCTTTATATGGTTTAAAACAAGCCCCAAGGGCTTGGTATGAAACCTTATCTGCTTTTCTTATTGAGAATAAGTTCTCTAGAGGAAAGATAGACAAAACTCGATTCTTTAGGGAATATAAATGCAAGATAATCCTAGTCCAGATATATGTTGATGACATTATATTTGGTTCAACTGAAAAGAACCTTTGTAGGAAGTTTGCCAAACTTATGCAAGGGAAGTTTGAGATGAGCAGTATGAGTGAGATGAAGTTCTTTTTGGGACTTCAAGTTAGATAGACTGATGATGAATTGTCCATATCTCAGTCTAAGTTCACCAAGGAGTTGATTAAGAAATATGGAATGGACTCAGCCTCCACCATGAAAACTCCAATGGGAACAAGTATGCCTATAGGCAAAGATGAGGCAGGGAAACCTGTTGACGAGTCTTTGTAAAGAGGGATAATTGGCTCCCTACTTTATTTGACTGCTAGTAGACCTGATATCATGTATGCAACATGTTTCTGTGCTAGGTACCAAGCTTGCCCAAAGGAATCTCATTATACTGCAGTTAAAAGAATTTTGAGATATCTTAAGGGAACACCTAATCTAGGCCTTTGGTACCCTAAGAATAGAGATTTCTTACTAACAGATTTATCGGATGCAGACTTTACAGGATGCAAAGAAGACAGGAAGATTACAACAGGAACTTGTCAATTCCTAGGAGGAAGGCTGGTGTCATGGTGCAATAAGAAGCAAATAAGTGTAGCTATATCAACAACTGAGTCTGAGTATGTAGCTGCAGGTAGTTGCTGTGCATAGTTGTTGTGGATAAATCACCAACTAGAAGATTATGACATCAAGGTAAGTAGAATTCCACTATTTTGTGATTCTACCAGTGCTATTTCTATTGCTAAGAATCCTGTATCACACAGTAGAACCAAACATATAGAAATTAAGTTTCATTTCATTAGAGAACATGTTGAGAAGGAAGATATTAGTCTAGAGTTTGTGAATACAGATAATCAAATAGCTGATATATTTACAAAATCTCTGGATGAAATTAAATTCAATTATTTTAAAATTGAATTAGGTATGTTGAACCTAGAATAAGTTAGCACAAGATTCCCTAAGAAGAATATGTAAGTACAAAATTTCTCAAGAAATTTGTCTAAGTACAAAGTTTGTGTCGACACAAGCACAATTGTGTTGACACACTCAGTATATTGTGCCGACAAAGAAAAAGGATGTGTCGACACAGAAATAGTATCTGTGTCGACAGAAGAATAGGTGTCGACATAACCTTGTTGAGACCTTATATCTAGAGGATTTTTCGTGTCGACACACAAAAATTGGTGTTGACACAACTATGTCAAGACATGACCAGCCCATATCGACTCTGACACAAGTATGTCAACATCTAGACATGTCGACTAAACCTAAGTTTTGTTGAAACCTAGATCATTTCTGTTGACACTTGTAAAAATTTTGTCGACTATGGCTCGTCTTTTGACCTGCCCTTTACGCTAACACTATAAATAAGCAAAGCCAAAATCTGCTCTACTACGCTTTCAGAAATCTAGGATCTGCACCTTGTGTCGACAAATACCTTCTCTTCTTTTCTCTTCCATCTCTCTCGACAATGGAGCCTCACGAAGATGATAATGTGAATGAAGGATATAAGCTGGTTCGTGGAGGATTCACGACAGCTTCACAAGATATCTAGGGTGTCATTATCCTAATTTCTGATAATGGTTTAGAATTCTTGGTCTCGGAACCAACAAAAATTTGGAAAAAGGAAGTAATGGAATTCTATTCGTCTGCTACTGTGGACCCAAAAGGGAAGAAGATCAAAGCCACAGTTCAGGATTCACGAGTTAAACTAACACTAAAGACTATCAGGAAATCACTCTAACTTCCCATGGTCAAGGATGATGAAGAAACTTTTCCATCCAGGACTAAAGAAGCACTAAGTTGGTGCGGGATAAACCCTAATATCAAGTTTGGATCATCCGTTGCCCGGAAAGGGATGAATTCCAAAGGAAAGTTTCTATCTGAGGTAGTTGACAAGGTAATTCTATGTAAGACTGGTGGACATGACAGAATTTCAGTCCATATGTTCAATTTAACGACAAGGATTATTTTCATCATAAAAACAGACTGGGCATCAATAGTTTTTGATAAGCTTCAAGAAGGAATAAAGAAACCAAATCTGGGAAGGATTTTGAGTTTATGTCTATCTGCTATAATACCAGATGTTTTGAACCAACTTCCAGGAACCAAAATCAACCACATGAGGAGGATGGATGTGCGAATTCTATCTAGATGGGATAGAGTTTTGACAAAGGAAGTATCAACTCCACAGAAAGCTGTTTAGAAAGATAAATAGCAGAAAAAGGTTTTTCCACAAGCAGAATCCTCCAGTGATTCTGAAGAAGAAGTGGTCTTCAGTTCAGATGAAGAAAGGCAATAAAAATAAGCACAGGATCAAGTGGAGAGCAGTATGCTCTTAGAGCAACAGGTAGTCTCCTCTCCAGGGGGAGAAAATCCTGAACCAGAAGTACAAGACACTGTACAAGTTGAGCTGCCTGCCCAAGGGGGAGGTGTTACTGCAGCTGCTCTAGAAAGTGAGCATGCTGCTGATACTATTATGGAAATAGTGTCAGAAATCAACAATGAAGAACTGCTAAATGTTGAGAAAGAAGCACAAAATGTGCATATACAAGATACTGCTCAAAATATTCAAGTATCTCCTTTATAGAGAATGACCTAGACAAAGATCTGGATGTCCAGGGAGAACCATCTGTTTTCCAAACAAATTTTGTTCCTCCTGTTCAGCTGTAGCAAGAGGTAACTATGGAAGAGCTATTCCCTGAACACCCAACAGCAGGGACTGAGGGGGAGCAGCAAATCATAGAAAAAGAACTACCAGGAACTGAGGGGGAGATGTCTCAGCATGCCCCAACTGATAAGGAAATAGTGAATATACAAAGTTCCTCAGAATCCTCTGATGATGAAGAAGCCTCAATGGCTAAGAAAAGGAAGTTAGCTGCCTTAAGAAAATGGAGCTCAGGCTAAAAAAGGCCTTACAAACAGTCACACCACCACCTGCTCCAAGCATGGATTTAAGTTCCCTACTAGTCCAATTGCAAGTGAAATTAGATGAGCAAAGGCAGTCTTTGGAAAGGTATTTGGATGAAACAAATAAAGATTTGCAATTCAATCTGGCTCAAGATATCAAATCAATCAGATTTGAAGTAAATCAAAATAAAAAGGAAATGACAGATTGCTTCCACAAGGGAGGAAATGCTGTGGTATACTTGGCAAAGCAATAACAAGAACTCAACACTAAAGTGGAAGACATTGTAGTTAAGCAAGGATATGTTCTTGAAAATCAAATCCGGATGAATGATAATCTCAAAAAGTCACACTTTGCCATTCTAACACAGATTGATAATCTAACAATTGCTGTCAAAGCTGAAGTGTCCAAGCAGATCAAAGAAGATCTAGCTGCTGTTCAGGACACATTTACAAAATCTCACAAGAATATTTCTGATTTCTTGCAGAAATTCAGGAATTATTACAATGAAGGAACATATTATCTTATTATCCAAGTCAGATTTTAGAAGGATGATCCGAGAGATCATATTGAAAGAGAAGTCATAAAGTGGGAGAGGGTGTTAGTCAAAGCCAGCTCAGATCATGCTAAATGGATATCAAATAGCATCAGAGCAACTCTTTGATATCCCCCTTGTGTGATGATGACAACGTTGCTAAGTCTGGAGTGCAACCTACCTATATTGAAGGAGATCAACCTGAAGTTGCTCAGGTCATTTACCCTCCAGCTGATTTTGACATGGTTCACCAAGAAGTTCAGTCAATGTACAGCCCTCCACAGGAGGCTTAAAATATTATTATTGAAAAAGTGGAAATGTCAGAGGCTGCCAAGGAAGCTCAGAAGGAAGCACAACTGCCCAAGAAAAGGTTTAGAGAACATGCTGAGTTGAATCCTGATTTTGAGCAATAGAGTCCTACTTCCAGGGACATTATATTGACTGCCAGGAAAGCTGTGAAGGATAAGACCCATGAAAGGGGTAAATGGTATACTGAGCAAGAGTGGAAAAAATATCAAGCCAGACAGGAAGCCATTCTTCAATATAGAAGGAAAGCAAAAGCTGGGAAGTTACCTGCTAATGCTCTGGAGCCTAGCAAGTACTTCCCAAAGCCTTTTCATTATTTTGAAAGGCAAAGGATAAGGGCTGAAGAACAGAAAAAGAAGGATCTGAAAGGAAAGAAACCTGCTAATGATGCTAAACCTACTGTGTAGGCTCAGATCAGATCAGGAAAATGCATTGTGATTAAGGAGCCTAGTCAATTATAGGATAGTTAGGTTTATGTATAGAACAATGTAACCTTTTGGCTTTTGTTCTCAAGAAAACTGTGTAAACTTAAAATTTCTCTCTGATTTAATGAAATCCGTTTTAGTATTCATTTCAGTTGTTTACAATATTTATATGTTACACTGCAGTGAAATGTATGTACATCTATTTCTTTTTATGTGTTTTATTATGAGTGATGTATATCTTTGACTAAAGCATATGACTTCTCCAAATAAGGGGAGATTGTTGGGTACATTGTTAATATGTACCAGATTTGGAGAAGCCTCATCTTAATCAATGATATACATCAATTTGTATTTGATGTATGTTTGAGTTTCATTGTGCATGTTTAATAATTGGAAGAAAATTTTCTAAGTACAAGTGTCGACACTTGTGAAGAATTATGTCGACACTTGTGAAGAATTATGTCGACACTTGTGAGGAATTGTGTCGACACACATGCATTGTGTCTACACCAAAAGAAGAAGATGTGTCGACACCCAGACTTGTGTCGACACTTGTGAAGAATTGTGTCGACACCTAAAGAAGAAGCTGAGTCGACACTTAGACTTGAGTCGACAATTGAGCCAGGAGTTATGTCGACACTGAAAGCAGAAGCTGTGTCGACACCCAGGAGTTATGTCGACACTGGAAGCAGAATTGTGTCGACACATAGGACTTGTGTCGACATATTTAACAGATGCTGTGTCGAGTACCAGAAGAACGACTATGTCGACACTTGGAGTGTTGTGTCGACATCATCAAGACTTGTGTTAACACTTAGTTCATTTGTGTCGACACATATGAAGCATTTTACTGAGTGGTTCATGCTGAGTTAGAAAGTCTTTGAAGAAACAGCTGTCATAACCAACCGGTCTGACACCTTTATCAGAACTGTCAGAAGACTGTTACAAACCGGATCAGCCGGTAATCAGGAGGAAACTCTATATAAAGGACTGCTTCGATACAACAGTAAAAAAAGTAAAATGGAAAAGAGAACCCACAACACTAAGAAGTGTATCCTTCAGAGAGAGTTTTCTACAACAAGAAAAGGGGAAACCCTTACGAAGGCAGATCCAAATCAGTCTGCAAGGAAGATTCAGATCTCATTCTGAATTCAAGGAGAAAGCTATCTGAAGATCAACTTCTACAATAAGTGAAGATTAACCTTATTTTGTTCTATCAAGAAGATTTGAAACGGTGAAGTCGGGTTGGATCTGAAGATCAGTTTATTCAAGAACTGATCAAGAAGCTCACACCAGTGAAGAGATTTATCAGGTGAAATTTCTGTATCTCTTAATCAAATAATTTCTGGTAGGATCTATTGTAAGATATAAGTTGTAAGCCTGTAAATATAAAGGATGAGGTAGGGCTTTTGCCTGAGTTGTAGGAGTGGGGTTTCACTCTGAGTTGTAGGCCTAGTGACATAGGCTGAGGTAGGGCTGAGGCCTGAGGTAGGGTTGTTGGGGAAGAATCTGAGGTTGGACTTGTATAAGTCTGAGTTGTAGGAACCATTCTTGGTTCTGAGCTGTAAGATCTGCAGATCTGAGAAGAAAGAAGGAAGTTAGGCCGAATCTTGTACACTGCTAGATAGGCGAAGGGGGAAAGTGGATGTACCCATCATTTGGGGAACCAGTCTAAATTAGGTGTGCAATCTGTGGAATGCTGTGTGTAGGTGTATGTTGTGCTGTGTTCTGTGATTTACATTATTTCTGTGCTGAGATATATTTTGCTATTTGCCTAAAATTTTGAAGGAAAAATTAGAACTTATTCACCCCCCTCTAGGTGTCTAGGCTCTTGAAATCAAGTCTTTCAGTATGTCCTTCGCTCAACGCATTTATACTTAAAAACCTTTCTTTGAGAAGGCATCAAGTGTAAGTCCTTCACTTGACGGTATTGTACTTAGTCATATTTTAGTGCTTCTCCAATGAGGATTTGATTGATGTGTAGTGACTCAATGATTTTGTACTTATTCAATTTCCTATCTTCCTTGACCATACTGACTTCTTTCCAGCCATACTTCTGATACTCTCAGCCTGCCTAACCACATAATTACCAATACCTTGCACATGTAAACTTAGACATATATCAAATACAAGTTTATGTATATTATTGACTTGCGGGCCTTCTTCAAGTCTGAGACAATGTGGTTAATGTACCCAATACTCTCCACCTATTTGAAGAAATCAGAAACCTAGTAAATGATATACATTACTTGAATACAAATGATAAGAAGCAGCTATATTTAAGCACAAACTTATGCAAAAAATATTTGAGATTTAAACTAGCATAACAAATAAAATTTTTAATAAGGTCCACAATAAACATCTTCATTAAATAGCCCTTAGGAACCTAAAAAGTGTAACATTGCTAATGTTTTGGTTTCCTAATTACTATGCCCCCAAGATTTCTTTCCCATCTTTTCCTCAGCCTCTTTCTTCTTCTATCTCTATCTCTCAAAGTAGTTGTAAGTCTTTGGAGAGTATCTACAGGGCTCTGGGGCATCCATTTGGCAATTCCAGCTCTCTTGTCTATTCTGAATTTCTGTCTTATTTATTCATTCCATTCAAACATGGCCTATTCTATAGAGCTGATTAGTTTGCCTCTATCTTTATTATTTTATTTGATTTGATCCCATGCAGACAATATGATTGTTCTGAGTTGTTGACTTCATAGCTCAAAGTCTAGTCTTGATTGCAGCTCTTCTCTATGCCTCTTTTTTGTTTAGCCTTTCTTCCTCTTCTTTATCTGTAATAGCTTTGCCTTCGACATTTGATAGTTGTTGAGTGGTGAGGCTGAATGCAGGAACAACAACAACTATATCACCAACAAATTCAGCCCCATCTTCATCTCTATGAATTTCATGCTCATCATATATAATATGGTCAAGTGGAAATGCTTCTCTGACTATATTAGAAGTTCATATTGCATGATCACTGGCTTTTATCATTTACCTCTCTCCCTTTATGACTTCTTCAAAAACTTCTTTGTTGAGAGAGATGTTCTTGCTAGCCAAGTGATTTGCCCCTACAGTGACAAGATTCTTTACTTTCATCAAGTGATCATTCAAGAATTGAGTACATGCATCCATTCTCCTTTCTAGGAAAATCTTATTCCCTTCCAGGATGGTCTTTGTTATTTCATGAACCATTTTCACCCTCTTAGTGGTGATACATCGATTCTCTTTGGTATCATTTTGCTTCTTCTCTATCTCATCAAGATTCTCGGTTGAATAATCGACAACTGGAGCAGTCCTTTTAAAGAATTTGACTATATTATCTTTTAATAATTTTAACTCAAATCTAATTGAAGAAATTTCAGTGGTGAGGTCGTTTCTCAATTCCTTGATTGACACATCCACATACATCTCAATTTTCCTCCTTTGCTCATCAAACTGTCCTCTGAGTTGAGCTAAAAAGTAGGTGGGCATCTCCTCATTTAGTTGTGTAGTCCCTAGGTAGTTGAATTCTGCATTATTCTTCTTGTTGTCTCCCCTCATTTTAAAGTCATCTATTTCATACTCAGAAGAGTTCTCTAGATGGTTATTGATGCACTCTCGGCAAGTGTACCGATCACTTTCAAGTAATAAAAGTGAGGAGTTTAATCCCCGAATATCGATCTCACAAGGAGTACAAGTAGGGAGTGTGATTTCGCTATATGAAAAAGGGATTGCAAGCAGGAAAGTAACCAAAAGAGGTTTTTGATTTGTGAAAGTAAGCGTTAAATCTGAAATAATCTAGAGGGGGGGGGGGGGTGGATAGAGTATCTTTAAATCTTTAAAACTTTTTGCTGTAAATAAAAACAGACCTAAGATAAATTAATCTAGCACTATCACATGCACAGCAAAAACAAAATATCACAAACACAACAACCTAGCTAACACAGCCACAACAAGAACAAAAGAAAAGGTAAAACCAGACAACACAAAAATTTTATAGTGGTTCACCAACCTGGGTACAACCACTCTTCTACCACCCTGGTAGGAATCCACTAGCAGGTTTTTGATGAGGTGACTGCCACCAATGAGATTTTGATCAGGTGCTCAAAAACCAACCCAAGTCTTTTGATCAGGAGACTTGCAACCAAGAATAACTTTTGAAGGGAGTTAAAGAACCCTTTTTACAGTGGGGGTGAGAGAGTGATTATGTATTCTCTTTCTCAAAATACAATTGAGAAGACATTAGTGGATATATGATGTTAGCAAAAGCTCCCCCTGAGATATTGAACTTAGGAAGATTTGAGCCTTACTGCAGGGTGAGTAGTCCTTCAATATTTCAGTCTTGACCAACAGGTATCCAGGAGCTTCTTGACAGATAGAGTGTTTGTTGTCCTTTGAAGAATCCTGAGATTGAGAAGGAAGAAGAATCTTGATTTGAATGTATGTTCTTCTTCTTCTTCAGCTTGCTGTAATTTCTCTGGTCAAGGGCTAGGGCTTCTTGTATCTTCACTATGTTATTGCCCTGTGCATCTTATTCTCTGTGTTTTGACGATAAGGAAGAAGAAAAGCCTTATACACTGTCTTGTCTACTGGAAGAAAGAGGAAAAATACTTTTTATATTTTCAATGAAATCTTCCTTCTGAATTTTGAATTTCTTCCTTCATTCAATGCTGACGGCCTGGAGAATATCTGCATTGATTGATTTCCCCAACTGTCTCATTGAAAAATGACAAGCAATAATCCTGATGAAGTCCATAATCAATGCTGCGTCTAACGGTAATATTCAGAGAATGTTAAGCATTGATTACTCAGGAATTATCACAATAAACTAAGGGACATAGGGAGGTAAAGTCCATGTCTGGATCTGCACAAAAACCATCGAGCAGAGAATAGAATTCGTCGAGCTGGGTCTAGAGTTCGTCGAGCAGAGAAGTTATGTTTGTCGACCAGATAATCTTTGTTAGTCGAGCTGAGATCCAATATCATCGGCCTGAAAACAGACAACTGCTTTCTCTGGAACCTTGCCAACTCTGTGCATCAAGATTGTCGAGCTGAGATTCTGACTTCGTCGACTAGTGTTCAGCTAACTGCTACTTGATAAAACTTGTTAATGCTGTGGTCCAAGTTCGTCGAGCGGAGAATATGAATTCATCGACTAGAGTATGATTCTGGACTTAGAATATTTTAGATGTTTCTGGACTTTAGAATGTTGATGTAGACCATCCAGAAATCGTCGACCTGAGAATTAAGTTCGTCGAGCTGAGAACTGCTAACTGCTACTTGCTATTGAGGTCTAAGTTCATCGAGCTGAGAATACGAATTCGTCGACTGAAGAATGATTCTGGACTTAGAATATTTAAGTGTTTCTGGTCTTATAATGATGAAGTAGATGATCTAGAAATCATCGACCTAAGATCCAAGTTCGTCGAGCTGATATTCTAACTTCGTCGACTGGAGTTCAGTGAGAAGAATTTTGGACTTGGAATGTTGAAGTATAGTGTCCATAGATCGTCAACCTGAGAACCAAGTTTGTCGAGCTCAGCTAAGAGAATTGTCTCTGAGTTCGTCGAGCTGAGCACGACTTTCGTCAACTTGAGTTCGACGATCGTCGAACTCATTTTCTGAGTCTTTGAGATTTCTCTAAGTCTTGAGTCTTCTGCAGTCTGTTGATGGCTGGTCCATGTAGTGTTGACTCTAAGGACATGGCCTAGACTCTAAGACTCATACATGACCCTAGCTATACATGTTGGGTCAAACATCCTAGTTTAGTGAACCTAGCCCAAATCCAACTAGGGATCCAACAATCTCTCCCTATTTGGGTAAGCTCACTAATTACAGACTCACATTAATAACAAAGAAAGAAAAATATATCTGGCAGAAATTTTAACATATGCATCAGATATATATATATATATATATATATATATATATATATATATATATATATATATATATATATATATATATATACATACAAAGAGCTTTGTATCATAATATAAACAGACAGTTTTTAAATAATCAAAAGACTTAAACAGTTTAAAGTTTATTTCTTCTTCTTGGGCTCCTTGTGTTTCTCCTCTTTAGGTTTTTCACATGGCTGAGTCAACTTGATCTCCCTGTTTGGATTAGCTAGTTGTGTCTTTGTCATTGTCCTGCCAGCAACACCAATGATATTAAGGGAGGTAGCATTTGGCACTACAGCTTCAGGATGCAATTTCATATAGTCATCAACATTAAAAAATTTGTTAGCCTTAGCAAACCTGTTAAGTTCTTCCTTCCTGTATTTGGACATGGTTGAATATTAAGAAGGATCCTTTCCTTTAGCTTTTGCCTTATTGTTAATGGATAGGCCAACCATTTCCTGGAACCTAGCCATCCTTGCAGTTGTAGCTGTCTCTGGATCTTCAAAGGGTACAAGAGGGGAGGCAGGTCTCTTTGGGCTTTCAGCTTTATGTTCAGTAATTTGTTATTGTTGTTGTTGTTGATGCTGTGGTTACTGTCTGCCTGATGAGTAATTCCTCTGCTGGCTGCTTCCTAAAGAGGAGGAACTACCCTGATCCCTCTAATATGTTTGATACTGAGTAGTCCTCTGAGTTGAAGAACCTGAAGCACCAGCAGCAGGTGGAGGAGGAGGAGGAGGATCCTTTCTATATCTCTGAGGAGGTGGGGAGTACTTCCTGCTTTTCTTTCTTTCTTTTTGTTGGTTCTTGGATAGCCACATCCATGATGGCATTCCCTTATAAGGTGTGATCTTCTGTAGTATATAATATGGAGTGTCATTTGCTGGATTTGGTTTTAGAGCAGGAGGTGGAGGAGCCTTCCACTTCTTAGAGACTTTCTTTTTCTTGGGCTCATCATTATAGTCCTCTTCATCATCATCCTCATCATAAGAGTCTTGAGGAGCTTCATACAAAGCATCAATAGCTTTTAGTACTGATTTATTAATGGGCTTTTTAGCCTGAGGAGGAGCTGGAGAAAGAACTGGAGGAGGAGCTAGAGCTGGAGTAGGAGAGCTGTGCATATCAGTGCTTTCAGCAACTGATCTACTCTCTTCTTCTATGTCAGGCATGATCAGTTCATCTAGATCAGGCATTGGGGAATCATCCATGACAAAAGTTGGAGCAGGAGTGTCTCTGGGAGGGGATGAGATAATGATGAGATCAGCTCTGGGTGGAGATGGCAGGACAGGAGATTCTGGAATGACAAAGCTAGCCTTGAGTTGCTTGACAACTTTGGGGCTTATTGGTGAGGTGTAGGGGACTATAGCCATGGATGGCTTAATGTTGTACTCTGGATGATTATTAAAATAAACTGTGTCAAAATTGTTCAACACCTTTAAGAGATCAACTGTGGGATTTATAATAAAATCACCAACAATGTTTATTTCCTCTGGAACCTGCTCATCAAGATCCATATCAGACTCAATAAAATTAATTAAATCAAATAAATCTTTATCAGCATCTGCATCTGCTTCTACTACTACTTTTTCTGCTGTGTCTGCTGCTTGTACTGCTGTTTCTGCTGCTTGTGCTGTTGTTGTTGCTGCTTCTGCTGCTACTTCTTCATAGAGCATCTCCCCCTGCCTGGTTTTAGTGGCAATTAGAGACAGGCCCCTGACTGAAGATGGAGGAGCAGAGAGAGCAGAGTTGGCATCAGCAAGTGAGGATATGGAAGAAGCAAGAGGTGTAATAGCCACTGTTATAATGCTTTTGAGGAGGGGAGTGAGAAGTGAAATGAGAGATGGAATAATAGAGGGGTCCAATGGCAGAGAGGCAGAGGGTGTGACAGAAGGTGTTTCAATGGAAACAGAGGGAGGGATGGAAGTTGATGGTGGAGGAGGAGGAAAAGAATCTATCATTTGAGCATCTGGAGTGGAAGAAGTTTGAATCGGTCAAGTGGGCAGAGCGAAGGATGGGAGGTTAGCCAGATGATGGGGCAAGGGAGAGGAAGGTGGGGAGTTAGTTGGTGTACCATGAGGAGAGGGAGTGGGAGTGTTGGAGGGAATGTGTGTACCATGTTGGGATGGAGGTGATGTAGGAAAGTGAATATGAGTTGGGGATGTATGTATGGGGGAGGATGGAGGTGTGGGAGTAGGGACTGTGAGGGGAACTTGGGAGGGGAGTTGGGGTGCCATCTGAGGATGAGTTTGGATGGCTGGAGATGATGGAGGTGGAGGGATATATTCAGTAGGTTGGGAAGTGGCTGGAGCAGCCCTAGTGCTCTCAGAAGGCCTGGTGGAAGAGGAAGAAGCCATGGAGGGCTTGGTGATGGTCCTCTCTCACCTGCCAAAGAGGGCACAGGTGAGCCTCTTGGAGGCATTGATGAATATGGTTGGGGAGACCAGGGATTCACCAGCCTTTTCTTTAAGGAAGATTCCCAAAATTCTTCCAAAATAAACCTCTTTCTTTGTGTTCTTTTTCTTAGTTAAGTCAAACGTAATCAGAGACCAGTTCACTGGTTTCTTGTTAACCACAACACATATTACCAAGAATTGGTGCCTGGTGATGTAATCATGGGCAGTGTGTTTACCCAATAGGACTATTCCCACAATATCTGCTAGAAATTTGTACTTAGCAGAGATGTGTTTCTTCAGCAGTTTATTAGGGGTTTCTCCAAAATAATCCATCTTACTCAGCATCTCATCAAATTCATCACTATGAATTTCTGGTTCCTCTTCACCATTAGTTAATACAAAGATTTCAGTTAGAACGGCGGGGGTTAGAGAAACAACATTACCCGAGATGGTGCCTGTCATGGTGTTATCATCTGTGGTTGAGGAAGTATAGACCCACTCTCTAATTTCTGCGCCAGCTATCTTGATCCTGGTAGTCATCAAAGTTTTTAACTGCTGATCTTCAAGCAGTTGAAAGATATCCATGAATATTGGATCTGAGTGTTGGAACGATTCAAAGTCCACATAAAATCCTGTATCGAATTTCATCGCTGCAAGACATCGCGCTGGAATCGCCATTAGTTCACCTACAAGAGAAAAATGAAGATCAAGTGAAAGGGAACTGAAAGCGTGGGACGGATGTTGAAGAGAAAGCTAGATATAGGATTTTCCAGAATATGAATCGACAAACTCCATTCCACGGAAAATAAATAATTCTTGAATCTGAGATCGACGAAATAATTGGTAGTTAAATATTTCGTCGAGCTCAGTCTGAAGATTTGAAAACATTTCGTCGAGCTCCGTTCGACGAAATTTTCTGAATCAGATTCGTCGATCTCCGTTCGATGAAAATAACTTCACTAATAGAGAGTTCGTCGATCTCCGTTCGATGAATATCTCAAGAACTTTTCCTAGTACATCGAGCTCCATTCGACGAACTTTGAAAGATTCGTCGAGTGCAGACAGAAGTTAAATCAAAGCATCTCCATTGATCATGCCCCGCTGATTTATAAAGAACAAGTGATTCCTTTCATCCAAGGGTTTGGTGAAAATTTCTGCTCTTTGTAGATCAGTGTAGATATAGATAAGTTTGATTTTGTTTTTGTCTACACACTCTCTAATGAAATGATGCCTAATGTTTAAATGTTTAGTCCTACTGTGATGGACTGGATTTTGTACTATGGATATAGCACTTGTGTTATCACAGAGTAGAGTTGAATTATTTAAGTTGAAACTATAGTCCAAGAGTTGATTCTGAATCCACAACATCTATGAACAACAACTGCCAGCTGCAATGTATTCTGCTTCAGCAGTTGATGTGGACACAGATGATTATTTCTTGCAGAACCAAGATACTAGTCTCATACCAAGGAACTGACACGTTCCTGAGGTACTTTCCCTGTCAACCCTGCATCCAGCAAAGTCTGCATCTGAATATCCAGTTAAATCAATTTCTGACTCAGTAGGATACCAAAGGACTAGACTAGGACAACTCTTTATATATCTCAAAATTCTTTTTAGGAAAACTAGGTGAGATTCTTTAGGGTTCACTTGGAACCTAGCACAAAGACATGTGACAAATATTATATCAAGTCTGCTAACTATAAGAGATAATAGGGACCCAACAATGCCCCTATATAGTTTTTGATCAACTGGTTTCCCATGTTCATCAATGTCTATTACAACATTATTAGCTATAGGTGTTTTCTTTGCTGAGCCATCAACCATCCCAAACTTTTTAAGAAGCTCTTTAGCATATTTAGCCTGGGAGATGTGGATGCCATCAGGTAGCTGCTTCACTTGGAGACCAAGAAAGTAGGAGAGCTCACCCATGCTACTCATTTCAAACTTTGAATGCATGAGGTCAGAAAACCTCTTGCATAGCTTGGAATCAGTAGACCCAAATATAATGTCAACTACATATATTTGTACTAACAAAGTTTGATCCTTATGGTGCCTAGTGAATAATATTTTATCTACTATGCTTCTAGTGAATATATGCTCTATCAAAAAGCTAGCTAAGGTCTCATACCAAGCTCTTGGAGCTTGCTTTAAACCATAAAGAGCTTTATGCGATCTAAAAACATATGAGGTATGAGTTGGAGAGACAAAATCTAGAGGTTGTTCAAAATAAATCTCTTCTTTTAGTACTCCATTTAGGAAGGCACTTTGCACATCCATCTGTTAGACTTTAAACTTCTTGTAGGTAGCATAAGCAAGGAAAATTCTGATTGCTTCTAACCTTGCAACTGGTGCAAATGTTTGGTCATTGTCTATACCTTCTTCTTGTCTATAACCTTGAGCAACAATCCTAGCCTTGTTCCTCACAATTTCACCATGGGCATCAAGCTTGTTTCTATATACCCATTTGGTTCCAATGACTGGGTAGTTTCTGTGTCTTGGAACCAAATCCCAAACTCTACATCTCTCAAACTGGTTGAGTTCCTCTTGCATTGCAATGATCCAGGGGGATCTTGCTCAGCATCTTTTAAGGTTTGAGGTTCAACTTGAGAGAGAAAACAGGCATGCATCACATCTTGGTTGAGTTGATGCCTTGTCTGTACACCTACTGTTATGTCTTCAATCACTTGGGATCTAGGGTGATCCCTTAGTGTGACAAGATCAGTGGGTGGAGTTAGTTCAGCAACAGCATTTGGATTTAATTCCTCTTGTGGAATTATGCTTGCTGTTGAATGAGGTTCAGCCTCTTCCAAAGATTCATCTTCACTGTCTTCAACAACTTGTGGAGGAGAGGGTGCTATAGCTTCTTATGGAAGGTTTAATTCACCCATTTTCTCACACAAGTGAGGCACCTGCAAAGTGTTACTGGTAGAAATCTGTTTCTCCTTGTAAGACATGATAGTTTCATCAAAAGTTACATGAATTGATTCCTCAATTTTTAAGGATGATTTATTAAATACCCTATAAGCTTTGCTTACTTGGAAATATCCTAGAAATATTCCCTCTTCAGCCTTAGCTTCAAACTTTCTAATATATTTCTTGTTGTTATTATGTATATAACATATGCAACCAAATACTTTAAAATAAGTGATTTTAGGTTTCTTCCCTTCAAGTAATTCATATGGAGTTCTATTCTTAAGTTTATGTATCAAACTTCAGTTCAGTACAAAATTTGCTGTGCTTACAGCCTCTGCCCAAAAGGATAGTAGAACGTAAGAATCTACAAGTAATGTGCCTGCAACTTCAATCAAGGTTCTTATCTTCCTTTCAGCTACCCCATTTTGTTGGGGAGTTCTAGGAGCTGATAAGCAGTGCCTGATACCTTCCTTCTCACAGAACTCATGCATAAGAAGAGACTCAAACTCTGTACCATGATCACTTCTGATTAATACAACATGAGTAGAGTACTTAATCTGTATGGTCCTGAGAAAATATGTAAGAACCTTAAAGGTATCTTGCTTAGATCTCAAAAAGAACACCCAAGTGAATCTTGAGAAGTCATCTACAATGACTAGAGTATAGGATTTCCATCCTAGGCTTTGTACAACAATGGATCAAAAGAGATCCATGTGTAGCAAGTACAAGATCCTAGGTGAATCACTTTTATTAATTGATTTAAAACTATATTTAGTTTGCTTGCCTAGTTGATAGCCCTCAAAGGCCTTCCTTCTTGTAGGGACCAGAAGGTAAGCCTCTTACAAGGCTGTCTTTAGATAGCCTAGCAATATTTTTCATGTTTACATGTCCTAGTCTTTTATGCCATAATTCATTTTGATTGCAAATAATATTAAGCAGACAAATATCTGAATTGGTAGAAATAAAATCAACTAAGTATATGTTTCCATGTCTATTTTCAATTAAAACTTTTTATTTTTCTTTATTAGAAATAATACACGATGTAGAGTTAAAGTGTACCTGATAACCTTCATCACATAATTGGCTGATAGAGATGAGGTTATGCTTGAGTCCTTTTACATATGTCACCTTCTTGAATATGACTGTTCCAATCCTTACTTCTCCATAGCCTTCAGACTGGCCACACTTTGAATCACCAAAGATTACCTTTGATCTCAGCTTGGAATTGTAATTATGTAAGTTGTCCTTGCTGCCAGTCATGTGCTTGGAGCATCCACTGTCCAGATACCATAGTTGATTAACAACTGGACAGCTCTTCACCTACAGGGAAAATAATTAATTATTCTTGATCCAGGTTACCTTGGGTCCTTTGTTTTGCTGATAGGAAAAACTTGAAATCACAGAAAATTCAGGTTGTGATTTATATCCTAATGGGTGATATCTTCTAGGTGGAATTATCCAATCAGCAAGTGAGTTAAATGGTTTCCTAGATTTATTAGAGTTGCTGTTAAAGTTATGACTTTTATTAAGTCTTTCTGGGTTCGATGAAATGTTGTGAGTTCGTCGACCAGAGTTTGACGAAATGGGATAAGATCGTCGATTTCTGCTCAGAGAATGAACATAGTCATTTTTTGTGCCCCAAGTTCGTCGACCTATGCTCGATAAACTATACACAGTTCGTCGATCGCAGTAAGACGAATGATTATTATATGGATTTGCATTCAGCGTTCGTCGACTTGAGTTCGACGAACGGGCCACATTTCGTCGATCTGAGTTCGACGAAATCTGTTGAACACTGTTCTGCATATTAATTTTCTTATCCTTTCTTCTTTCCTTATTTTTGTGTTTAATTTCAGGTTGATTGGCATTGTTACTATCTACTTTTTCTTTACCCTTAGCAGATACAAATTTTATTGGTGTGGATAATATGTTTTTCTTCAGTATGGGAGGTAAACGTGATGATGCACCCAAGCCCAGTTTGCCATTTAGTCTGGCATTGACTGTGCTTGTGATGTCCATATACTTAAGGCTTCTCCCATTGAGAGATTCCTCAAGTTGTTTGGTCTCACATAGTTCAGTTTTTAAAGCAATAATTTGTTCATTTGCTAGTGTAAGTTCTTTTAACTTACTATTTTCAGAAATTATATTTTCTTAATTAACTAGTCTTACCCTAAGTTTTTTGATTTCCTTTTCAGAGTTTATTAAATCAATACACATGGTTTTAAATTCAAATTTGAAAGCATCATAATTATAGTCAAGAGACAAAAGTACCTGATCAACTTCTGTTTCTGAAGCTTCTTCATTTTTAGATTCTTCCTCTTCATCCGATTGACTTCTTGAGGCATCAATGGACATGAGGCAGACTTCCTTGGCCATTGCCTCTTCTTCTTCTTCATTGGAACCTGAAGATATCGATTCATCCTCAGTTTCACTCCAGCTTTCTGCTACAAAGCCCTTCTCCTTCTTCTTGTATTTGCTGGAAGAAGGCCTGCTGCTTTGCTGTCTTCTAGAATCCTTTTCTCTTCTCCTTTCTTTATTTTGATTTTCTAGGCACTCTGAGATGAAGTGTCCAGGTTTCCTGCAGCCAAAACAAACTACCTCTTTAGTAGGGGTTTTGTCATACCTTGGCTTGTCATCCTGCCTGGATGACTTTCTTCTGAAATCTTTCCTTGCCATTTTATAAAATCTTTTGGCAAGCAAACTCATTAACTCTTCATTCATTGGTGAAGTTTTTGTCTCTTTAGCAGCCTTGAATGCTAGGTTGTGTTCCTTCCTTGCTGGTGGAGGTGTCCTTTGCTCTACTGCTTCTCTGGATTTAATGAGATGCTCATAGGACTTGAGCTTTCCCAAAAGAGATTCAGTGGAAATCTCATTTAAGCTTCTGGCCTCCTTGATTGGTCAGATCCTTGAATCCCATGAGCTTGGGAAGCATATAAGGATTTTGTCATTCACCTCAGTGAGGGTGATGTCCTTATCCAGAGTCTTCAGCTTATTGATGATTGAGCTCAGCCTGTTGTACATATCTACAACAGATTCTGCTTCATCTTTCTTGAAGTTCTCATATTGGGATATGAGATTGGATCTTCTATCTTTCCTCTCATCAGCTGATCCAACTACTATTTGGTTGAGAGAGTCCCAAATGGCCTTAGCTGATGTACATTCTGCCACTTTTTTGAAAATGTCATCAAACATTGTTTGTGCCAGAATGTTCATGGCATTGGCATCGAAAACCTTGGCTTTCTTTTGTGCTTCAGTCCACTCAGGTGGTGGAACTACATTAGTGCTTGAAGCTGCTGTAGATGTGAGGCAGTAGCTTGAGGAGGACCTGTCAAAATAGAGTTGTAGATGTCCACATCAATAAAATTCTTATATAATTTTATTCTTGCCTTCTAGATGGCAAACCTATTTAGGTTGCACACTGGAGGTCTGGTGCTTGCATAGTCTTTGTTCTGTGTCATGCTGTGAATACAAACTTAATAAAAGTAAAAGTCAGATCTAACACAGGATCTTTTGGTTCAAGGGTTAACTTGTACAACCAAAGGAATCTTGCTCTGATACCAATTGAAAGTAAGGGTTAGATCTGAAATACTCTCGAGGGGGGGGGGGGTGAATAGAATATCTTGAAATCTTAAAAACGTTTTGCTGTAAATAAAAGCAGACCTAAGATAAATTAATCTAGCACTATCACAGGCACATCAAAACCAAATATCACAAACACAACAACCTAGCTAACCCAGCCACAACAAGAACAAAAGAAAAGGTGCAACCAGACAACACAAGAATTTTATAATGGTTCCCTAACCTGGGTACATCCACTCTTCTACCACCCTGGTAGGAATCCACTAACAGGTTTTTGATCAGGTGACTGCCACCAATAAGCTTTTGATCAGGTGCTCAAAAACCAACCCAAGTCTTTTGATCAGGAGACTTGCAAACAAGAATAACTTTTGAAGGGAGTTAAAGAACCCTTTTTACAGTGGGGGTGAGAGAGTGATTATGTCTTCTCTTTCTCAAAATACAACTGAGAAGACTTTAGTGGATATATGATGTTAGCAAAAGCCCCCCCTGAGATATTGAACTCAGGAAGATTTGAGCCTTGCTGTAGGGTGAGTAGGCCTTTAATATTTCAGTCTTGACTAGCAGGTATCCAGGAGCTTCTTGACAGATAGAGTGTTTGTTGTCCTTTGAAGAATCCTGAGATTGAGAAGGAAGAAGACTCTTGATTTGAATGTATGTTCTTCTTCTTCTTCAGCTTGCTGTAATTTCTATGGTCAAGGGCTAGGGCTTCTTGTATCTTTACTGTGTTATTGCCCTGTGTATCTTGTTCTCTGTGTTTTGACGAGAAGGAAGAAGAAAAGCCTTATACACTGTCTTGTCTACTGGAAGAAAGAGGAAAAATGCTTTTTATATTTTCCATGAAATCTTCCTTCTGAATTTTGAATTTCTTCCTTCATTCAATTTTGACGGCCTGGAGAATATCTGCATTGATTGATTTCTCCAACTGTCTCATTGAAAAATGACAAGCAATAATCCCGATGAAGTCCATAATCAATACTGCATCTAACGGTAATATTCATAGAATGTTAAGTATTAATTACTCAGGAATTATCGCAATAAACTAAGGGACAGAGGGAGGGAAAGTCCATGTCTGGATCTGCATAGAAATCGTCGAGCAGAGAACAGAATTCGTCGAGCTGGGTCCAGAGTTCGTCGAGCAGAGAAGTTATGTTCTTTGACCAGATAATCTTTGTTCGTCTTGTTGAGATCCCAGATCGTCGATCTGAGAACAGACAACTGCTTTCTCTAGAACCTTGCCAACTCTGTGCATCAAGATCGTCGAGTTGAGATTCTGACTTCGTCGACTAGTGTTCAACTAACTACTACATGAAAAAACTTGTTAATGTTGTGGTCCAAGTTCGTCGAGCGGAGAACATGAATTCTTCGACTGAAGTATGATTCTGGACTTAGAATATTTTAGATGTTTCTGGACTTTAGAATGTTGATGTAGACCATCCAAAAATCGTCGACCTGAGTATTAAGTTCGTCGAGCTGAGAAATGCTAACTGATACTTACTATTGAGGTCTAAGTTCGTCGAGCTGAGAATACGAATTCGTCGACATAAAAATGATTCTGGATTTAGAATATTTAAGTGTTTCTGGTCTTACAATGTTGAAGTAGATGATCCAAAAATCGTCGACCTAAGATCCAAGTTCATCGAGCTAATATTCTAACTTCGTCGACTGGAGTTCAGTGAGAAGAATTCTGGACTTGGAATGTTGAGGTATAGTGTCCAGAGATCATCGACATGAGAACCAAGTTCGTTGAGCTCAGCTCAGAGAATTGTCTCTGAGTTCGTCGAGCTGAGCACGACTTTCATCGACCTGAGTTCGATGATCGTCGAACTTATTTTCTGAGTCTTTGAAATTTCTCTAAGTCTTGAGTCTTCTGCAGTCTGTTGATGGCAGGTCCATGTAGTGTTGACTCTAAGGACATGGCCTAGACTCTAAGACTCATACATGACCCTAGCTATACATGTTGGGTCAAACATCCTAGTTTAGTGAACCTAGCCCAAATCCAACTAGGGATCCAACAATTTGGATTCCTAAGTTAACAACAATAAGAAAACTATTGCGGGTCGCCGTCACCGCGTCTCTTTGGTGGATTACTATAGAGAGAAAAAAGGGAAGATGGATGAGTTAATGAGGGTCGCAATCACCTCTTCGTCTCGAACGCTTCTAGCAATCGCTTGAACGACACAATCACAACAGGCACAGGAAAAACTGAAGCTTAACAACACAAGCAATGATTAAGACATAACAACACATCCACATGCTGAAACCTTAAGCAAGACATTATTCTTAAGCAACAATCTCACTATCACATGTTCAGAATGAAATAACCACAAAAGAGGTGGAGAAATACAACCGAGCGCACGAAGGCTTTCCGAGATTCACGGCCGGAGTCAAGGGTTGTCGGGCGTTGTCCGAGCTCGGTCTATGGATGACGTCCGAGAACCAAGAAGGGCTGTCACTTCCTTCAAATATCCCGTCTTCTTCGTGAATGATCGCTGGGCTAGTTCTTACTGGAGAACTCCGCAAGTGCAGTAACAATGAGCTCGGATGGTAGCTTGGAGGTCAGAGAAGATGAAGTTGGACATAGACGCAACTATTGCAAGCTTTCTGAGGAGAAACGGTGGCCGGATCAACTATCTAAGGAGGAGAGAGAAAATGGCAGCTGGAGGCGAGTTTTCCCGCTCGGAGGAGTGGAAATGGCGGGGGAGCGGAGCTGGCCCTTTGGAAAGAGGAAATCTACAACTTAAATAGAAATGTCATTAAAAATGGTCACACACGGTTTGGCGCACGGCCGTGCGCAAACCGTGCGATATTAACTTTCAATATAGACACGGGGAAGGAGATGCGTTGACCCGTGTGTTTTCCTTCACGCACGGGCAGTTCTGCCCGTGCATGAAGGACATCGCACGGGTAGCGACAGAGAGCTGGAAAGCAGGGACACACATGAATACTGTGCATTTTACTCGTGCACGGGCGCTGCCTCCTGTGCATGAATAAAGCGCACGATTAACCACAGAAGGCACAAATTCGAAAGTTATAGGAAATCCGTCTGTTTCCTTCGCGCAAGGTTTCAAAGAAACCGTGCGTCTACCATCTGTGAAGATTGTCGAACTCAACTCGATGAATTCGCCGTGCTCAGATCGACATTCTTCCTGTTGACTAAAACACACGATCCAGCACAAACCGTGTGTGAAAGAAATGCACGAACGTGCGTTTTCCTTAAGACAGAATTCCAACCTTTGGGAAAAACGCACCACCTGCACTACAAAATTAAAGCTGGAGCACAAGCACCAAACACCAATAAAAAGATAAGAAAACAACAGGAAAGATCCATGAGGAGCAACATGTGTATACCCCCAATAACAGAATGTGCAATTGCACACCCTCGGGCCCAAAATAGTGCACAAAATGGTCCATGACCGAACGATGCAAATATAACCCATATCCGGTTGAAATGTAGTGCACGAATGAGAAAACCAGCTCAGATGAGTCCGAAAAACCCTATAAATATCGGACTCATCAATTATCAACATGGATGGACTCTTCTCTCCCAAGCTTCTCAGCATTTATCATGTCATCATCTCCTTGGTTATCTTGATTAGAGATTTCAACCACATTTTCAACAATTTGAGCAAGGAGCTCAAGGTGAGACTCCCCCTCAACATTGGCATCATGCACAACAACCTGAAGTAGATCATCTCCTGGTATGTTGTCATCCTCTTGTATAAGCTCTGCTTGAACAGGAGGACTATGAGCCAAAACTTGAGAGTCTGTTGGAATATGATCTATCCTTTATTGTAGATTGACTAAGAAGGTGTCAATTTTGTCTTGTATACACACAGTGGGCAAGGCCTACTCCCCCTCAATAGGTGCAACATCTCTTAGGGTCTCCCCCTGAACATCAGCACAAATTCTGCCTACAAGATTTGTTTCAACATTTTCAGCATTTTTCATGGTTGTGTCGCCTTCAGCAGTAGTAGGAGACACAGTGGTGGGAACAGTCTTAGTAGCGAACCCAAAGAAATACAGACTTGTTCACTCACATTCCTCCTTATATCTTCAGTTGATTTTGTCAGATTAGGGTCATGTGGTTCATTATTTCTGTTGTTAGAATAGTTACTGCTGGAGTTTTTCTTCAAAAACTATATTGACCATCTTCTTATAATGCTAAACACTCTGCTTATAGTGATTAATCAACACCCTGTCCCATCTGTCAAACATCTTAATGTACATCCTTCTCATGTGATGGATCTTAGCACCAAGCCTCAGATTCAGAATTTTAGGAGCAGTGTTCAGTAGGAAGAGACAAGATTCTACTAAAATTTGGTTCTAGTAGACATTCGATTATTCTATCAAAAATTACCTTACCCCAGTTGGTCTTCTTAGTAAGGATACCCTTGTCATTAATTTGCACATTTTTTCTTGAAATCTTATCATGTGATCCAATTTTGTAGATTAATACCTTACCAATGATGTCTACCAATATTTTTCCTCTTAATTCATCTCTTTCCTGATGATATAACCACTAGTGCGTTTGTAAAGCCCAGACCATTTCAATGCAGACTTTACATCATCTTGGAATAGTTCATCTTCTTCCTCAGTATCATTGAGCTTATGGAGCTTTAGTGCGTTGCAATTCTTTCTAATATTTATTTTAACTTTCTCTCCATTGATGGAAGTTTAACCTTAATGGAGGAAGCATTCACCTTTAAATTATCATACAATTCCAATACCTCTCTCTTCCAGATGTCATAGGGCTCTGACACACGAATTCCAGTTCTGCAACTGTTAGAAGGTGAATAATGGATACGATTTCTTCAAGAGCATCATGAAATCCATTTCGAATGACTTCACTGCCCTCGAACAGGAAGTCAACTCTCTTGGGAGCCATTAAACTTGAGCTATTGATCAAGGAGGAAAAGACGATATGCAAAATCTAGGGTATGGGAGAGAGTGATTTGGAAGGGAAATATAATGATAGAGTTTATTCTAGGCACAATTTCTATTTATACCCTACCCTATTCAAGAAGTTGGAGAGGCGCATACCTTGTCGTGAAGTACACTTTTGATGGATTGATGAGATTTAATCTAATAGATTTGGCGCTTGTTCAACCCCTCAGAGTGTATGCGTTGAGTGTACTCGACGCACTCGACACCTGGTGTTTATTCAACTCGCTTAATGCTTGGTGTTTATTTAAAACACTCAACGCCTGGTTTGTTAATATTTTCTTCCTTCTGTTATCCTACAAAAGGTTAGCCTCCAACTGCACATACATAAAACGAAATTCTTTTCAAGAGTAAAGCTGCTTCAAATTCAACATTCCGAATTCAAAATTGAAACTGTTGAACTTGGCCTCATCAAGACACTTAGTAAAGTTGTATGCCATGTAACGCCTCCAGTCGTCATATGGAATATAACGGTGGGTCCAGCCGGGGACCCACGCCATATTTTATAGACAAACGATGGAATCACGTATGAATATAAAAATCACGTTCTACACGCATCCTAGCTCAGAGCATGCTAGCAAAAGAGTTTTAAGTTGCAAGAACTCATCATAATGAATGTCCACGAAATATATAAACCACACATTTTATATATATATATATATATATATATATATATATATATATATATATATATATATATATATATATATATATATATATATGTATGTATATATATATATCACCAGGAATGTATACAGATTCACAAAATCTCATGGACTTAAGGCCTTACATGTTTCTTTTTACAAATATGGCTTCATACATAGGCACGCAGGCCAGCCACACATTAAATATTAGGATCCGCACATCCTTTAAGGGCCTTAAACCCGCTCACTCCAATTCAGCCGTCAGCACCTGCAGTTGGACATCCACCCCATGGGTGGTAAACAAAGCAACAGTAAGCATTAACTGACCAATTATAACGACCCTACACCTTACCAGGGGAAGTGGTTCCTCCCCTGTATGCATCGTAATCACAACATATATAGTCATCCACACAATACACGGAGTCTTCTTCGGTTCACAACATAAACATCACCAATCCAGATTAACCATCCGGATGGGCTTCACACATGATGCCTATGCCGTACTACACATTTCCGCTCTAGATGCAGACTCAACTAGGGATATCAACTATCAAAACACTAGAATCACTTACGCTTTCCACCGCTAGGTGGAGGATTCCATGCTCATGCATAAAGGAGGACTTCACTTGTCAAGAAGGAGATCGTTACACTTGACGATCGCTTTGGAGCCATGAAATTCTAGCCGGAGGGAAATCACCGCCACGACCTTGCCTCCACAAATCTAAACTTGGCTCTCAGCTCGGAACTCTGAAGCTCCAGCGGTAGCCGGATCCTCTCTCCTCCTCCTCCTTGCTCTCCCTTCTCTCTATCTCTTTTCGAAAGAGAAATAACCAAGATGAATGAGAGTTGATCTCTCCTCTCCCAGCCTTAAAGCAGCAGGGGGAAACCTGGATTGTTAGATCCTGCTTGGATGGAATGAACGACCAAAAATCGCCCTGAAAATGTCTATTTTAAGATGAACATGGCCTATGACACGCCCGTGTCACAGGCCTTGTACCAAGCGGCACACAACCGACTTAATCCAAATAGGACATGACCATGTGACATGCCTGTGTCACAGGCCGTATGCCAGACACGGCTTACGACACACCCGTGTCACAGATCGTGTGCCAGACACAGTTTACGACACACCCATGTCACAGGCTGTGTGTCCAGCCCTGGACACAAATAGAGAAGGACACGGCCTCTGACACGCCCGTGTCATAGGCCGTGTACCCAACTTAACTTCTTGAGTGCATTTTGTCAAGTGGAGTTTGTCGACCAGAGAAGGACACGGCCTAGGACACGCCCGTGTCCCTGGCCGTGTGCCTCACTCAAGACACACTCAAGACCCACTCGAGACCCACTCGAGTCCCACTCGAGTCCCACTCGAGTGCACAGAGCAGGACACAGCTTGGTACACGCCTGTGTCCCAGGCCATGTGCCTCACTCGAGACACACTCGAGACCCACTCAAGACCTTCTTGAGTACAGAGCAGGACATGGCGTGGAATAGACCCGTGTCCTAGGCCGTATTGCCCAGCCTAAACCAAATTTTGGGATTTGGGGTGTTACAACCCTCCCCTCCTTACAAGAAATTTCGTCCCGAAATTTGGCTCAACTATAGACACCAACATTACCACGCCCTTGTTGCACCTTAACCAAATGATCACCTTGATAAAACAAGTCGTTAACAAACATATCGTCATACAAAATACAACATAGATTTTATTACATCATGAAAGTAGCAAAGTTCACTCTTCAGTTTACTTCCGCTCATCCGCATCTCTCATAATCCTTTTTATGGCCTCTTGTACTTCCAGACTAAACAGTCGAGGCTGCTGTACTTCACCGATTGAGATTTGCGGCTCTTGTAATTCGACATTGTACACTCGAGGTTGCGCCCGGGATGTAGATGACTCTGTCACTGCCTTACCCCTTTCCTCATAAGACACGCCTATTTTTTCTTACCCCTTGGAGGGCCACTCCAACAATCATGGGTTATATGTCCCTGATTCCCACATTTAAAACATGTACGTGTCTCAACACGTTCTTGCCCATATGTTTCTCCCAAAGTAACAGTCGAAGGAGGTTGTTCAGTAGGCCTGAACCTCTTATTATCTCACCTCCTAAACTCTGATTGTTCCGACTGTGGAACTTTGAGTTCCAGCTTTTCCATTGCCATGTTCTTCTTGTCCTGCATCCATTTGTAATCTTTCTGCAGCACACAGGCTGTATCTACTAATGCTTGGAATCCTTGGTTCACCGAACTCGGGAGTGCCAACATCAACACATCACGAAGTCCCTCATAGAACCTATTCGTCTTCCGCGCCTCCTCAGCGAAAGTAGACCCCTCATAGCGCCCTAGCCTGGTAAACTCATGCAGCAGACGTTGAAACTCATTTTCCATGGCAATTCGCTGCGACACTGGCAAATACTTAGGCAAAAATAATCTTGAGAATTCTTCTATCAATATCTCCTCTAATCCTCGACCTGACAAGTGGTGCAATTCCACTTCATCCCACCAAAGCCTCGCGTCTCCTTCCAGCAGGAAAGTGGCTAAGGTAACTTTCTGCCCCTCCGTAGTCCTGATTGCTGTCAGGATCCTCTTCACTATTATGAGCCAATCTTCAGCCCGCGTTGGGGAACCCACCCCTCCAAATATAGGTGGATGAAAATCCATAAAACATTTTAGTTGCTCATCAGCTGGTTGCTCGTCAATCAGAGCCACAACATGCTCTTGCCTTGCACCAAGTCGTACTGGCACCACTGCAGGCCTTGCCTGCCAATAGACTGTGTATGTAATACTGCGAGCACCATCTCAGTAACCAAATGTATGGTATCCACCGAGGGAGAAGGTGTAGGAACCTCAGCTGGTGCCACACTCTCATCAGAACATTGGGGATCAGACTGCCTAACACCACTCCTCGTCACCTATCAATGTATAAAATACCATTAACGACCATTCCATAACGACAAATATACATTGTCGACATGCTCATGTTTATCAAGTGCATGTATTACATTCCTAGTGGACATTCGTGAGTTCAAATATGTTCTTCCTACCACAAACCCGATCCTCTGATACCACTTTGTAATGCCTCCAGTCGTCATATGGAATATAATGGTGTGTCCGGCCGGGGCCCCACGCCATATTTCACAGGCAAACTGTGGAATCACGTATGAATATCAAAATCATATTCTACTCGCATCCTAGCTCAGAGCATGCTAGCAAAAGAGTTTTAAGTTGCAAGAACTCATCATAATGAATGTCCACGAATATATAAACCACATATATATATATATATAATATATATATATATATATATATATCACTAGGAATGTATACAAATACACAAATGCTCATGGCCTTAAGGCCTTAAATGTTTGTTTTTACAAATATAGCTTCATACATCGGCACGCAGGACAGCCACACATGAAATATTATGCTCCGCATGGCCTTCAAGGGCCTTCAAACCGCTCACTCTCATTCAACCCGTCAGCACCTGCAGTTGGACATCCACCACAAGGGTGGTAAACAAAGCAACAGTAAGCATTAACTGACCAATTATAATGACCCTACCCATTACCCGGGGCAGTGGTTCCTTTCCTGTATGCATCATAATGACAACATATATAGTCATCCACACATTACACGGAGTCTTCTCTAGTTCACAACATAAACATCACCAATCCAGACTAACCGTCCGGATGGGCTTCACACAGCATGCGTATGTCGTACTACACATTTCCGGCTCTAGATGCAGACTCAACCAGGGATATCAACTATCAACCCACTGGAATCACTTATGCTTTCCACCGCTTGGTGGAGGATTCCATGCTCATACATAAAGGAGGACTTCACTTGTTTAAGAAGGAGATCGTTACCCTTGACGATCGCTTTGGAGCCATGAAATTCTAGCTGGATGGAAATCACCGCCATGGCCTTGCCTCCATGAATCTAAACCCGGCTCTCGATTCGGAACTCTGAAGCTCCAGCGGCAGCCGGATCCTCTCTCCTCCTCCTCCTTGCTCTCCCTTCTCTCTATCTCTTTTCGAAAGAGAAATAGCCAAGATGAATGAGAGTTGATATCTCCTCTCCCAGCCTTAAAGCAGCAGGGGGAAACCTAGATTGTTAGATCCTGCTTGGATGGAATGAACGACCACAAATCACCCAAAAATGTCTATTTTAAGCTGAACACGGCCTGTGACACGCCCATATCACAGGCCTGTACCTTAAGCGGAACACAACTGACTTAATCCGAATAGGACACGACCATGTGACACACCCATGTCACAGGCCGTGTGCCAAACATGGCTTATGACACACCCATGTCACAGGCTGTGTGCCAGACACGGCTTACGACACACCCATGTCACAGGCCGTGTGTCTAGCACTGGACACAAACAAAGAAGGACACGGCTCTGACACACCCGTGTCATAGGCCGTGTACCCAACTTAACTTCTTGAGTGCATTTCGTCGAGTGGAGTCGTCGACCAAAGGAGGACATGGCCTAGGACACGCCCGTGTGCCTCACTCAAGACACACTCAAGACCCACTCGAGTGCACATAGCAGGACAGGTCTTGGAACACGCTTGTTTCCCAGGACATGTGCCTCACTAAAGACCCACTCGAGACCTTCTCGAGTACATAGCAGGATACGGCTTGGGACACGCCCGTGTCACAGGTGTGTTGCCCATCTTGAACCCAATTTTGGGATTTGGGGTGTTACATGCCACTTGTTTGTTAGTGTGGACAAACTCAAGGCTATTATCTTATTTCTCAACTTTCTCTCCTATGAAGTGATATCTAATTTCAGTATGCTTGGTTTTTCTATGTGATACAGGATTAACAACTATTGAAATAACACTTGAGTAATCAGAACATCACAGACATTGGAGTTTTACTTAGATAGATGTTGTAATCTAGAAGTTAATGTTATACCATAGGAATTGTGCACAATAACTCCCTGCTGAAATGTATTTAGATTCAATTGTTAGGATAGCTACACTGGTTTGTTTTTTGCTGCTCTAGGATTCCAGCCTTCTCCATAGAATTTGGCTGGTACTAGAAGTACTTTTACTATCTTCTTTGCAACCTGCAAAATCCGCATCTGAGTAACCTATTAATTCAAAGTCAATATTCCTAGGGTACCAAAGATCAAGATCAGGTGTGCCCTTGAGATATCTCAGAATCCTCTTTGGTGAAGTATAGTGAGATTCTTTAGGACAAGCCTGGTACCTAGCACAAGCAAATGAAACAAACTTAATGTCTGGCCTACTAGAAGTAAAATAAAGGAGGGAGCCAATTATGCCTCTATACAAGGTTTCATCAACTGTTTTCCCATTCTCATCCTTGTTTATAGATATACTTGACCCCATAGGAGTTTTGATGGTGGAGGCACTCTCCATTCCAAATTTCTTGATTAACTCCTTGGTGAACTTAAATTGAGAGATGAATAAGCCATCCTCAGATTGTTTAACTTGGAGGCCAAGAAATACTTAAGTTCACCCATACTGCTCATCTCAAATTACCCTTGCATAAGTTTAGCAAACTTTTTACATATGCCATCATAGTAGAACCAAAAATTATGTCATCAACATAAATTTTGACTAGGAATATCTTACCCTTGACTACCCATATGAATAATGACTTGTCTATCTTTCCCCTTGATAATTCGTTCTCAATGATAAAGCTAGACAGTTTTCATACCAAGCCCTTGGTGGCTGTTTCAACATATATAAAACCTTTCTTAAGTGAAACACGTGGTTATGGGCAGAAGGGTTGATAAAACTTGATGGCTACTCTACATAGACCTCCTCTTTTAGGTCACCATTCAGGAAAACTGACTTTACATCCATTTGGTAGACCTTAAATCCCTTGTAAGCAACATATGCAAGGAATAATCTTATTTCTTCAAATCTAGCTACTGGTGCAAAGGTTTGATCAAAGTTAATACCTTCCTCTTGCCTGTATCCTTTAGCAACAATTCTAGCTTTGTTCTTGATTATAACACCATTCTCATCTAGTTTCTTTCTGTATATTCATTTGGTTCCAATGTTGTTATGTCCTTGAGGTGTAGGAACTAGCTTCTGGACATACACCTTTTGAACTGGTTCAACTCTTCTTGCATAGCCACTATCCAGAATGGTCTATGTTGGCTTATTCAAACTTCTTGGGTTCTATCTGAGTCAAAAAGTTTGAATACATAGCAATGTTGTGATTTCTCATTCTTATGGTTACACCATGTCTTGTATCTCCAACAATAAGTTCTCTGGGATGGTCTCTTCAGTGTCTGATGGTTGCTGACATCCTCTCTTCAATGGCCTGAAGTTCATCTGCTCTTTGCATTTCACGTGGACATTCGTTTGGGATGAACACACATTTATTCTGTTCTTGTTCAACTAGAAGTGTGTCATCGATACTTAGTTTGTCCATTCTTAAATTTACACCTGCAACACTAGAAAAGCTTCATAGCTTATTGTGAATCATTGAAGTTTCATCAAAAACAACAATAATAGACTATTCTACAACCTGATTTTTCAAGTTTTAGGACCTATAAGCTTTGTTGTGGCTACTATACCTAACAAAAATACCCGCATAGGATTTTTCAGCAAACTTTGTCAGGCAGGACTTCCTTGTTCAACACAAGGCACTTTCTTTCAAAAATTCAAAAATATGCCATTGCAAAAAAGTGCACTTTATAGTTAAGCGTGCTCGGGCTGATGTAGTCTTGGGATGGGTGACCTCCTGGGAAGTCCTCGTATGAGCTCTTAACTGGATCACTTATCATCAAAGGGAGGTTGCGGCCTCTAGCAACCCACTGGTGGATCAGAGATGGGTTGGGGTGTATGCTTTGCAGACATGTTCAGGCTTAACCCTTTCAAGCATGGTGCTGGGGGTGCTGGCAGCCGTCCTTTCGAGCAATGGGCTGGGCAGGCCATTTCAAAAAAGTGCACTTTTGTTAATGGCCTCCCCAGTCTACGGCTCTAAAAGACTACCGCCGACACCCCAACATCACGCTCGAAAGGGTTCAGCCTCAACCAGTCTGAAGTCCATGCACCCCAACCCCTCTCCAACCATGGGCGGGTTGTTGGTGGCCGCAAACCTCCCTTTGTTGAGAAGTGATCCAGTTAAGTGCCCCTACGAGGAATTCACAAGAGGTCATCGATCCCAGGAGTACTCCAGCTCGAGCACGCTTAACTATAAAGTGCTTTCGCTTAACGGCCTGCCCACAATCCTACAAGCCAAATTTTATAAAATAGGCCTACGCTCAGATCTCAGTGAGATCCTACAAGATAGGATAAATGTTTGAGAAATTTGACCAAAAAAAATTTCAGAGTCTTTTTCTTTGGCTAAATCAATAGACAACCCTTCTTCAGCACAACTACAGGAAGATGATTCTTTAAATTTTATTCCGCCTGTACTATGTTGCATCTAGCAGAGATCTTCTTCTTCAAGCTTGATAAAGATATCCTTTATCTAGAATAGCAGGCTTGAAGACGATGAGAAATTTGCTCTGCTCTGTTGGCAGACTTTTATGAAATTAGGGTTTAGAAAGATTAACAAAAGCTCTCATAAGAATGTCACCCACTTCGCTTTTATACATCGGCACTAACAACGACTATATACCCTTTTTGGAAAGCAGCATGACCGACTTTAATGGTTGATTTATCCCAGGATAGCACAATACGACCAATACAACGATCTCTTTCTTTTAGCGCGCAATTTGTGTCGAGTTGAATTAAGAATGATGTCAACAGTAGACAAAGTGCCAATTGGGTTACAATAATGTTTGAATCTCTACAGGCATTAAGAGATCCCACATATCTCGGTGAATTATTGTTTTGACAGTTAACTCCAGAAGCTTTGAGTGAATGGTCTTCACTCGACGCTTCTGTACTTCACCAAATTCTGCATAACACTGAGATGGCATTGAGTGTAAGTCCTTCGCTCAACGTTTTTATACTTACAACCTTTATTTTAGATGGCATCGAGTGTAAGTACTTCACTCAACGTTTTTGTACTTAGACAAATTGTACAAAGATGCCAGTGAGCGTAAGTACTTCACTCAATGCATTTGTACTTAACAACCTTTCTTTGAGAAGGTGTCGAGTGTAAGTCCTTCACTCGATGTTATTGCACTTGTCAAATTTTTGTGCTTCTCCACTGAGGCTTTAAGTGAGAGTTAAACTGTCAACGCTTTTTGGCCTTTAGCATTGAATGATATGTAGTCACTAAATGCTTTTATATGTTGTCAATTTCATGCTTTCCTTAACCATGTTGACTTTTTCCAGCCATACTTCTGATACTCTCAGCCTATCTAACCATATAATTACCAATACCCTACACATGTAAACTTAGACATACATCAAAGACAAGTTTGTGTATATTATTGACTTGTGAGCCTTCTTCAAATCTGGGACATTGTGCTAAATGCACCAAACACGGACTAAGTACATAGAAATAGGGTATCATTTCATTAGAGAACATGTTGAGTGTGAAGATATCTATCTTAAATTTGTCCCCACTGACAAGCAAGTAGCCGATATCTTTACAAAGCCACTAGATGAGGCTAGGTTTACTTCATTTAAAATTGAGCTAGGTATGTTACATATGGAATAGATTATCCCACATCATTTCTGCTCTCAGTTATAAATTTCTATGATATTATTTACCATTATCTAACTAGGTGATAATATCTAGCTCAGAAATATAGCCAAGGAAATCCAGCTGAGAAATCTAGCTGAGCAAGCTCAGCTATTTGGTGAAAACCGCTGAGAAAACACTCAGCGATATTTAGATATGTCATTATTCACATTAAAATCCACTAAATAATGCTTAGCGGTAAAATTCCAATCTCAACGATACCCCTGAGACGGGTTGCTATGGCTATAGATTATCTATCTAGCCATTGCTTCAATTTTTTGATCACCCAACAGCATGACGCTTCAAAACCCATTTATTTCAATTAAATAAATATAAAATTAACAATCTATATAACTCTAAGTAAACTAAGGACTTAAACTCTAAACCGTAGAAAGCTGTCGAAACCCCTCCGTCTTTCTCAGTGACAAAACGACAAGGATTTCAACTACAATGGCGTCAAAACTAGCAAACACTCTTCTCAAAGATTATGAAGTAGTCAGAGATGGATTTTACTTTGTTTCAATAGAGATTAGAGAAGTTATTAGTATGTTGGAAGCCGTCGGGCTTGATTTCATTCTGTCAGAACTAACTCCAATTCTGAAAGATGAAGTTTTGGAGCTATATTCCAATGTAAAGTCCTCTTCATCAGGTCAATCCATTAAATGCAAAGTAGGGGGAGTTAAGATCAAAATAACCCCAAGAAGGCTTGCCAAAGCCCTGAAACTTCCCTCTACAGTCATTGAATATGACCAAGATATATCCACCAATGAAATTAACCAAGCCCTTGAATGGTATGGTCATAGCGGTGAAAGGTATGGTTCCCTGAAAGGAAAATCTTTAACCAAAAAGGAAAATTGCTTTCTAATATCATTGGAAAGCCATCCTATGCAAACTAGGCTCCAATGGCAACATATCAAAACCATGTTTGAGCTGGTAACAAGAGTGATTCTGTAGTAGAAAACAGACTAGACAGTTGTAATTTATTAGAAGATCATTGAGTGCCTAAAGGATCCAAACCTAGGCAGGATTCCATCCCTATATCTGATTAATGCTTAATCTGAGCATTTCTCCAAGAGAAAAGAGGTTCAGATCCATTACATGAAAGAATGGATATCAAGAAATTGGAAAGATTCAATAAGGTGTTGCCCTCTATCCAAGCAGTTCAGACTAAGAATGTTGGGTCCATTGATCACATTATACCAAATTTGAAGAAGACCCACAAGTTAATACTGTACACATTATTGTATTTGAAGAAAATGATGGAGAATGTTGGGTCCTTTTAAATTTTGAGAAAAACTGAGAATTTTAGGCCGCTATTGGCAGAACAGGAAAGAAAAAAATAATTTTTTTGTTAATTTGGCAAAGAAACGTGCAAGTGCGTGTTGGCGTACTAATAAAAGGAGGATGGTGCCAATTAGGAAATTGACGTGACCTCCCTCTGATAACAAATTAAGCAGGCACATGGTTTTGACGGATTAATCTAAGCGTTCTTAGGTTCGGTAGTTAAATTAAATACGTAGCGAGCGGTTTTTCAAATTAACATTATCGATTACTCAAGCAATAAATGGCACAATTTTCGGCATCAAACAACGCAAAGGGTCGCTACCCCTTAAAGAGATTAAACAAGGGCTACATGTCAATGTTCGCTCAAGCGAATAGTACCTACCCGATCCGAACAATTAGCAATTCAAATTAAAATTATTCGCTAGCTTTCACAACCGAAATAAGAGAGGAATCCAGACTAAATAGTGATTTAAAAAATAAAGTCCAAAATGAATCCCAAAAATAATTAATATGATGGTGTACCAAATCACATGAACTCAAGCGGAAATCAAGGGGATGAATCCGATTTCTTCTAGTGTTCATGAGATCTACACGCTCCAATTTTTACGAAAAATATCGGACAATTAATGCTTAAAATTTTGATTTTAATTAGCATGATTTCAATATAAATTAGGACAATTACCTAGTCTTCTAATTCCACCAATTCTCACAATAATTTAGAATAACACACAAAGAGATAAATTTAGAAATCGTAACCTAATCCAAGAAGTCAGTCCACAATATTGAGTGGAGGAAACGCTAACGATGGTGGTTGATTTTCTCTTTCCATGCAAATCCATGGATCTGCTCCAAATGATGAAGATGCGAGCCGTTTTCCCTTTGCAATAACCCTTGGAGTGAGAGAAACCTTGATGAATAATATATAGGTAAAGAGGAGAGAGAAAAGGTGGTGAAGAGGTGGTGGCTATGGTTTTGGCGGAGACTTAAGCGATATATGAGGGGGTCGGTTTCGGTTTCGAATGAGGAGGTTGGCAAGGATTTTGGAGGGAGAGAGCGAGGAGGCCGATAGAGAGGAAAGGAGGGAGAGAGTATGGCGGTAGGGCTAGGCTGAGCACTAGGGGGTGGTTATGGGCGGTTTTCCCATATAGGGGCTGCTTGGTTTTCTTTTGATCTGGAGGGAGGTGGTGCTCGGGTGGGGGTGGGTGGGTGGAGGTGGTTGGCCGAGTGAGAGAAGGGGGGAAGGGGGCAACTTGTAGTTGGTCGGCTAGTGTGGCAAGGAGAAGAGGACTCAATTTTGGGTGGTGGATGTGGAGGAGGAGAAGGTGGCTGAGAGGCGGTGGAGTAAAAGGTGGAGAAGTTAGAGGAGGGATTCTCACCAAAAGAAGGAGGAGGAGGGGAAGAGTGGCTGGCGGCCAGAGAGTGGAGGAGGGAAAAGGAGCCGAATTCTCAAAGGGAGGAAGCAAGAAGGGGAAAACTCAATTTGGGTTTTTTTCTTTCATTCATTCTCTACTAAAATCCTTCATAATATAACTATATATTGCCTATACCACTCCATCTCCACCATTGAAAATTAAACAACACATGATGGTTATATGCACCTATCATTACATGAAATAAAAATAATACAACATGATAGTTATATGCACCCATCATAATATATGAAATAAAAATACATGAAATAAACTCTAAAATAAAATTGCTTAAAAATAAAATTGCTAAAAATATATAATTATAATTATTTAATTTATAATTATATATTTTTTATATAATGGTGGCGACGGACGTCGTGCAAAACATGTAGCTGCGATGGCAAACAACGTCGTGGTAGAATCCCATCCTCGAGCTTGCGGCAACGATCATCCCAATCCATGGACTCTCTATGGCGGGGATCACGGCCGCATCAGCATCGTCGCCATCACTACTGGCTGTTAGATAGAATAGAGAACAAACTATGACCCTATATAAGGTGATATCAATTAGCTTCCAACATTATCCTTGTTTAAAGACATACTTGAACCCATGAGAGTTTTCATTGAAGTGGCTCTTCCCATGCCATACTTCTTGATTATCTCCTTGGTGAACTTAGACAGACTAACGAAAAGTCTATATAAAGTTTGTTTAACTTGGATACCCAAGAAAAACTTGAGTTCACCCACGCTACTCATCTCAAACTTGTCTTGCATTAATTTGGCAAACCTAGTGCAAAGTGACTCATCAGTAGAACCAAACATTATGTCATCAACATACATCTGTACTAAGATGGTCTTGCCTTTGACATCCCTTAGAATTAGTGTTTTGTCTATTTTCCCTCTTGAGAATTTATTCTCTAGAAGTAAATTAGACAAAGTCTCATATCAAGCCCTTGGGGCTTGTTTTAAACCATAGAGAGCTCTTAAAAGTAAATATACATGAGTAGGTTTAGTAGAATCAACAAAACCTGAGGTTGCTCTACATAAACTCTTTATTTAAGATTGTCATTTAGAAAGGTTGACTTCACATCCATTTGATATACTTTGAATCCTTTATAGGATGCATATGCTAGGAAGAGTCTTATAACCTCCAATCAAGCTACTGGTGCAAAGGTTTGGTCAAAATCTATTCCATCTTCTTGTCTATATCACTTTGCAACCAGTCTAGCTTTGTTTCTGATTATAACCCCATTCTCATCCAGTTTGTTTCTATATATCCGTTTGGTTCCTATGATGTTGCATGTTATCTGGTCTGGAAACCAGCTTCCAGACATTATACCTCTTGAACTATTTCTATTCTTCCTGCATTGCACTTATCCAAAATGGATTCACATTAGCATCTTCAAATTTCTTTAGTTCTGTTTGGGACAGAAAGCTTGAATACATCAATGTATTGTGAAGTTTGCTTCCTGTAGTCACACCCTGTGTTGCATATCCTATGATCAATTCCCTTGGATGATCCCTTAGATGTTTATTAGCCACAGGTAATGTGACTTCTTCTGCTTGACCACCAACATCTTGCTGAGTTTCTTCTCCTTGCGGTTCTTATGCAAGCTCTTCTTCTACTATGTTGACTCCATCTTGCATATTCTGGCATGCTGGAGCAATATCATCTATAGTCAGTTCCTTTATCTTCAAGTCTTCACCTTTTGTACATGATGAACTTGGCTTATCATTGCAAAACATAGAACTTTAATCAAATACAACATGAACATACTCTTCCACAAGTTGTAGACCGTATAGGCCCTACTATGGTCACTATAAACAACAAATATTCTATCATAGGACATCTCATCAATCTTGGATAGATATGTTTTTCCATTATTTAGGACATAGCATCTACATCCAAAGATTCTAAAATAGGCCAAGTTTGGTTTTCTGCCCTTCATAAGTTCATAAGGAGTTTTATTCAATCTTTTGTTGATTGAAGCTCTATTAAGAACATGACATGCTGTATTTATAGCGTCAGCCCAGAAGTATTCTTGAAGTGAATAATCACTCAGCATGGTTCTTCCAACTTTAATGAGAGTCCTATTCTTCCTCTCAGCAATCCCATTCTACTGGGGTATTCTTGGGGAGGAAAACTCTTGCTGAATCCACAATTCTTCTCAAAACTTTGTCATATAATCAGATTGAAACTCAGTTCCATGATCACTCCTAATTTTGACCACTGAGCTATTTACTTCATTCTGAATTTATTTGATAAATGTCTTGAAGACATCATGGGTTTCAGACTTTTTCCTTAAAAAGAAAACCCAAGTGAATCTGTAATAGTCATCAACTATTACAAAAGTTTAAATTCTCCTTCCTAAACTATGAACTGGCACAGGACCAAACATGTAAGACCCCCCTCATGGATCTCAAAACACGGCACGAAGGGGAATCTTATGCCCGGAACAGCCGCCTTGTGGTAGCATTAGCACACGGGCTAACCTGTACCACAAGACGCCTATTCCGCCGGCTACAACAATATCAATAGTACATGCCAACTCAACCAAATATAATAAGCAAGAGAAGCCAAATCCACACTAAGCATATAAAGTCCAAATACATCAATAAAGGAGAAGCTAAAACATGCTTCTACATATCAGAGTACAGCTATAAAAGTTGCCCCAAAAGGGGCTACATCAAATCCTCTCAACACTCACATCTGTGACCGACAGTATCAATGGCACTGTCACTTCAGGCCCTATCATCCTAGCCTGGCTGTCCTGCTGCATAGTCCACGGCTGCTCTACCTGCGACGTGTCCTCCTAGAAGGAAGACGTAGCAACCGTTAGTCGGAACGACTAAGTGGCTTCACATCCGCTCCCCCGGCGACTCCTCGGCACCGGGCGGAGAGAAGGAACAGGGTAATATATATGTATGCAAGTAAAAGAAGTACAAGAAGGTGGCAGCAGTGTAAGAGTAACAATAACATGATCTAGCAAATATTTAAGAGCTACAACAAACTAACATGTATAAGTAACAGCAGGAAAGTGACTTAACTTATAAGAATGCCCATACAAACTTATAAGTTAAGGATCGGGTTACATAAAAGTAACTCATCGTATAAGAGTGCCCATACAAACTTATACGATGAGGATCTTGTTGTGCAATGTTATGAAATGCTATGTATGCTATGCAATGACTCACCCATGATCACACACATGCAATTGCTATGTCGACATAGACTATAGTTCCCACATTTCGAGCAGGTAGCTAACCTCTTAGGCATTAGCCGCCGTGGCCAGGCGGTGACAGTAGAACGTATACTTCTACTACTAGGCGGGTATCCACACTACTTCACCTAGGCCTCCGTACGCCTCAACGCTAAGAACACAACAACAGAGCCCTTGCGTACTATGGCCCAGCGGGGTCTTGGGTAGATGTGCACCAAGAATACAGCCCAAACTGGCCTTGTGTGACCTGAAAGGGGCCTCAGATGTAAGCACGAGGACACAGCCCAACCGTTCACTTGGTATGGAAGGAGCCCCGGGACATGAACACCGAGGACCAAGCCCAACCGCCCAAAGTCTAAGTGTCAACTCCCGTCGGTGTGAAGATCGGCGAGCGCATAGACCTGCCACACTATCCTTTACCCAGGATTACAACACCGCGTGTCGACTCACACCTCATGCAATTTCACACCACCATGGCATGGAAGGGGCCTCGGAAGAAGGCACGAGGACTCAGCCCAACCATCCATCCATACTCTATCCCAACACAAACCAAACAAGTGACAGTCAAAACCGCACTTACATCCTTTTACAACACAACCCGTAGGGAGACGACACTCTAAGTATTGGACTACTATACCCATTCCATTAGTCAAACATACTCATGGCCATAATTTATGCCTCTACATGACCTTCCAAATGATAATAACATAATATAATATGATGCACATATAAAGATCTATCACACTTTCCAAATGGTAACGACATATTTAAACATGATGCACATAAGTAACACTCTATCAATTTCTATCAAGTCAATTTATCTAAATAAGCTTGCTTCACAATTTGATTATATGAAATATGATTAATAAGCTTCATCAATCATGCAACTAAAATGTTTAGCCATAAAGAGTTCATCCAAGCCAAGTTACTAGCAATATTAATTCCACCGAATCCAAATCCATATTATATAAAGCCCAGAATTTAGATGCCGAGTAAATCTGGATTGCAAATTTAACCGGAGATTCCCGAAGCTACAGGAATCCGGTGAAGACGTGTAACACCTCAATGGAAAGGTCTTTTCATGGGCTACAACAATCGTATTCAAACCTCAGCCCAGATTTAATATTATCCTAATTGAAATCAGACTTGAAGTCTGCTGCGTACAGAACACAATTTCTGCATGCAGGATTTATCGAACACCATTTTCGTTCAAACTTTCCCATGGCTACAGACGTCGCCTGAAATCATGCAGCCACTCGTTTGAAAGGTATTTTCAAGGGCTTCAACGTTTGTGTTTAGCTGAAAGCCCAGATCTGGCCTTATCCCTCGTGAAAAGGGACTAGAAGATCGCTGCGCGCAGAATACACATTCAACACGCATATTGAGGCGGAAGGAACGTCATCGGTTCATCTTCCACCTCAAGTCGATCCTCTCCGATCACCTCCAGAATTTTCCTCCACCCTTATTCAACCTCAAGAGGCCAATGCCCTTCACTAAACCATTCCCTATCTTCACATAGAAGAAGGGAGTGGTTGAAGAGATCTAAAACATAGGACACAAGTCCTAGCATGGCCTTTCCTAGAAAACTCCTCCTCTCCATCAAGACTCTCTTGATTCGATATCTCACCTAGTGAAAATAGCTATAGATCTAGCACCAAGGGAGAGGGTAGGAAACTCACATCACTCCCGGCGGTTCCATTTCCGGCCATAGATCTTGTGATTCTTCGCGGCGGCATCCTCTCCTTTACGGCGATGGCAGATCTCCTTCCCTAGATCTTCCTCCAGCAAACTCTCCTTCTCCACAGGACTACTCTCAGAAAATACGGCTGGGAAGAAGAGTGAAACGGCTAGGGTTTTTTTCCCACTCCATATATATAACAAGTGACACGGGTAGGGACACGCCCATGTCCTTACCCGTATCCTGCTCTAGCGAAGCGTTACGACGGTTTTTAGTGTCGGTTCAACACTCGACACGGGTAGGGATACGCCCGTGTCCAAACTAGTGTCCCGACCCGTGCCCACATGACACGGCCGTGTTCCCTGGCCGTGTCCTTCTCTGGATGCATTTCGACGATCTCAACACTTCGTCGATCTCGATTAAAATCGTCGAATGGAGCACACGGGTAGGGACACGCCCGTGTCTCTACCCGTGTCATATAATTCGTCGGTCTCGACACATCTCGTCGAGTTCAACTCGACACAATGCCACACGGGTAGGGACACGCCCGTGTCACTACCCGTGTCATGTAATTCGTCGATGTCGACGCGCAGTTTGTCGATCTTGACACATCTCGTCGAGCTCAACTCGACACAATGCCACACGGGTAGGGACACGCCCGTGTCGCTACCTGTGTCATGTAATTCGTCGATGTCGACGCGCAGTTCGTCGATCTCGACACATATCGTCGATCTCGACACATATCGTCGAGCTCTACTCGACACAATGCCACACGGGTAGGGACACGCCCGTGTCTCTACCCGTGTCACATTCACATGGGTAGTGACACACCCGTGTCACATTCACACGGGTAGTGATACGCCCGTGTCACTACCCGTGTCCTTCTCTGCATTGATTTCTCCACTCCTCCACAAGTGCAGTCCAATTCCCTGCACTTCTCAGGACTCGAGTCAACCCTCCTGACTCAAAAACACACACGAGGGGCCTAGAGCGATTCGGGACGTTACAAATCCTATAAACAAAATAAAAGATTTCGTCCTCGAAATTAGGCTTATGCTGTGGGGAGAAAGACATAACAGGAAATTTAACATATGCTTTTAAATAAAATTAACTTGAGCAAACAACTCCGGGTAGCGTTGCTGCATCAAATCCAATGGCTCCCATGTGTACTCCTCCTTCCCATGGTTGGATCATAGTACCTTCACCAAGGGAACACTTTTGCGACGCAATGTTCTTGTCTCGCTGTCAACAATCCGCACCGGCTCTAGTCGCACAGACCTATCTGACGCTACTGCACCATCAGTAGTGGGAATATATTGGTCGGGCCGCAATAGTGCTTTTCGAAGCGACGACACATGGAACACGTCGTGGTGATTCTCTAGTTCTGGTGGTAACTCCAACCGATAGGCCAACGGGCCAATCCTTTCTAGTATAGTATAAGACCCAACATACCTTGGGCCGAGCTTTTTCACCCCACGCACCCGTGACACTCCATGCATCGGCCGAATCTTGAGGAACACTTTATGACCCACTTGGAACTCCACCATTCGGTGCTTTACATTATAATACTTCACCTGCCGACTTTGAGACTCCAACATGCGATCTCGTACCAATCTGACCTCCGCATCAGTCTCATCTATATATTCATTTCCCAATGCCTTTGGATCTTCATCCTGCACCCAAGACAAGGGAGTCATGCACCTTCTTCCGTAAAGGGCTTCATGGGGCGCCATACCGATGCTCGCCTGATGGCTATTATTGTAGGAGAATTCCACCAGTGTTATGAGTCTTTCCCATGGTTCTCCTCTATCCAGGACACACAACCTCAATAAATCCTCCAGTGTTCTGATGGTCCGCTCAGACTGCCCGTCCGTCTGAGGGTGAAATACTGTACTAAAGGTTAGGCGCGAGCCCAAATACGCCTGTACCGCCTTCCACTCCTTGGATGTAAATCGACCATACCGATCCGAAACAATTGTCTTGGGCATGCCATGATACCGTACGAATTGCTTCACAAAAAGGCGTACCAAAACATCCACGTGTGCTTCCTTCTTCATTGGAATGAATCGGGCCACCTTTGTCAGTCGATCAACAATAACCCACACTGAATCATTCCCGGAGCGGGAGCGAGGTAGCCCAAGGACAAAGTCCATGGAGGTATCCTCGAACTTCCATTCGGGGATGGGCAATGACTGCAACAAACCACCGGGACTCCTGCATTCAGCCTTCACTCTTTGACAAGCTTCGCAACGTGTAACATAGTAACGAACAACCTTCTTCATTCCTGTCCAGCACACGGTCTTCCGTAAGCCGACATACATCTTGGCAATACCCGGGTGTACAGAATATTGAGAGGAATGTGCCTCTCTCAAGACATCCTCCCGGAGTTTGCCGCCCTTGGGAATACAGAGTCGGCCACAAAAATAAACGAGGCCGTCTTTAAGTGTGTACTCATCGGTGGTCCCATCTTCAATTGCCTTGATTGCCGGGGCCAAGGTCGCATCCATGCCTTGCTCCACCAGAATCCGGTCCCGAATATCACAAACTATGCTCATGATGGCGAAATACTCCGCATACTCTGCCGAAGGAGCCTTGAATACTAGAGTAATCTCCATCTCCTCGATCATCCGAGCCAACTCCATACTCATCAACCGAGACTCTGGGCTAGAGCCTGACACTTTTCTACTCAATGTATCTGCTAGCGAATTTGCTTTCCCGGGGTGGTAGTTCATGGTGAACTCATAGTCACATAGAAATTCCAACCACCGTCGTTGTCTCAGGTTCAACTCCTTCTGAGTGTGGACATACTTCAAGTTTTTGTGATCGAAAAAGATCTCGCAGTGGACGCCATATAGATAATTCCTCCAAACCTTCAAAGCGAACACCACTGCTCCCAACTCCAAATCATGAACCGGGTAGTTGATTTCATGTTTCTTTAACTGCCTTGAAGCATAAGCGATTACGTGCCGGTGCTGCATCAATACCGCTCCCATCCCTTGATATGACGTGTCCATGTAAACCTGAAATCCTTCCTTCCTAGACGGAAGAGCAAGGGTGGGGGTGGAGGTAAGCCTATCCTTTAGCTCTTGGAACGCCGCTTCACATTAGGGAGTCCACTAAAATGGCACACCTTTCTTCGTCAACGAAGTAAGAGGAAGGGCAATCTTGGAGAATCCTTTCACGAACTTGCGGTAGTACCCAGCAAGTCCAAGAAAGCTTCGTACATCAGCTGCCGACTTCAAGGGCGACCATTCCTTCACGACTCGCACATTTGCTGGATCCTCTACTAATCCTGCCCCACTGATCACTGTTAAAGTAGCGAACAAACGACCAAACAACAAGCCGAAATTTGAATAATTGAAAGTTTTATTATCCAAAAAGATATCTATTACAAAGGTATGCCCTCCCTTATATAGAATGGAGGAGAGATGAGAGAATACAAATAAGAGATGTGAGACTAAAAATTTATAGGACTAAGCAGACTATACAGAACAAGCCGCACAAGCCGCGCGGTTAGATAGAAGGGCTAACCGCCCGGCTACCACCAGAGAGAAAGAGAGATCGCCAGGGTAGACTGCTAGACAGTCCGGTCTCCAAAGCCGGCTGAGACAAACAGCCAGACCGCGCGGTCTCCAACCCGCCAAGACAGACCACCAGACCGCCAGACCGCCCGATCACCAACTTCAACACTCCCCCTCAAGCTGGAGCATATATATCGATCATGGCCAGCTTGTCACAAATATGAAGAAACGAGGCGGAAACTGGCTTGGTGAAGATGTCAGCCAGCTCTTTATCAGAAGTGACAAAGGGAGTGCAAATTTGTTCCTTTAAGATCTCTTCACGAATGAAATGACAGTCGACCTCAATGTGCTTTGTTATTTTATGGAAGACCGGGTTTTTGGAGATGTATATGGCAGCCTTGTTATCACAGAACATAGGTAGAGGATGGTTGTAGACCTCTCCTAAATCTAGCATGGGAGCCCGCAGCCATTTTAACTCACAAGTGGTCGACGCCATACTGCGATACTCAGCTTCTGCACTGGACTTGGAGATAACAGACTGCTTCTTGCTCTTCCAGCTCACCAGATTTCCCCCAACAAAGGTGCAAAAACCTGAGGTTGACTTGCGATCCCCTTTATCATCAACATAACTTGCATCTGAGTATGCTTCAACCCTCAGATGACCATTCTTCTGAAAAAGTAATCCTTTCCCAGGCGCTGCTTTGACATACTCCAAGATCCGCAAGGTGGACTATAGATGACACTCCCTTTGTGCTTGCATGAATTGACTCACCTTGCCCACAACATAGGAAATGTCGGGCCTGGTCACTGTGAGATATATGAGCTTACCAACCAGACGCCTGTACCGCGAACTATCTGAAAGAGGAGGCAAATCATCTGTCCAGGTTTTGTCTTCTCCAGTTGCCATGGGACATCAGGAAGGTTTTGCTCCAGTCAACCCTGCCTTTTTTAAAAGATCAAGGGCATACTTACGCTGAGAGAGAACTAAGGAGTCGGGCTTCCGAGAGATTTCGATCCCCAGAAAGTACTTTGGAGGGCCCATATCTTTCGTGATCAGATGTTGACAAAGATGTCGCTTTGTCAGGGCTACCCCTTCCTGGTCATCGCTAGTGAGAAGAATATCATCGACATACACAGCAAGAACAACCAACCCCGAAGGGGTTTTGCGAATAAATAGAGAGTGATCAGCTGAGCTTCACGCAAAACCAACGGCCGCCACAATGTCGCTGAACTTGTCAAACTAAGGTCGATGGCTCTGCTTGAGGCCATAGATTGCCTTCTTCAGCTGGCATACTCGTGTCTTCCCCTGAGCAACATACTCAGGAGGTTGCTCTATGTAGATGGCCTCCTGAAGATCACCATAAAGGAAGGCATTCTTGATATCCAGCTGGGAAATCGACCCCATAGGTCTGAGTAAAGCCCTTAGCAATAAGGCGAGCCTTATAACGATCCACAGTGCCGTCTGGGCCAAAGTTGACCACAAAGACCCAGCGACAGCCAACAACATCAGTGCCGAAGGGAGGAGGAACAAGAGTACAGGTACCCCGCTCTGTGAGGGTCGCCATTTCCTCATCCATGGCCATCTTCCAATGAGAAATAGCAAGGGCCTCCTGGTAGGAGCGGGGTGTGGTAGTGGCAGAGATAGTCAGTGCAAATGCCCTGCAAGAAGGGGTAAGATGATCATATGAAACAACAGCATCAAGGGAGTGTAGGGTACACGTCCGCACCCCTTTGCGAAGAGCTATAAGAAGATCCAGGTCAGCAGGTCATGCGGCATCCGGAGCATCCGCAGCAGAGAGAGCTGGCCCAATAGTAGAGAGCTACGGCGGCGGAGATGAGGGAGACGGTGGCGGATAAGGGGGAGAGAGAGGCGGAGGGAGAGGAGTGGAGGGAGACGGTGTAGGGGTGGAGATCGTAGTAGGAGATGAGGGAACGAAGGGAACGATAGGAGAATCAGAAGCTGGGAGAAGAGGAGAGGAGTCATCCGAGAAGTAGGAGGTATTCTCGATGAAGGTGACGTCAGCAGAGACGAACTGCTTACGAAGGACGGGATCAAAGAAACAATAGCCTTTCTGAGTGGTGGAGTACCCCAGAAAGGCACATTTGGTGGAGCAAGGGGAGAGCTTATCACTGGTGGCAGAAGGGGCATGCACAAAGGCAGTGCATCCAAAGATTTGGAGAGGTAGAGGACATGGCTCCTTGCCCGGATACAGAATGGAGAATGGGGTTTTTCGTGGAGAACCGTGGAGGGAATGCGATTGATAAGGTAGCAGGCAAGGAGAACAGCATAGCCCCAATAGGAGCGAGGAACATGCATCTGGGTCATCAAGGTGCGAGCGATATCGAGGAGGTGACGGTTTTTGCGTTCTGCCACACCATTTTGTTGGGAAGTATAGACACAACTAGTTTGATGAGTAATCCCATTTTGCATGCAGAATGTAGAAAAGTCATGACTGATATATTTTTTGGCATTATCAGATCGAAAAACTTTGATAAAAACATTAAACTGAGTTTTGATCATGAGATAGAAGGACATCCATACAGAGAATAATTCAGAGCGATCTTTTAACAGATACACCCACGTACAATGAGAGAAATCATCAATGAACGTGACAAAATATTAACTACCCCGACCAATGGTAAGAGTAGGAGAAGGACCCCAAATATCGGAGTGGATGAGATCAAACAGACGGGTAGATCCACGAACGTGCTTTGGAGGGAAGGAGGAGCGGTGATGCTTGCCAAGCTGACAGGCCTCACAGTTGAGCGGAGGACTTTGTGGAGGAAGGTGGGTTATTTAATTTCAAAGTAAGTCTACATCAAGTGCTTCCTTTTTGTTTATTTTCTAATTATAGTTTTAATTCACTTTTTTATTTTCTGATAAAATAATATTAATTTGCGTGAGTAGGAGTACTCAACAGGCCCCGAGTCTAATACGACAATTTCCTATACTATATTTTGATAGGTACGCTTGCCTATTTTGAGATTATAGTTTGACTACATTTTATAACTATAAAATTTCTCATCAATTTTTTGGCGCCGTTGCCGGGGACAATTTTTGTTGAAATTTTGAAAGCGCAAATTATATTAATTTTATCATTCTCTTTCTCTACCCCTATTCATTTTTTTCATTTTCTTTTTCGAATTTCATTCTATTAAGTACCGGTTGCCTTATTTTCTTTTTACAAAACAAAAAAAATGATATCTCAGTTGGCCGCTAAGATTGCCGAGCTTACACACAAAGTCAATCTTTTGCAAGTTGCAAGACAACGTCAATTTTTTTGTACTTATTGTGGTGCCCCTCATCAGAGTGAGGAATGTTATTCTAATTTTTATCTTCCAAATAATTCTCATAATTTTGGTAATAATTATGAAAATAATTATTCCTACTTTAATGACAGTCCTTCATCTAATTTTCAGGAAAATACCTTTTTCAATACTTTTTCTAATTTTAATGGAAATAATTTTTCAAGTTCTTATGAAAATCATTTTTATATTTTTCCTGAAAATATTTTTTCAAGCTTCAATGAGAACAATTTTTCTGATTTTTGTAATTTTCCCTCATCCTCGGATGTTGATTTCTGGCAAGATCACCCGGAAAGATTCCCGAGTACTGATGATATTTATTTAGATCCGACTTTTTATTCTTCTTCATCCGCACTGCAAGGTTTCTCTCCTAATTTTGGGGACTCTTCTAAATTTCCATTTGATTCTTCTCCCCAAAATTTGTATGAGACTTTTATTACTTTTAGAGATTTTTTCCTCTTCCTCGGATAATGTCGCTAATGAGAAACATGACTCTTCATGTCCCCCGTAGTTGCTTATACCGAAGAAGATGAAGAGCTTTTATTTCAAGAACTTGTTAAGTGTATGTACGCATTGGGTACAGTAGAAGAAGAAAATATTTCTCCTCCTACTGCTACCAATTTTTCTCCTATTTATGAATTTCCAAACACAATTTATAAATATTTAGGAGCAAAAATATATGAACCTGATGCGTACAATGATTTGATTTTAAATCATTCTACAGACGACAAATTATTATTAGAAAATAAACAACCGGAGCTCGATCAATTTCTTTCACACGACCCTCCTCCGTGTGAAATTCTCTCTAACACGTTTATTTTTGATTTTTCTTATTCTAATAATTTTCATGTAGTAAATGAGCCGTTGCAATCAAATGTTGTCCACGACCCATTTGCCGCTCATCCAGAAAGGTTCAACTCACCTCAGGTATGCATAGGTTATTTGAATCTAAATTTTCAAGTCAACTACGAGAAGGAAAATCAAGAAGAAAGCGGAGGAGTCATTGGGCGAGCATCTTTGGCGTTTTCACCCAAGCATGAATTAAGGGAGTTGCCAGTGCCCTTTACTTTTTATTTCCCTTTCTCCTAACCCAAACCGTCTAGCTTCAAGAATGATATCTCAGTTGGCCGCTAAGATTGCCGAGCTTACACACAAAGTCAATCTTTTGCAAGTTGCAAGACAACGTCAATTTTTTTGTACTTATTATGGTGCCCCTCATCGGAGTGAGGAATGTTATTCTAATTTTTATCTTCAAAATTATTCTTATAATTTTGGTAATAATTATAAAAATAATTATTCCTACTTTAATGATAGTCATTCATCTAATTTTTAGGAAAATACCCTTTTCAATACTTTTTCTAATTTTAATGGAAATAATTTTTCAAGTTCTTATGAAAGTCATTTTGATATTTTTCCTAAAAATACTTTTTCAAGCGTCAATGAGAACAATTTTTCTGATTTTTGTAATTTTCCCTCTTCCTCGGATGTTGATTTCCGGCATGATCACCCGGAAAGATTCCCGAGTACTGAGGATATTTATTTAGATCCGACTTTTTATTCTTCTTCTTCCGCACCGTAAGGTTTCTCTCCTAATTTTGGGGACTCTTCTAAATTTCCATTTGATTCTTCTCCCCAAAATTTGGATGAGACTTTTATTATTTTTAGTGATTTTTCCTCTTCCTCGGATAATGTCGCTTATGAGTAACATGACTCGTCATGTCCCCCCGTAGTTGCTTATACCAAACAAGACAAAGAGCTTTTATTTCAAGAACTTGTTAAGTGTATGGACGCATTGGCTGCAGTAGAAGAAGAAAATGTTTCTCCTCCTACTGCTACCAATTTTTCTCCTATTAATGAATTTCCAAACACAATTTATAAATATTTAGGACCGAAAATATATGAACCTGATGCGTCCAATGATTTGATTTTAAATCATTCTACAAAAGACAAATTAATATTAGAAAATAAACAACAGGAGCTTGATCAATTTCTTTCACACGACCCTCCTCCATGTGAAATTGTCTCTAACACGTTTATTTTTGTTTTTTTCTTATTCTAATAATTTTCATGTAGTAAATGAGCCGTTGCAATCAAATGTTGTCCCCGACCCATTTGCCGCTCATCTAGAAAGGTTCAACTCACCTCAGGTATACATAGTTGATTTGAATCTAAATTTTCAAGTCAACTACGAGAAGGAAAATCAAGAAGCAAGCGGAGGAGTCATTGGGCGAGCGTCTTTGACGTTTTCACCCAAGCATGAATTAAGGGAGTTGTCAGTGCCCTTTACTTTTTATTTCCCTTTCTCCTAACCCAAACCGTCTAGCTTAAAGACGGGAAAAAGAAAAGCGCTATTGGGAGACACCCCTTGCTTATCTATTAGTTTTTATGACTTTTATTTTTCACAAATTGTTTTTTCCCCCTCCTACTTGACTTATAAACATTGGGGACAATGTTTTTTTTAAGTATGGGGGTGGATTCTTATTTATTGTTTTTGTTTAAAAATAAAAAAAATGAAAAATCTCTAAAATCCAAAAAAATGAAAAATCTTTAAAATTTTAAAAAAATTCTATTTTTATTATCAAAAAAAAAACAAAAAAAAATATAGAAAAAGAGAAAATACAAAAAAAAATATAATAAACCCCTACTTAATTTTTGTGATTTTTAGAAATTTATTTTGAGTTTATTTATAAGAATTTTTATAATTTTTGATTTTTTAAACTTTTATTTCATCAAAGTTAGTTAAAATTAACTTTTAGGTGATTTTATTTTAAGGAATAAATTTATGAAGTAAATTTGTTTAGAGAAATCTATTTATCCCTTTTTCTCTTTTATTATAATTAGTTTCAATTTCATTGTGATTTAGTTTAACAATTTTTAGATTCTAATTATCTCCACTTTGAGCTTTAAGATTCTTAGGAAATTTTAATTTACTATAGTTGCTCTCTTTTAATTTTAATTTAATCTAAATATTGTTTAACATTCCCTTGTTTTAATTTTTCTTGTTAGATCATATGTCACGGGGATAAGAGGATAAAATTCATTATCCCCTGGTACACATATGTAATTTTTCTTTTTTTGATTAGATTATATGTCATGGGAATTAAGTATTCCTTAGTACACATATGCAACCCCAAAAAAAGGAGTTAGAGGATAAAATTCATTATTCCTAAGCAATTTTGTTTGAAGAGAAAAAAAGAAGAAAAAAACATCAAAACAGGAAAAAATTGTGTGGGGTGAGAGGATAAAATTCATCACCCCCAATCAAAGATCTCTTCAATTCCCTTTTCCAAACCCAAAACCCAATATAATTGTTTTAGTTTTAAATTAAAAAAGTAAGAGAGCATAAGTAGTAGTTTGAATTTTCCTCGAAGTCTGTTTTTAGTAAAAGAAGTGTTTATAATTTTTAATATAAATTTGTTTACTAACAATATAATTTTGAGATCTTAATATTTTATTAGAGAAAATTTGCCAAATATTTATCTTTTCTAATTTTATTTTCATATTTTAGGACTTAAAAATTTGAATCACTTAATCTAATTTTTAACTTTCTTTTGATTTAATAAATTTTTAATTTAATTTAAAATTTATATTAATTTCTTATAAAGTACTCTCATAGTTTTGCTCTGCAATAGCAAAAGATTAAGTATGTGGGTATTTGATAAGTTAATTTATATAATTATTTTAGTTTAGTTTTTTATAAATAAATAGTATAATTTATTTGTCTTTATATAAATATATATAATAATTAGTTTATTTTTATATTTCAGGTTAATATGGGCTTCAAATATCATTTCCAAGTCCATGTAAAAGATCGGAAAACATATGGAGGCAATTAACATTTTTGGCCATGGATAGCTAAAATTCAAATGGCCATAACTTTCAAACCAGGAAGAGTTACAGGACGTGCAACTAGTCAACGAAAAGAGGATGCCGTCCTCTACAAATCTAGAGAATTTCACAAGTACATGCCCCAATGACACATGCGTGACCTGGGCGTGAACACGGGCGTGTCTAGCTCAAGAACACAGTTTTCTCCAGAAATCTTCCCGGGGCAATTCTGGGACTTTTTCTAAGTACACGCCCCCATATCTCGGGCGTGACCTCGGGCGTGACCAACCCAAAACTGCCAAAATGATGCCAGATTGCACCATTTACTGACCCAGTCAGTACACACCCTAGGTCACGGGCGTGACCGATGGGCGTGATACTTCAGGAACTGCCAGAATTTACTCCCGACATTTTCAGCTTCCCGCGGTTTTCCAGAAACAGAAGTGACACGCCATAGGTCACAGGCGTGACCTAGGGGCATGACCTGTCATTTAACAGATTTTTGCAGTTTTTCCTCCAACGTTCCCGAGCTTTCAAGACGGCGGTTCCGAGCCTGACACGCCCTAGGTCACGGGCGTGACCTAGGGCGTGACCTAGAAGAAATGTTTCCTATAAATTGCAGATGAGTTCAGAGGCTTAGGGAGGAGCTAGTAGGCCCATCTAGGAGTAGTTTCAGTAGATTATTTCCGTCTTTATGCATTTTTTCAAGTACTTTTTAATTTCATAGTTGTAGACTTTAATTCTTGTATTTTTATTTTGTAGTTGTTTATCTTTCCATGTATCATTATTTTTATTTCCACTTGATCATGACAAGCTTTTCAATATAATAAAATAATCTCCTTTTGTCAAACTCTTTGTATATTGCTTACGATTTATCTCTGATTTATTTTGTGTCGAATTCATATTTCGGGGATATGCTCTTCGATTTTATATCCGTATCTTAAATGACCGATAGGTTACGGATACGAGTAGATCACTCAGCAATAAAAGGAGTTGCATGCACTCCTCGAGAGAGGACGACATAAAACTTCCGGATTGGAGTCAAATCCAATAGAGTGTTTCACCGCCTAATGCAAGCTTAGGGGTTTCGACTGGCCGAGAGGTCTTAATCGATCAACCTAAGGTTAGTCAAAAGTATGAGCTCGAGAGAGACGCTTTTGTATTTAAGGAACCTCCACGGTCGAAGCGGATAATCTAGAAGTTTGCCTTTAAGATTAGTTTATTTCATTTCAAAGTAAGTCTACATCAAGTGGTTCCTTTTTGTTTATTTTCTAATTATAGTTTTAATTCACTCCTTTTATTTTCTGATAAAATAATGTTAATTTGCGTGAGTAGGAGTACTCAACAGGCCCCGAGTCTAATACGACAATTTCCTATACTATATTTTGATAGGTACGCTTGCCTATTTTGAGATTATAGTTTGACTACATTTTAAAACTATAAAATTTCTCATCAAGTTTTTGGCGCCGTTGCCGGGGACAATTTTTGTTGATATTTTGAAAGCACAAATTGTATTAATTTTATCATTCTCTTTCTCTACCCCTATTCACTTTTTCATTTTCTTTTTCGAATTTCATTCTATTAAGTACCGGTTGCTTTATTTTCTTTTTACAAAACAAAAAAAATGATATCTTAGTTGGCCGCTAAGATTGCCGAGCTTACACACAAAGTCAATCTTTTGCAAGTTGCAAGACAACGTCAATTTTTTTGTACTTATTGTGGTGCCCCTCATCGGAGTGAGGAATGTTATTCTAATTTTTATCTTCAAAATTATTCTTATAATTTTGGTAGTAATTATGAAAATAATTATTCCTACTTTAATGACAGTCCTTCATCTAATTTTCAGGAAAATACCCTTTTAATTACTTTTTCTAATTTTAATGGAAATAATTTTTCAACGTTCTTATGAATATCATTTTGATATTTTTCCTGAAAATACTTTTTCAAGCTTCAATGAGAACAATTTTTCTGATTTTTGTAATTTTCCCTCATCCTCGATGTTGATTTCCGTCATGATCACCCAAAAAATTCCCGAGTACTGAGGATATTTATTTAGATCCGACTTTTTATTCTTCTTCTTCCGCACCGCAAGATTTCTCTCCTAATTTTGGAGGACTCTTCTAAATTTCCATTTGATTCTTCTCCCCAAAATTTGGATGAGACTTTTATTACTTTTAGTGATTTTTCCTCTTCCTCGGATAATGTCGCTAATGAGAAACATGACTCTTCATGTCCCCCCGTAGTTGCTTATACCGAAGAAGATGAAGAGCTTTTATTTCAAGAACTTGTTAAGTGTATGGAACGCATTGGGTGCAGTTGAAGAAGAAAATGTTTCTCCTCCTACTGCTACCAATTTTTTCTCCTATTTATGAATTTCCAAACACAATTTATAAATATTTAGGAGCGAAAATATATGAACCTGATGCGTCCAATGATTTGATTTTAAATCATTCTACAGATGACAAATTAATATTAGAAAATAAACAACCCAGAGCTTGATCAATTTCTTTCACACGACCCTCCTCCGTGTGAAATTGTCTCTAACACGTTTATTTTTTATTTTTCTTATTCTAATAATTTTCATGTAGTAAATGAGCCGTTGCTATCAAATGTTATCCCCGACCCATTTGCCGCTCATCTAGAAAGGTTTAAATCACCTCAGGTATGCATAGTTGATTTGAATCTAAATTTTCAAGTCAACTACGAGAAGGAAAATCAAGAAGCAAGCGGAGGAGTCATTGGGCGAGCGTCTTTGGCGTTTTCACCCAAGCATGAATTAAGGGAGTTGTCAGTGCCCTTTACTTTTTATTTCCCTTTCTCCTAACCCAAACCGTCTAGCTTAAAGACGGGAAAAAGAAAAGTGCTCTTGAGAGACATCCCTTGCTTATCTATTAGTTTTTATGACTTTTATTTTTCACAAATTGTTTTCTTTCCCCCCTCCTACTTGATTTATAAACATTGGGGACAATGTTTTTTTAAGTATGGGGTGGATTCTTATTTATTATTTTTGTTTAAAAATAAAAAAAATGAAAAATCTCTAAAATTCAAAAAAAATGAAAAATCTTTAAAATTTTAAAATAAATTCACTTTTTATTATCAAAAAAACCAAAAAAATATAGAAAAAGAGAAAATACAAAAAAAAATATAATAAACCCCTACTTAATTTTTGTGATTTTTAGAAATTTATTTTGAGTTTATTTATAAGAATTTTTATAATTTTTGATTTTCTAAACTTTTATTTCATCAAAGTTAGTTAAAATTAACTTTTAGGTGATTTTATTTTAAGGAATAAATTTATGAAGTAAATTTGTTTAGAGAAATCTATTTAGCCCCTTTTCTCTTTTATTATAATTAGTTTCAATTTCATTGTAGTTTAGTTTAACAATTTTTAGATTTCCAATTATCTCCACTTTGAACTTTAATATTCTTAGGAAATTTTAATTTAATATAGTTGCTCTCTTTTAATTTTAATTTAATCTAAATATTGTTTAACATTCTCTTGTTTTAATTTTTCTTGTTAGATCATATGTCACGAGGTTAAGAGGAATAAAATTCATTATCCCCTGGTACACATATGCAATTTTTCTTTTTTGGTTAGATCATATATCATGGGAATCAAGTATTCCTTGGTACACATATGCAACCCCAAAAAAAGGAGTAAGAGGATAAAATTCATTATTCCTAAGCAATTTTGTTTGAAGATAAAAAAAAGAAGAAAAAAACATCAAAAAAGAAAAAAATTGTGTGGGGTGAGAGGATAAAATTCATCACCCCCAATCAAAGATCTCTTCAATTCCCTTTTCTAAACCCAAAACCCAATATAATTGTTTTAGTTTTAAATTAAAAAAGTAAGAGAGCATAAGTAGTAGTTTGAATTTTCCTCGAAGTCTCTTTTTAGTGAAAGAAGTGTTTATAATTTTTAATATAAATTTGTTTACTAACTATATAATTTGAGATCTAATTATTTTATTAGAGAAAATTTGCTAAATATTTATCTTTTCTCATTTTATTTTCATATTTTAGGACTTATCAAAATTTGAATCACTTAATCTAATTTTTAACTTTCTTTTGATTTAAGTAAATTTTTAGTTTAATTTAAAAATTATATTAATTTCTTATAAAGTACTCTCATAGTTTTGCTCTGGATTAGCAAAAGATTAAGTATGAGGGTATTTGATAAGTTAATTTATATAGTTATTTTAGTTTAGTTTTTTATAAATAAATAGTATAATTTATTTGTCTTCTATATAAATATATATAATAATTCGTTTATTTTTATATTTCAGGTTAATATGGGCTTCAAATATCATTTTCAAGTCCATGGCAAAGATCTGAAAACATATGGAGGCAATTAACATTTTTGGCCACGGATAGCTGAAATTCAAATGGCCATAACTTTCAAATCAGGAAAGAGTTACGGGACGTGCAACCAGTCAACGAAAAGAGGACGACGTCATCTACAAATCTGGAGAATTTCACAAGTACACGCCCCAATGATGTGGGCTTGACCAGGGTGTGAACACGGGCGTGGCTAGCTCAAGAACACAATTTTCTCCAGAAATCTTCCCAGGGCAATTCTGTGACTTTTTCTAAGTACACGCCCCCATGTCACGGGCATGACCTAGGGCGTGACCAACCCGAAAATGGCAAATGATGCCAGATTGCGCCGTTTACAGCCGTTTGCTGACCCGGTCAGTACACGCCCTAGGTCACGGGCGTGACCGATGGGCGTGACACTTCAGGAACTGCCAGAATTTACTACCGCCGTTTTTAGCTTCCCGCGGTTTTCCAGAAATAGAAGTGACACGCCATAGGTCACGGGCGTGACCTAGGGGCGTAACCTGCCATTTAATAGATTTTGGCAGTTTCTCCTCCAACGTTCCCGAGCTTTCAAGACGGCGGTTCCGAGCCTGACACGCACTAGGTCACGGGCGTGACCTAGGGCGTGACCTAGCAGAAATTTTTCCTATAAATTGCAGATGAGTTCAGAGGCTTAGGGAGGAGCTAGTAGGCCCATCTAGGAGTAGTTTCAGTAGATTATTTCCGTCTTTATGCATTTTTTTCATGTACTTTTTAATTTCATAGTTGTAGACTTTAATTCTTGCACTTTTATTTTGTAGTTGTTTATCTTTCCATGTATCACTATTTTCATTTCCACTTGATCATGACAAGCTTTTCAATATAATAAAATAATCTCCTTTTGTCAAACTCTTTGTTTATCGCTTACGATTTATCTCTGATTTATTTTGTGTCGAATTCATATTTCGCGGATATGCTCTTCGATTTTAGATCCGTATCTTAAATGACCGAGAGGTTGCGGATACGAGTAGATCACTCAGAGATAAAAGGAGTTGCATGCACTCCTCGAGAGAGGACGACATAAATCTTCCGGATTGGAGTCAAATCCAATAGAGGGGTTCACCGCCTAATGCAAGCTTAGGGGTTTCGACTGGCCGAGAGGTCTTAATCGATCAACCTAAGGTTAGTCAAAAGCATGAGCTCGAGAGAGACGCTTTTGTACTTAAGGAACCTCCACGGTCGAAGCGGATAATCTAGAAGTTTGCCTTTAAGATTAGTTTATTTCATTTCAAAGTAAGTCTAGATCAAGTGCTTCCTTTTAGTTTATTTTCTAATTATAGTTTTAATTCACTCCTTTTATTTTCCGATAAAATAATATTAATTTGCGTGAGTAGGAGTACTCAACAGGCCCCGAGTCTAATACGACAATTTCCTATACTATATTTCGATAGGTACGCTTGCCTATTTTGAGATTATAGTTTGACTACATTTTAAAACTATAAAATTCCTCATCAAGTTTTTGGCGCCGTTGCCGGGGACAATTTTTGTTGATATTTTGAAAGCGCAAATTGTATTAATTTTATCATTCTCTTTCTCTACCCCTATTCACTTTTTCATTTTCTTTTTCGAATTTCATTCTATTAAGTACCGGTTGCTTTATTTTCTTTTTACAAAACAAAAAAAATGATATCTCAGTTGGCCGCTAAGATTGCCGAGCTTACACACAAAGTCAATCTTTTGCAAGTTGCAAGACAACGTCAATTTTTTTGTACTTATTGTGGTGCCCCTCATCGGAGTGAGGAATGTTATTCTAATTTTTATCTTCAAAATTATTCTTATAATTTTGGTAATAATTATGAAAATAATTATTCCTACTTTAATGACAGTCCTTCATCTAATTTTCAGGAAAATACCCTTTTCAATACTTTTTCTAATTTTAATGGAAATAATTTTTCAAGTTCTTATGAAAATCATTTTGATATTTTTCCTGAAAATACTTTTTCAAGCTTCAATGAGAACAATTTTTCTGATTTTTGTAATTTTCCCTCTTCCTCGGATGTTGATTTCCGGCATGATCACCCGGAAAGATTCCCGAGTACTGAGGATATTTATTTAGATCCGACTTTTTATTCTTCTTCTTCCGCACCGCAAGGTTTCTCTCCTAATTTTGGGGACTCTTCTAAATTTCCATTTGATTCTTCTCCCCAAAATTTGGATGAGACTTTTATTACTTTTAGTGATTTTTCCTCTTCCTCGGATAATGTCGCTAATGAGAAACATGACTCTTCATGTCCCCCCGTAGTTGCTTATACCGAAGAAGACGAAGAGCTTTTATTTCAAGAACTTGTTAAGTGTATGGACGCATTGGGTGCAGTAGAAGAAGAACATGTTTCTCCTCCTACTGCTACCAATTTTTCTCCTATTTATGAATTTCCAAACACAATTTATAAATATTTAGGAGCGAAAATATATGAACCTGATGCGTCCAATGATTTGATTTTAAATCATTCTACAGACGACAAATTAATATTAGAAAATAAACAACCGGAGCTTGATCAATTTCTTTCACACGACCCTCCTCCGTGTGAAATTGTCTCTAACACGTTTATTTTTGATTTTTCTTATTCTAATAATTTTCATGTAGTAAATGAGCCGTTGCAATCAAATGTTGTCCCCGACCCATTTGCCGCTCATCTAGAAAGGTTCAACTCACCTCAGGTATGCATAGGTTGATTTGAATCTAAATTTTCAAGTCAACTACGAGAAGGAAAATCAAGAAGCAAGCGGAGGAGTCATTGGGCGAGCGTCTTTGGCGTTTTCACCCAAGCATGAATTAAGGGAGTTGCCAGTGCCCTTTACTTTTTATTTCCCTTTCTCCTAACCCAAACCGTCTAGCTTAAAGACGGGAAAAAGAAAAGCGCTCTTGGGAGACACCCCTTGCTTATCTATTAGTTTTTATGACTTTTATTTTTCACAAATTGTTTTCTTTCCCCCTCCTACTTGACTTATAAACATTGGGGACAATATTTTTTTTAAGTATGGGGTGGATTCTTATTTATTGTTTTTGTTTAAAAATAAAAAAAATGAAAAATCTCTAAAATCCAAAAAAATGAAAAATCTTTAAAATTTTTTAAAAAAATTTCTCTTTTTATTATCAAAAAAAACCAAAAAAATATAGAAAAAGAGAAAATACAAAAAAAATATAATAAACCCCTACTTAATTTTTGTGATTTTTAGAAATTTATTTTGAGTTTATTTATAAGAATTTTTATAATTTTTGATTTTCTAAACTTTTATTTCATCAAAGTTAGTTAAAATTAACTTTTAGGTGATTTTATTTTAAGGAATAAATTTATGAAGTAAATTTGTTTAGAGAAATCTATTTAGCCCTTTTTCTCTTTTATTATAATTAGTTTCAATTTCATTGTGCTTTAGTTTAACAATTTTTAGATTCCAATTATCTCCACTTTGAACTTTAAGATTCTTAGGAAATTTTAATTTACTATAGTTGCTCTCTTTTAATTTTAATTTAATCTAAATATTGTTTAACATTCCCTTGTTTTAATTTTTCTTGTTAGATCATATGTCACGGGGATAAGAGGATAAAATTCATTATCCCCTGGTACACATATGCAATTTTTCTTTTTTTGGTTAGATCATATGTCATGGGAATCAAGTATTCCTTGGTACACATATGCAACCCAAAAAAAGGAGTAAGAGGATAAAATTCATTACTCCTAAGCAATTTTGTTTGAAGAGAAAAAAAAAGAAGAAAAAAAACATCAAAAAAGAAAAAAATTGTGTGGGGTGAGAGGATAAAATTCATCACCCCCAATCAAAGATCTCTTCAATTCCCTTTTTCCAAACCCAAAACCCAATATAATTGTTTTAGTTTTAAATTAAAATTGTAAGAGAGCATAAGTAGTAGTTTGAATTTTCCTCGAAGTCTCTTTTTAGTGAAAGAAGTGTTTATAATTTTTAATATAAATTTGTTTACTAACTATATAATTTTGAGATCTAATTATTTTATTAGAGAAAATTTGCTAAATATTTATCTTTTCTCATTTTATTTTCATATTTTAGGACTTAAAAATTTGAATCACTTAATCTAATTTTTAACTTTCTTTTGATTTAATAAATTTTTAGTTTAATTTAAAAATTATATTAATTTCTTATAAAGTACTCTCATAGTTTTGCTCTGGAATAGCAAAAGATTAAGTATGAGGGTATTTGATAAGTTAATTTATATAGTTATTTTAGTTTAGTTTTTTATAAATAAATAGTATAATTTATTTGTCTTTATATAAATATATATAATAATTCGTTTATTTTTATATTTCAGGTTAATATGGGCTTCAAATATCATTTTCAAGTCCATGGCAAAGATCTGAAAACATTTGGAGGCAATTAACATTTTTGGCCACGGATAGCTGAAATTCAAATGGCCATAACTTTCAAACCAGGAAGAGTTACGGGACGTGCAACCAGTCAACGGAAAGAGGACGACGTCCTCTACAAATCTGGAGAATTTCACAAGTACACGCCCCAATGACACGGGCGTGACCAGGGCGTGAACACGGGCGTGTCTAGCTCAAGAACACAGTTTTCTCCAGAAATCTTCCCGGGGCAATTCTGGGACTTTTTCTAAGTACACGCCCCCATGTCACGGGCGTGACCTAGGGCGTGACCAACCCGAAACTGCCAAAATGATGCCAGATTGCGCCGTTTACAGCCATTTGCTGACCCGGTCAGTACACGCCCTAGGTCACGGGCGTGACCGATGGGCGTGACACTTCAGGAACTGCCAGAATTTACTCCCGCCATTTTCAGCTTCCCGCGGTTTTCCAGAAACAGAAGTGACACGCCATAGGTCACGGGCGTGACCTAGGGGCGTGACCCGCCATTTAACAGATTTTGGCAGTTTCTCCTCCAACGTTCCCGAGCTTTCAAGATGGCGGTTCCGAGCCTGACACGCCCTAGGTCACGGGCGTGACCTAGGGCGTGACCTAGCAGAAAGTTTTCCTATAAATTGCAGATGAGTCCAGAGGCTTAGGGAGGAGCTAGTAGGCCCATCTAGGAGTAGTTTCAGTAGATTATTTCCGCCTTTATGCATTTTTTTCATGTACTTTTTAATTTCATAGTTGTAGACTTTAATTCTTGCACTTTTATTTTGTAGTTGTTTATCTTTCCATGTATCACTATTTTCATTTCCACTTGATCATGACAAGCTTTTCAATATAATAAAATAATCTCCTTTTGTCAAACTCTTTGTTTATCGCTTACGATTTATCTCTGATTTATTTTGTGTCGAATTCATATTTCGCGGATATGCTCTTCGATTTTAGATCCGTATCTTAAATGACCGAGAGGTTGCGGATACGAGTAGATCACTCAGAGATAAAAGGAGTTGCATGCACTCCTCGAGAGAGGACGACATAAATCTTCCGGATTGGAGTCAAATCCAATAGAGGGGTTCACCGCCTAATGCAAGCTTAGGGGTTTCGACTGGCCGAGAGGTCTTAATCGATCAACCTAAGGTTAGTCAAAAGCATGAGCTCGAGAGAGACGCTTTTGTACTTAAGGAACCTCCACGGTCGAAGCGGATAATCTAGAAGTTTGCCTTTAAGATTAGTTTATTTCATTTCAAAGTAAGTCTAGATCAAGTGCTTCCTTTTAGTTTATTTTCTAATTATAGTTTTAATTCACTCCTTTTATTTTCCGATAAAATAATATTAATTTGCGTGAGTAGGAGTACTCAACAGGCCCCGAGTCTAATACGACAATTTCCTATACTATATTTCGATAGGTACGCTTGCCTATTTTGAGATTATAGTTTGACTACATTTTAAAACTATAAAATTCCTCATCAAGTTTTTGGCGCCGTTGCCGGGGACAATTTTTGTTGATATTTTGAAAGCGCAAATTGTATTAATTTTATCATTCTCTTTCTCTACCCCTATTCACTTTTTCATTTTCTTTTTCGAATTTCATTCTATTAAGTACCGGTTGCTTTATTTTCTTTTTACAAAACAAAAAAATGATATCTCAGTTGGCCGCTAAGATTGCCGAGCTTACACACAAAGTCAATCTTTTGCAAGTTGCAAGACAACGTCAATTTTTTTGTACTTATTGTGGTGCCCCTCATCGGAGTGAGGAATGTTATTCTAATTTTTATCTTCAAAATTATTCTTATAATTTTGGTAATAATTATGAAAATAATTATTCCTACTTTAATGACAGTCCTTCATCTAATTTTCAGGAAAATACCCTTTTCAATACTTTTTCTAATTTTAATGGAAATAATTTTTCAAGTTCTTATGAAAATCATTTTGATATTTTTCCTGAAAATACTTTTTCAAGCTTCAATGAGAACAATTTTTCTGATTTTTGTAATTTTCCCTCTTCCTCGGATGTTGATTTCCGGCATGATCACCCGGAAAGATTCCCGAGTACTGAGGATATTTATTTAGATCCGACTTTTTATTCTTCTTCTTCCGCACCGCAAGGTTTCTCTCCTAATTTTGGGGATTCTTCTAAATTTCCATTTGATTCTTCTCCCCAAAATTTGGATGAGACTTTTATTACTTTTAGTGATTTTTCCTCTTCCTCGGATAATGTCGCTAATGAGAAACATGACTCTTCATGTCCCCCCGTAGTTGCTTATACCGAAGAAGACGAAGAGCTTTTATTTCAAGAACTTGTTAAGTGTATGGACGCATTGGGTGCAGTAGAAGAAGAACATGTTTCTCCTCCTACTGCTACCAATTTTTCTCCTATTTATGAATTTCCAAACACAATTTATAAATATTTAGGAGCGAAAATATATGAACCTGATGCGTCCAATGATTTGATTTTAAATCATTCTACAGACGACAAATTAATATTAGAAAATAAACAACCGGAGCTTGATCAATTTCTTTCACACGACCCTCCTCCGTGTGAAATTGTCTCTAACACGTTTATTTTTGATTTTTCTTATTCTAATAATTTTCATGTAGTAAATGAGCCGTTGCAATCAAATGTTGTCCCCGACCCATTTGCCGCTCATCTAGAAAGGTTCAACTCACCTCAGGTATGCATAGGTGATTTGAATCTAAATTTTCAAGTCAACTACGAGAAGGAAAATCAAGAAGCAAGCGGAGGAGTCATTGGGCGAGCGTCTTTGGCGTTTTCACCCAAGCATGAATTAAGGGAGTTGCCAGTGCCCTTTACTTTTTATTTCCCTTTCTCCTAACCCAAACCGTCTAGCTTAAAGACGGGAAAAAGAAAAGCGCTCTTGGGAGACACCCCTTGCTTATCTATTAGTTTTTATGACTTTTATTTTTCACAAATTGTTTTCTTTCCCCCCTCCTACTTGACTTATAAACATTGGGGACAATGTTTTTTTTAAGTATGGGGTGGATTCTTATTTATTGTTTTTGTTTAAAAATAAAAAAAAATGAAAAATCTCTAAAATCCAAAAAAAATGAAAAATCTTTAAAATTTTTAAAAAAATTTCTCTTTTTATTATAAAAAAAAAACCAAAAAAATATAGAAAAAGAGAAAATACAAAAAAAATATAATAAACCACTACTTAATTTTTGTGATTTTTAGAAATTTATTTTGAGTTTATTTATAAGAATTTTTATAATTTTTGATTTTCTAAACTTTTATTTCATCAAAGTTAGTTAAAATTAACTTTTAGGTGATTTTATTTTAAGGAATAAATTTATGAAGTAAATTTGTTTAGAGAAATCTATTTAGCCCTTTTTCTCTTTTATTATAATTAGTTTCAATTTCATTGTGGTTTAGTTTAACAATTTTTAGATTCCAATTATCTCCACTTTGAACTTTAAGATTCTTAGGAAATTTTAATTTACTATAGTTGCTCTCTTTTAATTTTAATTTAATCTAAATATTGTTTAACATTCCCTTGTTTTAATTTTTCTTGTTAGATCATATGTCACGGGGATAAGAGGATAAAATTCATTATCCCCTGGTACACATATGCAATTTTTCTTTTTTTGGTTAGATCATATGTCATGGGAATCAAGTATTCCTTGGTACACATATGCAACCCAAAAAAAAGGAGTAAGAGGATAAAATTCATTACTCCTAAGCAATTTTGTTTGAAGAGAAAAAAAAAGAAGAAAAAAAACATCAAAAAAGAAAAAAATTGTGTGGGGTGAGAGGATAAAATTCATCACCCCCAATCAAAGATCTCTTCAATTCCCTTTTTCCAAACCCAAAACCCAATATAATTGTTTTAGTTTTAAATTAAAATTGTAAGAGAGCATAAGTAGTAGTTTGAATTTTCCTCGAAGTCTCTTTTTAGTGAAAGAAGTGTTTATAATTTTTAATCTAAATTTGTTTACTAACTATATAATTTTGAGATCTAATTATTTTATTAGAGAAAATTTGCTAAATATTTATCTTTTCTCATTTTATTTTCATATTTTAGGACTTAAAAATTTGAATCACTTAATCTAATTTTTAACTTTCTTTTGATTTAATAAATTTTTAGTTTAATTTAAAAATTATATTAATTTCTTATAAAGTACTCTCATAGTTTTGCTCTGGAATAGCAAAAGATTAAGTATGAGGGTATTTGATAAGTTAATTTATATAGTTATTTTAGTTTAGTTTTTTATAAATAAATAGTATAATTTATTTGTCTTTATATAAATATATATAATAATTCGTTTATTTTTATATTTCAGGTTAATATGGGCTTCAAATATCATTTTCAAGTCCATGGCAAAGATCTGAAAACATTTGGAGGCAATTAACATTTTTGGCCACGGATAGCTGAAATTCAAATGGCCATAACTTTCAAACCAGGAAGAGTTACGGGACGTGCAACCAGTCAACGGAAAGAGGACGACGTCCTCTACAAATCTGGAGAATTTCACAAGTACACGCCCCAATGACACGGGCGTGACCAGGGCGTGAACACGGGCGTGTCTAGCTCAAGAACACAGTTTTCTCCAGAAATCTTCCCGGGGCAATTCTGGGACTTTTTCTAAGTACACGCCCCCATGTCACGGGCGTGACCTAGGGCGTGACCAACCCGAAACTGCCGAAATGATGCCAGATTGCGCCGTTTACAGCCGTTTGCTGACCCGGTCAGTACACGCCCTAGGTCACGGGCGTGACCGATGGGCGTGACACTTCAGGAACTGCCAGAATTTACTCCCGCCGTTTTCAGCTTCCCGCGGTTTTCCAGAAACAGAAGTGACACGCCATAGGTCACGGGCGTGACCTAGGGGCGTGACCCGCCATTTAACAGATTTTGGCGGTTTCTCCTCCAACGTTCCCGAGCTTTCAAGACGGCGGTTCCGAGCCTGACACGCCCTAGGTCACGGGCGTGACCTAGGGCGTGACCTAGCAGAAAGTTTTCCTATAAATTGCAGATGAGTCCAGAGGCTTAGGGAGGAGCTAGTAGGCCCATCTAGGAGTAGTTTCAGTAGATTATTTCCGTCTTTATGCATTTTTTCATGTACTTTTTAATTTCATAGTTGTAGACTTTAATTCTTGCACTTTTATTTTGTAGTTGTTTATCTTTCCATGTATCACTATTTTCATTTCCACTTGATCATGACAAGCTTTTCAATATAATAAAATAATCTCCTTTTGTCAAACTCTTTGTTTATCGCTTACGATTTATCTCTGATTTATTTTGTGTCGAATTCATATTTCGCGGATATGCTCTTCGATTTTAGATCCGTATCTTAAATGACCGAGAGGTTGCGGATACGAGTAGATCACTCAGAGATAAAAGGAGTTGCATGCACTCCTCGAGAGAGGACGACATAAATCTTCCGGATTGGAGTCAAATCCAATAGAGGGGTTCACCGCCTAATGCAAGCTTAGGGGTTTCGACTGGCCGAGAGGTCTTAATCGATCAACCTAAGGTTAGTCAAAAGCATGAGCTCGAGAGAGACGCTTTTGTACTTAAGGAACCTCCACGGTCGAAGCGGATAATCTAGAAGTTTGCCTTTAAGATTAGTTTATTTCATTTCAAAGTAAGTCTAGATCAAGTGCTTCCTTTTAGTTTATTTTCTAATTATAGTTTTAATTCACTCCTTTTATTTTCGATAAAATAATATTAATTTGCGTGAGTAGGAGTACTCAACAGGCCCCGAGTCTAATACGACAATTTCCTATACTATATTTCGATAGGTACGCTTGCCTATTTTGAGATTATAGTTTGACTACATTTTAAAACTATAAAATTCCTCATCAAGTTTTTGGCGCCGTTGCCGGGGACAATTTTTGTTGATATTTTGAAAGCGCAAATTGTATTAATTTTATCATTCTCTTTCTCTACCCCTATTCACTTTTTCATTTTCTTTTTCGAATTTCATTCTATTAAGTACCGGTTGCTTTATTTTCTTTTTACAAAACAAAAAAATGATATCTCAGTTGGCCGCTAAGATTGCCGAGCTTACACACAAAGTCAATCTTTTGCAAGTTGCAAGACAACGTCAATTTTTTTGTACTTATTGTGGTGCCCCTCATCGGAGTGAGGAATGTTATTCTAATTTTTATCTTCAAAATTATTCTTATAATTTTGGTAATAATTATGAAAATAATTATTCCTACTTTAATGACAGTCCTTCATCTAATTTTCAGGAAAATACCCTTTTCAATACTTTTTCTAATTTTAATGGAAATAATTTTTCAAGTTCTTATGAAAATCATTTTGATATTTTTCCTGAAAATACTTTTTCAAGCTTCAATGAGAACAATTTTTCTGATTTTTGTAATTTTCCCTCTTCCTCGGATGTTGATTTCCGGCATGATCACCCGGAAAGATTCCCGAGTACTGAGGATATTTATTTAGATCCGACTTTTTATTCTTCTTCTTCCGCACCGCAAGGTTTCTCTCCTAATTTTGGGGATTCTTCTAAATTTCCATTTGATTCTTCTCCCCAAAATTTGGATGAGACTTTTATTACTTTTAGTGATTTTTCCTCTTCCTCGGATAATGTCGCTAATGAGAAACATGACTCTTCATGTCCCCCCGTAGTTGCTTATACCGAAGAAGACGAAGAGCTTTTATTTCAAGAACTTGTTAAGTGTATGGACGCATTGGGTGCAGTAGAAGAAGAACATGTTTCTCCTCCTACTGCTACCAATTTTTCTCCTATTTATGAATTTCCAAACACAATTTATAAATATTTAGGAGCGAAAATATATGAACCTGATGCGTCCAATGATTTGATTTTAAATCATTCTACAGACGACAAATTAATATTAGAAAATAAACAACCGGAGCTTGATCAATTTCTTTCACACGACCCTCCTCCGTGTGAAATTGTCTCTAACACGTTTATTTTTGATTTTTCTTATTCTAATAATTTTCATGTAGTAAATGAGCCGTTGCAATCAAATGTTGTCCCCGACCCATTTGCCGCTCATCTAGAAAGGTTCAACTCACCTCAGGTATGCATAGGTGATTTGAATCTAAATTTTCAAGTCAACTACGAGAAGGAAAATCAAGAAGCAAGCGGAGGAGTCATTGGGCGAGCGTCTTTGGCGTTTTCACCCAAGCATGAATTAAGGGAGTTGCCAGTGCCCTTTACTTTTTATTTCCCTTTCTCCTAACCCAAACCGTCTAGCTTAAAGACGGGAAAAAGAAAAGCGCTCTTGGGAGACACCCCTTGCTTATCTATTAGTTTTTATGACTTTTATTTTTCACAAATTGTTTTCTTTCCCCCCTCCTACTTGACTTATAAACATTGGGGACAATGTTTTTTTTAAGTATGGGGTGGATTCTTATTTATTGTTTTTGTTTAAAAATAAAAAAAATGAAAAATCTCTAAAATCCAAAAAAAATGAAAAATCTTTAAAATTTTAAAAAAAATTTCTCTTTTTATTATAAAAAAAACCAAAAAAATATAGAAAAAGAGAAAATACAAAAAAAATATAATAAACCCCTACTTAATTTTTGTGATTTTTAGAAATTTATTTTGAGTTTATTTATAAGAATTTTTATAATTTTTGATTTTCTAAACTTTTATTTCATCAAAGTTAGTTAAAATTAACTTTTAGGTGATTTTATTTTAAGGAATAAATTTATGAAGTAAATTTGTTTAGAGAAATCTATTTAGCCCTTTTTCTCTTTTATTATAATTAGTTTCAATTTCATTGTGTTTAGTTTAACAATTTTTAGATTCCAATTATCTCCACTTTGAACTTTAAGATTCTTAGGAAATTTTAATTTACTATAGTTGCTCTCTTTTAATTTTAATTTAATCTAAATATTGTTTAACATTCCCTTGTTTTAATTTTTCTTGTTAGATCATATGTCACGGGGATAAGAGGATAAAATTCATTATCCCCTGGTACACATATGCAATTTTTCTTTTTTTGGTTAGATCATATGTCATGGGAATCAAGTATTCCTTGGTACACATATGCAACCCCAAAAAAAGGAGTAAGAGGATAAAATTCATTACTCCTAAGCAATTTTGTTTGAAGAGAAAAAAAAGAAGAAAAAAAAAACATCAAAAAAGAAAAAAATTGTGTGGGGTGAGAGGATAAAATTCATCACCCCCAATCAAAGATCTCTTCAATTCCCTTTTTCCAAACCCAAAACCCAATATAATTGTTTTAGTTTTAAATTAAAATTGTAAGAGAGCATAAGTAGTAGTTTGAATTTTCCTCGAAGTCTCTTTTTAGTGAAAGAAGTGTTTATAATTTTTAATCTAAATTTGTTTACTAACTATATAATTTTGAGATCTAATTATTTTATTAGAGAAAATTTGCTAAATATTTATCTTTTCTCATTTTATTTTCATATTTTAGGACTTAAAAATTTGAATCACTTAATCTAATTTTTAACTTTCTTTTGATTTAATAAATTTTTAGTTTAATTTAAAAATTATATTAATTTCTTATAAAGTACTCTCATAGTTTTGCTCTGGAATAGCAAAAGATTAAGTATGGGGTATTTGATAAGTTAATTTATATAGTTATTTTAGTTTAGTTTTTTTATAAATAAATAGTATAATTTATTTATCTTTATATAAATATATATAATAATTCGTTTATTTTTATATTTCAGGTTAATATGGGCTTCAAATATCATTTTCAAGTCCATGGCAAAGATCTGAAAACATTTGGAGGCAATTAACATTTTTGGCCACGGATAGCTGAAATTCAAATGGCCATAACTTTCAAACCAGGAAGAGTTACGGGACGTGCAACCAGTCAACGGAAAGAGGACGACGTCCTCTACAAATCTGGAGAATTTCACAAGTACACGCCCCAATGACACGGGCGTGACCAGGGCGTGAACACGGGCGTGTCTAGCTCAAGAACACAGTTTTCTCCAGAAATCTTCCCGGGGCAATTCTGGGACTTTTTCTAAGTACACGCCCCCATGTCACGGGCGTGACCTAGGGCGTGACCAACCCGAAACTGCCGAAATGATGCCAGATTGCGCCGTTTACAGCCGTTTGCTGACCCGGTCAGTACACGCCCTAGGTCACGGGCGTGACCGATGGGCGTGACACTTCAGGAACTGCCAGAATTTACTCCCGCCGTTTTCAGCTTCCCGCGGTTTTCCAGAAATAGAAGTGACACGCCATAGGTCACGGGCGTGACCTAGGGGCGTGACCCGCCATTTAACAGATTTTGGCAGTTTCTCCTCCAACGTTCCCGAGCTTTCAAGACGGCGGTTCCGAGCCTGACACGCCCTAGGTCACGGGCGTGACCTAGGGCGTGACCTAGCAGAAAGTTTTCCTATAAATTGCAGATGAGTTCAGAGGCTTAGGGAGGAGCTAGTAGGCCCATCTAGGAGTAGTTTCAGTAGATTATTTCCGTCTTTATGCATTTTTTCATGTACTTTTTAATTTCATAGTTGTAGACTTTAATTCTTGCACTTTTATTTTGTAGTTGTTTATCTTTCCATGTATCACTATTTTCATTTCCACTTGATCATGACAAGCTTTTCAATATAATAAAATAATCTCCTTTTGTCAAACTCTTTGTTTATCGCTTACGATTTATCTCTGATTTATTTTGTGTCGAATTCATATTTCGCGGATATGCTCTTCGATTTTAGATCCGTATCTTAAATGACCGAGAGGTTGCGGATACGAGTAGATCACTCAGAGATAAAAGGAGTTGCATGCACTCCTCGAGAGAGGACGACATAAATCTTCCGGATTGGAGTCAAATCCAATAGAGGGGTTCACCGCCTAATGCAAGCTTAGGGGTTTCGACTGGCCGAGAGGTCTTAATCGATCAACCTAAGGTTAGTCAAAAGCATGAGCTCGAGAGAGACGCTTTTGTACTTAAGGAACCTCCACGGTCGAAGCGGATAATCTAGAAGTTTGCCTTTAAGATTAGTTTATTTCATTTCAAAGTAAGTCTAGATCAAGTGCTTCCTTTTAGTTTATTTTCTAATTATAGTTTTAATTCACTCCTTTTATTTTCCGATAAAATAATATTAATTTGCGTGAGTAGGAGTACTCAACAGGCCCCGAGTCTAATACGACAATTTCCTATACTATATTTCGATAGGTACGCTTGCCTATTTTGAGATTATAGTTTGACTACATTTTAAAACTATAAAATTCCTCATCAAGTTTTTGGCGCCGTTGCCGGGGACAATTTTTGTTGATATTTTGAAAGCGCAAATTGTATTAATTTTATCATTCTCTTTCTCTACCCCTATTCACTTTTTCATTTTCTTTTTCGAATTTCATTCTATTAAGTACCGGTTGCTTTATTTTCTTTTTACAAAACAAAAAAAATGATATCTCAGTTGGCCGCTAAGATTGCCGAGCTTACACACAAAGTCAATCTTTTGCAAGTTGCAAGACAACGTCAATTTTTTTGTACTTATTGTGGTGCCCCTCATCGGAGTGAGGAATGTTATTCTAATTTTTATCTTCAAAATTATTCTTATAATTTTGGTAATAATTATGAAAATAATTATTCCTACTTTAATGACAGTCCTTCATCTAATTTTCAGGAAAATACCCTTTTCAATACTTTTTCTAATTTTAATGGAAATAATTTTTCAAGTTCTTATGAAAATCATTTTGATATTTTTCCTGAAAATACTTTTTCAAGCTTCAATGAGAACAATTTTTCTGATTTTTGTAATTTTCCCTCTTCCTCGGATGTTGATTTCCGGCATGATCACCCGGAAAGATTCCCGAGTACTGAGGATATTTATTTAGATCCGACTTTTTATTCTTCTTCTTCCGCACCGCAAGGTTTCTCTCCTAATTTTGGGGATTCTTCTAAATTTCCATTTGATTCTTCTCCCCAAAATTTGGATGAGACTTTTATTACTTTTAGTGATTTTTCCTCTTCCTCGGATAATGTCGCTAATGAGAAACATGACTCTTCATGTCCCCCCGTAGTTGCTTATACCGAAGAAGACGAAGAGCTTTTATTTCAAGAACTTGTTAAGTGTATGGACGCATTGGGTGCAGTAGAAGAAGAACATGTTTCTCCTCCTACTGCTACCAATTTTTCTCCTATTTATGAATTTCCAAACACAATTTATAAATATTTAGGAGCGAAAATATATGAACCTGATGCGTCCAATGATTTGATTTTAAATCATTCTACAGACGACAAATTAATATTAGAAAATAAACAACCGGAGCTTGATCAATTTCTTTCACACGACCCTCCTCCGTGTGAAATTGTCTCTAACACGTTTATTTTTGATTTTTCTTATTCTAATAATTTTCATGTAGTAAATGAGCCGTTGCAATCAAATGTTGTCCCCGACCCATTTGCCGCTCATCTAGAAAGGTTCAACTCACCTCAGGTATGCATAGGTGATTTGAATCTAAATTTTCAAGTCAACTACGAGAAGGAAAATCAAGAAGCAAGCGGAGGAGTCATTGGGCGAGCGTCTTTGGCGTTTTCACCCAAGCATGAATTAAGGGAGTTGCCAGTGCCCTTTACTTTTTATTTCCCTTTCTCCTAACCCAAACCGTCTAGCTTAAAGACGGGAAAAAGAAAAGCGCTCTTGGGAGACACCCCTTGCTTATCTATTAGTTTTTATGACTTTTATTTTTCACAAATTGTTTTCTTTCCCCCTCCTACTTGACTTATAAACATTGGGGACAATGTTTTTTTTAAGTATGGGGTGGATTCTTATTTATTGTTTTTGTTTAAAAATAAAAAAAATGAAAAATCTCTAAAATCCAAAAAAAATGAAAAATCTTTAAAATTTTAAAAAAAAATTCTCTTTTTATTATCAAAAAAAACCAAAAAAATATAGAAAAAGAGAAAATACAAAAAAAATATAATAAACCCCTACTTAATTTTTGTGATTTTTAGAAATTTATTTTGAGTTTATTTATAAGAATTTTTATAATTTTTGATTTTCTAAACTTTTATTTCATCAAAGTTAGTTAAAATTAACTTTTAGGTGATTTTATTTTAAGGAATAAATTTATGAAGTAAATTTGTTTAGAGAAATCTATTTAGCCCTTTTTCTCTTTTATTATAATTAGTTTCAATTTCATTGTGGTTTAGTTTAACAATTTTTAGATTCCAATTATCTCCACTTTGAACTTTAAGATTCTTAGGAAATTTTAATTTACTATAGTTGCTCTCTTTTAATTTTAATTTAATCTAAATATTGTTTAACATTCCCTTGTTTTAATTTTTCTTGTTAGATCATATGTCACGGGGATAAGAGGATAAAATTCATTATCCCCTGTACACATATGCAATTTTTCTTTTTTTGGTTAGATCATATGTCATGGGAATCAAGTATTCCTTGGTACACATATGCAACCCAAAAAAAAGGAGTAAGAGGATAAAATTCATTACTCCTAAGCAATTTTGTTTGAAGAGAAAAAAAAAGAAGAAAAAAAACATCAAAAAAGAAAAAAATTGTGTGGGGTGAGAGGATAAAATTCATCACCCCCAATCAAAGATCTCTTCAATTCCCTTTTTCCAAACCCAAAACCCAATATAATTGTTTTAGTTTTAAATTAAAATTGTAAGAGAGCATAAGTAGTAGTTTGAATTTTCCTCGAAGTCTCTTTTTAGTGAAAGAAGTGTTTATAATTTTTAATATAAATTTGTTTACTAACTATATAATTTTGAGATCTAATTATTTTATTAGAGAAAATTTGCTAAATATTTATCTTTTCTCATTTTATTTTCATATTTTAGGACTTAAAAATTTGAATCACTTAAGCTAATTTTTAACTTTCTTTTGATTTAATAAATTTTTAGTTTAATTTAAAAATTATATTAATTTCTTATAAAGTACTCTCATAGTTTTGCTCTGGAATAGCAAAAGATTAAGTATGGGGGTATTTGATAAGTTAATTTATATAGTTATTTTAGTTTAGTTTTTTATAAATAAATAGTATAATTTATTTGTCTTTATATAAATATATATAATAATTCGTTTATTTTTATATTTCAGGTTAATATGGGCTTCAAATATCATTTTCAAGTCCATGGCAAAGATCTGAAAACATTTGGAGGCAATTAACATTTTTGGCCACGGATAGCTGAAATTCAAATGACCATAACTTTCAAACCAGGAAGAGTTACGGGACGTGCAACCAGTCAACGGAAAGAGGACGACGTCCTCTACAAATCTGGAGAATTTCACAAGTACACGCCCCAATGACACGGGCGTGACCAGGGCGTGAACACGGGCGTGTCTAGCTCAAGAACACAGTTTTCTCCAGAAATCTTCCCGGGGCAATTCTGGGACTTTTTCTAAGTACACGCCCCCATGTCACGGGCGTGACCTAGGGCGTGACCAACCCGAAACTGCCAAAATGATGCCAGATTGCGCCGTTTACAGCCGTTTGCTGACCCGGTCAGTACACGCCCTAGGTCACGGGCGTGACCGATGGGCGTGACACTTCAGGAACTGCCAGAATTTACTCCCGCCATTTTCAGCTTCCCGCGGTTTTCCAGAAACAGAAGTGACACGCCATAGGTCACGGGCGTGACCTAGGGGCGTGACCCGCCATTTAACAGATTTTGGCGGTTTCTCCTCCAACGTTCCCGAGCTTTCAAGACGGCGGTTCCGAGCCTGACACGCCCTAGGTCACGGGCGTGACCTAGGGCGTGACCTAGCAGAAAGTTTTCCTATAAATTGCAGATGAGTTCCAGAGGCTTAGGGAGGAGCTAGTAGGCCCATCTAGGAGTAGTTTCAGTAGATTATTTCCGCCTTTATGCATTTTTTTCATGTACTTTTTAATTTCATAGTTGTAGACTTTAATTCTTGCACTTTTATTTTGTAGTTGTTTATCTTTCCATGTATCACTATTTTCATTTCCACTTGATCATGACAAGCTTTTCAATATAATAAAATAATCTCCTTTTGTCAAACTCTTTGTTTATCGCTTACGATTTATCTCTGATTTATTTTGTGTCGAATTCATATTTCGCGGATATGCTCTTCGATTTTAGATCCGTATCTTAAATGACCGAGAGGTTGCGGATACGAGTAGATCACTCAGAGATAAAAGGAGTTGCATGCACTCCTCGAGAGAGGACGACATAAATCTTCCGGATTGGAGTCAAATCCAATAGAGGGGTTCACCGCCTAATGCAAGCTTAGGGGTTTCGACTGGCCGAGAGGTCTTAATCGATCAACCTAAGGTTAGTCAAAAGCATGAGCTCGAGAGAGACGCTTTTGTACTTAAGGAACCTCCACGGTCGAAGCGGATAATCTAGAAGTTTGCCTTTAAGATTAGTTTATTTCATTTCAAAGTAAGTCTACATCAAGTGCTTCCTTTTTGTTTATTTTCTAATTATAGTTTTAATTCACTCCTTTTATTTTCCGATAAAATAATATTAATTTGCGTGAGTAGGAGTACTCAACAGGCCCGAGTCTAATACGACAATTTCCTATACTATATTTCGATAGGTACGCTTGCCTATTTTGAGATTATAGTTTGACTACATTTTAAAACTATAAAATTCCTCATCAAGTTTTTGGCGCCGTTGCCGGGGACAATTTTTGTTGATATTTTGAAAGCGCAAATTGTATTAATTTTATCATTCTCTTTCTCTACCCCTATTCACTTTTTCATTTTCTTTTTCGAATTTCATTCTATTAAGTACCGGTTGCTTTATTTTCTTTTTACAAAACAAAAAAAATGATATCTCAGTTGGCCGCTAAGATTGCCGAGCTTACACACAAAGTCAATCTTTTGCAAGTTGCAAGACAACGTCAATTTTTTTGTACTTATTGTGGTGCCCCTCATCGGAGTGAGGAATGTTATTCTAATTTTTATCTTCAAAATTATTCTTATAATTTTGGTAATAATTATGAAAATAATTATTCCTACTTTAATGACAGTCCTTCATCTAATTTTCAGGAAAATACCCTTTTCAATACTTTTTCTAATTTTAATGGAAATAATTTTTCAAGTTCTTATGAAAATCATTTTGATATTTTTCCTGAAAATACTTTTTCAAGCTTCAATGAGAACAATTTTTCTGATTTTTGTAATTTTCCCTCTTCCTCGGATGTTGATTTCCGGCATGATCACCCGGAAAGATTCCCGAGTACTGAGGATATTTATTTAGATCCGACTTTTTATTCTTCTTCTTCCGCACCGCAAGGTTTCTCTCCTAATTTTGGGGATTCTTCTAAATTTCCATTTGATTCTTCTCCCCAAAATTTGGATGAGACTTTTATTACTTTTAGTGATTTTTCCTCTTCCTCGGATAATGTCGCTAATGAGAAACATGACTCTTCATGTCCCCCCGTAGTTGCTTATACCGAAGAAGACGAAGAGCTTTTATTTCAAGAACTTGTTAAGTGTATGGACGCATTGGGTGCAGTAGAAGAAGAACATGTTTCTCCTCCTACTGCTACCAATTTTTCTCCTATTTATGAATTTCCAAACACAATTTATAAATATTTAGGAGCAAAAATATATGAACCTGATGCGTCCAATGATTTGATTTTAAATCATTCTACAGACGACAAATTAATATTAGAAAATAAACAACCGGAGCTTGATCAATTTCTTTCACACGACCCTCCTCCGTGTGAAATTGTCTCTAACACGTTTATTTTTGATTTTTCTTATTCTAATAATTTTCATGTAGTAAATGAGCCGTTGCAATCAAATGTTGTCCCCGACCCATTTGCCGCTCATCTAGAAAGGTTCAACTCACCTCAGGTATGCATAGGTGATTTGAATCTAAATTTTCAAGTCAACTACGAGAAGGAAAATCAAGAAGCAAGCGGAGGAGTCATTGGGCGAGCGTCTTTGGCGTTTTCACCCAAGCATGAATTAAGGGAGTTGCCAGTGCCCTTTACTTTTTATTTCCCTTTCTCCTAACCCAAACCGTCTAGCTTAAAGACGGGAAAAAGAAAAGCGCTCTTGGGAGACACCCCTTGCTTATCTATTAGTTTTTATGACTTTTATTTTTCACAAATTGTTTTCTTTCCCCCTCCTACTTGACTTATAAACATTGGGGACAATGTTTTTTTTAAGTATGGGGGTGGATTCTTATTTATTGTTTTTGTTTAAAAATAAAAAAAATGAAAAATCTCTAAAATCCAAAAAAAATGAAAAATCTTTAAAATTTTAAAAAAAATTCTCTTTTTATTATCAAAAAAACCAAAAAAATATAGAAAAAGAGAAAATACAAAAAAAATATAATAAACCCCTACTTAATTTTTGTGATTTTTAGAAATTTATTTTGAGTTTATTTATAAGAATTTTTATAATTTTTGATTTTCTAAACTTTTATTTCATCAAAGTTAGTTAAAATTAACTTTTAGGTGATTTTATTTTAAGGAATAAATTTATGAAGTAAATTTGTTTAGAGAAATCTATTTAGCCCTTTTTCTCTTTTATTATAATTAGTTTCAATTTCATTGTGGTTTAGTTTAACAATTTTTAGATTCCAATTATCTCCACTTTGAACTTTAAGATTCTTAGGAAATTTTAATTTACTATAGTTGCTCTCTTTTAATTTTAATTTAATCTAAATATTGTTTAACATTCCCTTGTTTTAATTTTTCTTGTTAGATCATATGTCACGGGGATAAGAGGATAAAATTCATTATCCCCTAGTACACATATGCAATTTTTCTTTTTTTGGTTAGATCATATGTCATGGGAATCAAGTATTCCTTGGTACACATATGCAACCCAAAAAAAAGGAGTAAGAGGATAAAATTCATTACTCCTAAGCAATTTTGTTTGAAGAGAAAAAAAGAAGAAAAAAAAACATCAAAAAAGAAAAAAATTGTGTGGGGTGAGAGGATAAAATTCATCACCCCCAATCAAAGATCTCTTCAATTCCCTTTTTCCAAACCCAAAACCCAATATAATTGTTTTAGTTTTAAATTAAAATTGTAAGAGAGCATAAGTAGTAGTTTGAATTTTCCTCGAAGTCTCTTTTTAGTGAAAGAAGTGTTTATAATTTTTAATATAAATTTGTTTACTAACTATATAATTTTGAGATCTAATTATTTTATTAGAGAAAATTTGCTAAATATTTATCTTTTCTCATTTTATTTTCATATTTTAGGACTTAAAAATTTGAATCACTTAAGCTAATTTTTAACTTTCTTTTGATTTAATAAATTTTTAGTTTAATTTAAAAATTATATTAATTTCTTATAAAGTACTCTCATAGTTTTGCTCTGGAATAGCAAAAGATTAAGTATGGGGGTATTTGATAAGTTAATTTATATAGTTATTTTAGTTTAGTTTTTTATAAATAAATAGTATAATTTATTTGTCTTTATATAAATATATATAATAATTCATTTTTTTTATATTTCAGGTTAATATGGGCTTCAAATATCATTTTCAAGTCCATGGCAAAGATCTGAAAACATTTGGAGGCAATTAACATTTTTGGCCACGGATAGCTGAAATTCAAATGACCATAACTTTCAAACTAGGAAGAGTTACGGGACGTGCAACCAGTCAACGGAAAGAGGACGACGTCCTCTACAAATCTGGAGAATTTCACAAGTACACGCCCCAATGACATGGGCGTGACCAGGGAGTGAACACGGGCGTGTCTAGCTCAAGAACACAGTTTTCTCCAGAAATCTTCCCGGGGCAATTCTGGGACTTTTTCTAAGTACACGCCCCCATGTCACGGGCGTGACCTAGGGCGTGACCAACCCGAAACTGCCGAAATGATGCGAGATTGCGTCGTTTACATCCGTTTGCTGACCCGATCAGTACACGCCCTAGGTCACGGGCGTGACCGATGGGCGTGACACTTCAGGAACTGCCAGAATTTACTCCCGCCGTTTTCAGCTTCCCGCGGTTTTCCAGAAATAGAAGTGACACGCCATAAGTCACGGGCGTGACCTAGGGGAGTGACCCGCCATTTAACAAATTTTGGCGGTTTCCCTCCAATGTTCCCGAGCTTTCAAGACGGCTGTTCCGAGCATGCACGCCCTAGGTCACGGGCGTGACCTAGGGCATGACCTAGCAAAAAGTTTTCCTATAAATTGCAGATGAGTCCATAGGCTTAGGGAGGAGCAAGTAGGCCCTTGTAGGAGTAGTTTCAGTAGATTATTTCCGCCTTTATGCATTTTTTCATGTACTTTTTAATTTCATAGTTGTAGACTTTAATTCTTGCACTTTTATTTTGTAGTTGTTTATCTTTCCATGTATCACTATTTTCATTTCCACTTGATCATGACAAGCTTTTCAATATAATAAAATAATCTTCCTTTTGTCAAACTCTTTGTTTATCGCTTACGATTTATCTCTGATTTATTTTGTGTCGAATTCATATTTCGCGGATATGCTCTTCGATTTTAGATCCGTATCTTAAATGACCGAGAGGTTGCGGATACGAGTAGATCACTCAGAGATAAAAGGAGTTGCATGCACTCCTCGAGAGAGGACGACATAAATCTTCCGGATTGGAGTCAAATCCAATAGAGGGGTTCACCGCCTAATGCAAGCTTAGGGGTTTCGACTGGCCGAGAGGTCTTAATCGATCAACCTAAGGTTAGTCAAAAGCATGAGCTCGAGAGAGACGCTTTTGTACTTAAGGAACCTCCACGGTCGAAGCGGATAATCTAGAAGTTTGCCTTTAAGATTAGTTTATTTCATTTCAAAGTAAGTCTACATCAAGTGCTTCCTTTTTGTTTATTTTCTAATTATAGTTTTAATTCACTCCTTTTATTTTCTGATAAAATAATATTAATTTGCGTGAGTAGGAGTACTCAACAGGCCCCGAGTCTAATACGACAATTTCCTATACTATATTTCGATAGGTACGCTTGCCTATTTTGAGATTATAGTTTGACTACATTTTAAAACTATAAAATTCCTCATCAAGTTTTTGGCGTCGTTGCCGGGGATAATTTTTGTTGATATTTTGAAAGCGCAAATTGTATTAATTTTATCATTCTCTTTCTCTACCCCTATTCACTTTTTCATTTTCTTTTTCGAATTTCATTCTATTAAGTACCGGTTGCTTTATTTTCTTTTTACAAAACAAAAAAAATGATATCTCAGTTGGCCGCTAAGATTGCCGAGCTTACACACAAAGTCAATCTTTTGCAAGTTGCAAGACAACGTCAATTTTTTTGTACTTATTGTGGTGCCCCTCATCGGAGTGAGGAATGTTATTCTAATTTTTATCTTCAAAATTATTCTTATAATTTTGGTAATAATTATGAAAATAATTATTCCTACTTTAATGACAGTCCTTCATCTAATTTTCAGGAAAATACCCTTTTCAATACTTTTTCTAATTTTAATGGAAATAATTTTTCAAGTTCTTATGAAAATCATTTTGATATTTTTCCTGAAAATACTTTTTCAAGCTTCAATGAGAACAATTTTTTCTGATTTTTGTAATTTTCCCTCTTCCTCGGATGTTGATTTCCGGCATGATCACCCGGAAAGATTCCCGAGTACTGAGGATATTTATTTAGATTCGACTTTTTATTCTTCTTCTTCCGCACCGCAAGGTTTCTCTCCTAATTTTGGAGACTCTTCTAAATTTCCATTTGATTCTTCTCCCCAAAATTTGGTTGAGACTTTTATTACTTTTAGTGATTTTTCCTCTTCCTCAGATAATGTCGCTAATGAGAAACATGACTCTTCATGTCCCCCCGTAGTTGCTTATACCGAAGAAGACGATGAGCTTTTATTTCAAGAACTTGTGAAGTGTATGGACGCATTGGGAGCAGTAGAAGAAGAACATGTTTCTCCTCCTACTGCTACCAATTTTTCTCCTATTTATGAATTTTCAAACAAAATTTATAAATATTTAGGAGCAAAAATATATGAACCTGATGTGTCCAATGATTTGATTTTAAATCATTCTACATACGACAAATTAATATTAGAAAATAAACAAACGGAGCTTGATCAATTTCTTTCACACGACCCTCCTCCGTGTGAAATTGTCTCTAACACGTTTATTTTTGATTTTTCTTATTCTAATAATTTTCATGTAGTAAATGAGCCATTGCAATCAAATGTGGTCCCCGACCCATTTGCCGCTCATCTAGAAAGGTTCAACTCACCTCAGGTATGCATAATTGATTTGAATCTAAATTTTCAAGTCAACTACGAGAAGGAAAATCAAGAAGCAAGCAGAGGAATCATTGGGCGAGCGTCTTTGGCGTTTTCACCCAAACATGAATTAAGGGAGTTGCCAGTTCCCTTTACTTTTTATGTCCCTTTCTCCTAACCCAAACCGTCTAGCATAAAGACGGGAAAAAGAAAAGCGCTCTTGGGAGACACCCCTTACTTATCTATTAGTTTTTATGACTTTTATTTTTCACAAATTGTTTTCTTTCCACCCTCCTACTTGACTTATAAACATTGGGGGCAATGTTTTTTTTAAGTATGGGAGTGGATTCTTATTTATTGTTTTTGTTTAAAAATAAAAAAAATGAAAAATCTCTAAAATCCAAAAAAAACATGAAAAATCTTTAAAATTTTAAAAACAAATTCTCTTTTATTTTCAAAAAAAAAACCCAAAAAAATATAGAAAAAGAGAAAATACAAAAAACAATATAATAAACCGCTACTTAATTTTTATGATTTTTAGAAATTTATTTTGAGTTTATTTATAAGAAATTTTATAATTTTTGATTTTCTAAACATTTATTTCATCAAAGTTAGTTAAAATTAACTTTTAGGTGATTTTATTTTAAGGAATAAATTTATGAAGTAAATTTATTTAGAGAAATCTATTTAGCACTTTTTCTCTTTTATTATAATTAGTTTTAATTTCTTTGTGATTTAGTTTAACAATTTTTAGATTCCAATTATCTCCACTTTGAACTTTAAGATTCTTAGGAAATTTTAATTTACTATAGTTGCTCTCTTTTAATTTTAATTTAATCTAAATATTGTTTAACATTCACTTGTTTTAATTTTCTTGTTAGATCATATGTTATTGGGATAAGAGGTAAAATTCATTATCCCCTGATACACATATGCAATTTTTCTTTTTTTGGTTAGATCATATGTCATGGGAATCAAGTATTTTTGGTACACATATGCAACCCAAAAAAAAGGAGTAAGAGGATAAAATTCATTACTCCTAAGCAATTTTGTTTGAAGTGAAAAAAAAGAAGAAAAAAAAACATCAAAAAAAAAAATTGTGTGGGGTGAGAGGATAAAATTCATCACCCCCAATCAAAGATCTCTTCAATTCCCTTTTCCAAACCAAAACCCATATAATTGTTTTCATTTTAAATAAAATTGTAATGAGAGCATAAGTAGTAGTTTTTTGACTTTTCCTCGAAGTCTCTTTTAGTGGAAATCAATGGTTACAATTTTTAATTATAAAATTTGTTTACTAAGTAATTTTGGATCTAATTATTTTATTATTTAGAGAATTTGGCTAAATATTTATCTTTTTCGTTATTTTATT